>BPLQ01006290.1:0-600000 GCA_021605075.1 Caerostris darwini | reverse complement strand
GTAACTAAAATATAACTATGTACCTAAAATAAAACTGAATATAAATTAAAAAATCTTCATCGAATTTGTAAGAAATACAACTATAGAGAAAAATCTCAACTTTTTTTTTTTTTCTCTGGAAACTTCTGTTTCATTCGTTGGAGCAATTCTTTGGGTATTAGTTTTTAAATTTATTATATTAAATATATATTTATTAAATTCATTATATTAAATATATATTTATTAAATTTATTATAGTAAATATATATTTATAAAATTTTTTTTTTTTTTTTTTTCTTGCTTAAAAAATTCATTGAAATTAAAATTTTACTCTTAGTAATTTAACTCACTAAGTTATTAAAATTCAACAATTATTTTTTCTAATTGTTAAACTTGAAGTTCATTAAAAACAATATTATTTTTGAAATTTCGATGAACGTTATAGATAAACGTTAATTAATCGCACAACATTATTAGAGTGTTGGAGTGAGTGGTTTTTTATTCTTCAATTGATGACAAAATATTTTTTAAAAATCATTGCTGTTCGGGTCTAAACATAGTAAATCTGAATTACTAAAGATAATTATAATATAGTTAATATAAGATAATCAAGATATATTAGATAATATAAGATAATATTAGATAATTTTTAGTTATCATTCAAATATGATACTATTCAATTACCTTTCAGTTTCATCAAGTCTCAATACATTTATAGAGAAAGTTCCATAATTGAAAACAGCTTCTCCAGTCTTTTAAAAATCAGTTAAACATGCTTTGCAAATATTACTTAATTTAACAGTATTTTTATTTTTTATATTTCGTTGAAGTCTTATGTTCTATTATTACTTGGATAAAATAAAATATTTTGTCTTTCCAATGCAGCTGGCAAACACAGACAGCTTAGTCTTTGGATGCCTTAAGGCAAGTGCCGCACAGACGTACTCACTTTGCATTACCCAGGGGGCGCATGTCACTTGAAGATAAGCCACCGACGCGGAGTAACAATGCCCCCTCAACCCTCTACGATCCTATTAGACCGGGACCTACTTTTTAAAGTGGATTCCGAACGACTACAAACAATCATGGCACCGCCAAGACTCGAACCCTGTGGTACCGAGCGCTAGCCACTCGGCCATTCAGGCCCCCTTAAAATAAAATATTAAAATGTAATTATTCATATTTTTTAAAAAATGAATTAAATAAAGAATTTAAATTTAAATCTATGTTTGAATCATTCATTTTAGTTGTTACTTTTCTGACGACATTTGTTACTAAATCCAATTTGTAATACATGATTGACCGATTTGATGAATGAATAACTGATAGATGAAACACATGAGTGACTGATTTGATAAAAGCAGCTTTTGAATTCTTTTAAAAATCAGTTCAACATGCTTTGCTAATATCTCTTAATTTTACCGTAATTTTGTTTCATTGAAGGCTAGTCTTCTATTATTATTTGGATAAAATTAAATATTAAAATGTAATTATTCACATTTTTTAAAACTGAATTAGATAAAGAATAATTATATAACTATTTTTTTTTACTTTTGTGATATTTTTTTTTTAAATTTTTGTTACTAGATCCAATTTAAAAAACATGATTAATTGATTAAATGAATGTGAACTGATAGATGAAAACATGAGTAACTGATTTGATGAAAATAGTTTTGTAGTCTTTTAAAAATCAGTTTAACATGCTTTGCAAATAACTTTTAATTTAACCGTAATTTTTTTTTCGTCGAAGGATTATCTTATATTATTATTTGGATAAAATTAAGTATTAAAATATATTTATTCACGCTTTTTAAAAATGAATTAAATAAAGAATATTTATATTTATAATTTATTTTTTTTAAGTTTGTGATCTTTTTTTTTTTTTACTAGATCCAATTTAAAACGCATGATTAATTGATTCGGTGAATGAGTAACTAATAAATCAAAAATACGAATAACTGATTTGATGTAGTTGCTTTTACAGTCATAAATTTTCTTGTATACAAATTTTTCTGAAATTTCGACAACTTAAGAAAAGTAAGTCTGCTGAAATTTGATGTCCAGAAAATGCTTTCTTCGCACAAAATCGAACAATCCAGAAGGAGCGTCTTCTTGTGCAATCGAATAAATATTAGAATGCTCGGCTCCAGATACTTATCACGGTAATGATTCTCCCTTCTCTTTAATGATACCCTGTAATTCAGTTAATTTGATGGAGACTTGGTGCAGTGTGGGCAACGATTCCCCTCGAGCTACCATGCGGCCTTTGCTCTCGACTGCTTCGAATGCGGCCGACCACTCAAAGCTAATTGTTCGGAAAATGCCAGCCATGTCAAATCAATCAAATGTACATTAAGAAAACACACACAGTCAGCCTGTAGTCCTCGTTCATTTCTGATAAAGTATTTTTATTTGTTTTTTACTGGTTAACTAACCAATGCATTGCGTAGGGGCCTTGGACATAGATATTGGTATTCTACGACTTACTTTAAATTACTATTTGGAAAATGACATGACTGTGTTTGAATGTCTTCATTTTCTTGGATTTAGTATTATCGTTCAACCTTATATGCTAATGATGTTGGACTAATTACAAGGTTAAAACCACTATCCATCTCTTTTAAGTCTTGTGGAGACAAACATTTTTGAAAGTGGGAATTTTTATTATTATTATCCTGTTTCTATCTACTTTTTTGGAAAGGTATGCTGATGAAAACAAGACATTTCATTGCATTCATTTCGATTCCTTTTTGGAAGGGCGTAACTGCATGCAAATTTATGAAAATTGAATGTAGCATGTGCATATGTAATGTACCCCGTTTGGTGACAGGGGGGTAAGAATTGACCCAACGTAGTCCATGCGTGTCGTAAATTGGTGACTAAAATGCCAACCCAATGTCCGGAGGTTTAGCCGGGTATCTTCCTCGGCGGTTGAGTGCTGACTAACAGCCCAAACTTGTAAAAAAACATTGTTAAGAAACCATTAACTAGAAGAAAAAGCCAAAGAAAAAAGGGAAGGCCAAAAAAAGAGAGGGATTGATGAAGCGGAAAATGATCTGAAGAACCTAAAGACCACAAATTGGAAAACAAAAGCTCATCGAGACAGACGACTTTGGAATTGTATTGTTAGGAAGGCCATGGTCCAAAAAAAGAATTTTCCCAATTTCCTCCCAATTTGTCCGAGAAATGGCCAAATAGGGAGGAAATTGTTTCTGATTGTTTGTATGTAAAATTTGTACCTTTATTGTTTGTATTGATAGTTACAATTATTGTTTACATGTAAAATTTTTACGATTATTGTTTTTATTTTTACTCAGAATTATTGCTTGTATATAAAAATATTACTATTATTGTTTGTATCTTTAGTTAACTATTATTGTGTGTATGTTTATAAAAGTACAAATCTTCTACAAATAAAAAGTGAAGCCATTTTAATTATGAAACAAAAATTACATAGATCAATGATATACTTTAAAAAATATGATCAACTAAATAATTCTGGCATAATATCTAAATATTATTATATTAAAATAGAAAAATTTGGACTTCTAATGAGTAATTTATTAAACTGATGGAATTCAAAAACTTAAATTTCACAAGTTTATCATCATCATAATCATAAAAGCAGTTAAAATACCATGATGAAAGATCAGTTAATATTGAACCTATAAAATTTGAGTTATAAAAGAAAAAAAAATGAATTTCGAAAATGAATGTAAATTTTGTAAGTTTATTTTATTACATTCTATTGTTTTACAGAATTCATTTTAGTGAAAAGTTAAAAGAATATTTTTAGCTGCCTAAAAAATGTGACAAAATTTTTTTTTAAAAATAAATAAAAGCTATACATATTGCAATAATTGTATTTTAAAAGAAATTCGTTGAAATCTATTTAAAAATTAATTTATCAAGTGTTTATTTATAATTCTTATAGACAAGAATAACAGCCATAGATGAATATTCATGCGTATATTTAATATTCGTTAATATCCTAGATCCTATATAGATCTGTTAATCAACACCTTCCTTTTTATATGAATTTCTTCAACATCTTAACATTATTTATAAATTGATTCCATTCTAATTCTAATTTGAAAGGAGTGAATATTTTTAGAATAATATATATTTTACGGTTTACTAAGCTCCACAAATAACACTTATACATTACGGTTTCCTACAACGGTTTTCCAAATCTATGAAGCAAGTGAAGTTCAGTAAAATAAATTTTAAATAATTGAACTATTGTAAAAGTGTATGTGAATCCCTCTAACATATTTGTACAAAAATTGATATATTATACGCAACATTCTGCCCATTTAAAGTAACAAATTATGCAAATTTTTTTTTTAGTTCCGCTCGTAAACGTCATTGAAAATCATCATAAAGGATGACAAAGCGGTCTCCTTCTGTTAACTGTAAGATTTTCTCACGATGCGTGAAGTGATCTTTTTATTATTATTCTAACTACTTCATACAGAAGATCATCCCTTCTGTGTATGAAATGGACACATTGATATGTTTATGAGTTGCGTTACGTCTGAGGTGCTGAGCTATCTATCTCCAAAGATACCAAACGCCCTCTTATAACATGATAACGCGTAGCCATCATGTTGTAAGATGGCGTTTGGCAACAACAAGTATGTTCTGGCACTTTGGGCGGTTGTTTATTAACCAATAACATTCATGAGCTCTTTTTCCATTCACTAATCCATGGTGGTAGTACTTAAACATTTGTGGTCCAAAACCACATTACCACTTTTCAAATTTAAAATTTTGCAACGGCCCCTAATCCCCCCATCCATTTACAAAAAAAGCAGCATTTTATGAAGTCTATATTTTATCATACAAGTATAATAAACCATTTTAGGAAAAAAATCGTGTATAAATAATAACAAGAACTGAAAACTAAATGAAAATGAGTTTAGTATTTACAGCATTGTAAAAAAAATTAAATTAAAAAATAAAAAAAATAAACAGTATTCATTACAAAAGGCTAAATTTTAGCATGAAAATTTAAAAAGTTAAAAGAGGCAATTTTCTAAACTTTTCCTTTTGCAGCTCCAAATTTAAGAACCATTGGTCTGTGGCAACGATCTCAATCCTTTTGATTCACGCAGTCCTAAGATGAAAAACAATTAAAAGTTGTACCCCATATTATATATATATATATATATATCATACTGCTCAGCTTCAATTGTAATTCAAAATGTAAATTTCTAATTTGATTTTTGACTTCATACACACACACACACACACACACATATTGAATATATATATATATATATATATATATATATATATATGTATGTATATGTATATGTGAGCAGTATGACTGCATTTGGTAAATAATACCGGAATCTGGTATGATGTCCTGTATTAATGCGATTCTAGTGTTCTAATCCTCATTTATTTCTGTATTCGGTTTGAATTGTTGTCACTGCAGTAAAAAGCCACTTCACACCGGTATGTAGAACCAATTTGTAAGAATGCATTGTCGCACACGTAATCATGGGCCTTCAGCTTTGACGTACCCGTAAGTATCATGATGTGTACCCCATTTTTCAGATCACTGATCTATGGGATACGATAGAAACTCTCCATGAGTTTTAAAATGAAAATAAAATTATGTACTTTGATGTACTCTAAATGGTCTGCATCTACAATATTCTACATAGTAGTTCTCCAACTTTTTATCTCTAGGTTTTTCTTGAAAGGAAAATATATGTTTATATATATATATTGGTATGCTACAATGTCTTTTTAAATTATTATTCTTCAATGGCGTAGCAGTCCCATGATAGGCCAAGGCCGTTTGCCTACTGGCAAACTTCAAAACATGAAATGCTTTCTTTCTACGGGGTAGGGTTGTCAGCCCTAAGCCCAACTCTCTACAGTCATATTAGACCGGAACCTACTGTTTAAAGTGGATTTCGAACCACTAGAAACATCCATGGTACCGCCGGGACCCACGCCGAATCATGTGGTACCGAGCGCCAGAGTGCTAGTTGCGAGACCATCAGGCTCCCCCCTCCCATAACTTAATCGTAATTCATACTAATTTCACAACTCGAAATATTCTTCAATTTATTTTCTATAGATTTCCTTCTCAAAATTCAGAGTATTTGGCCTCAAAAATATTATTTTTACTATGAGCAGTTAACAATATATTTATTAAAATAAAACGACAGTAACTTGAAAAATGCTACATTTTCCAATGTAAAAGGAAAAAAAATCTTTTAATATAATATATAATTCAGATACATAATTCGAGTATTGAGGCATTTTTATTGTATATGGGATATAAAATAATATAACGACATAACTTAAAATGATTTTTACTCGCATATATTTGCTATTTATTATATCTTCTTCTTTATTGGCATTCCAGCCTTGCACAGGCATGAGCCTCCAACACAGTAGCTCTCCATCTGTCTCGCTCCAATGCCAATCTCTTCCAGTTAATAATTTGCAGTTGTCTAACACACTATCATCTAACACTTCGACACTATCAATCCACCTTTCCCTTGGTCTTCCTCTCTTCCTATTGTTGAACAATTTACATAACATAATCCTTTTAATGATGTTTTTCTCATCTTTGCGATGTACATGTCCGAGCCAGCAGATTCTTTGTGATTTGATGTATCTCACAATTTCTCTATTTTGAGTTAGGTGTGCAATTTCTTTGTTTGGTCTTCTTTGGTCTGATATTATTGTCACTTTTTGTCCAAACATTTTTCTCAAAATTTTCCTCTCAAAGGCCCTGATGTAGTCCAAGTTCTTAGCGTTTAATGTCCACGTTTCTCCAGCATACGTGACAATCGGCCTTAGTAGAGCTTTATAAATTAAAAGTTTTGTTTTTCGTGAAATAAATCTGTTGTTATGCACAGCATAACAACAGATATATATAACTTATACAACTTTTTATTTGCGTAAAGTTTTCACTTTTACTTCTCAATAATTTATCAGAACTAATATTCCTTCTTTTAAAAATACTGTGGAAGAAAATATTGATGGCGGCAAATCAAAGCCAATTCGAAATTAACGCTCTCATTGCGTTAAATAATAATTGCACTGGAAATTGCAATTATTATTTTAACAATTGATGTAATTCCAGCTTAATATCACTTAATAACGAATTGATAAAACCTCACAATGTTTCTCAGAAATAACTTTTTAATTGTACAAAAAAAAATAATAATAAGCTACATGCTTCTAAAATTTTGCTGTTTTTCATACTTGAGCAAATATTTTCTATTTATATTATCTTTGTCCAAACAATCATCACTTACTAACCAGAAAAATGTAAAAAATTCTGATGTAATAATGATGTTTAAATGTAATAATGATGTTTAAGTAGTCATTATTACAGAATTTCAAGCAGTTCGTTTTTGTTATTTGGAAATGTTGCAGAATTTTGTTGTTATTTACTATCTTTAATACGAATTGGGAGGTGTACGAACTGGTTTTTGAACTTTCCGAAGCCCAAGAAATGCTGTTATTTTTGCTAAGTTTTTCAAGCGTGAAAACCACTGATTTAAGCAACATTTTAGGAAATACCTCAAATAACTTTAATATTCTACGAAGATTTTTTTTTGCCATAAAAATATTCTATATTCTATATTATTATAATGACCCTCTTCTCTGATTTACTCATTTGTTAGACCTAATGATGTTTTGGATAGATATATTTATTTTGTGCGATTTTTCATTGCTGTAGATTTAAAATTTATTGTCCTAGACACTAACTGTATCTGTCAATGAGCAGACTATCTTGGCTCACCATGCGGCTGTTTCACCAATGCAGGAGAAAAAGAAACTAACTTTAAAATATATCCAAAAAATGAATATGACTTTATAAATGTATACTTTGAGTTGGAAGGAGTCGTCATTTTAGGAAAATGTTCTATAGAAAAAAGATTATGCTATTTATAAGATGTAAGCAGAATTGTCAAATAAGTAAAAATTACCGTGAAATCACAATTTCGACTTATGAATATAACTTATGAATCTTATAAATTTAAGAAGATGCATACTGAACATTTAAAAAGTATCTGGGGGATCTCATGTTTGATATTGTTTAATGTCCTAATATTTGCCTCAGAAACTTAATGTCATAATATTTACATCAATATATTATGTAATATAACCAACAGTCCTCGAAACATAAAAGGTGGAAGGGGTAATTAATTATTTTTATTTTTGGTTTGTTTGAAAGGAAATCTGAAGATGTCACTATAAAGCTGTTCGAATCAATACGACACTTTTATATATTCTGTCCAAATGCATACGAAATGAATCTTTTTTCAAAGTAATGATCGCATCTCATGCTATTAGCGAAATTCTGACACTAATTTACTCGTTAAATTGTAATTTATGTATGTGCCATCGTACTGTTTTTTAAGAAAATGTTTGATACATAAGTAAAACATTGTCTAAAAATATATGTTGACAATAATGTATTTCTTAGTCCTATTTATGTAAATGTTTTCTTAAATACATAAAAAAAATCCTGAAGATTTACTTTCATTATAATATAAACTCTGATTGGTTAGTTAAAGGGAAGATGCTGTTTGCCACATTATGTTTATATTTATTTAAAGAGGTATATTTTTTATTTAAGTATATAATTTTTACTGAGATGCGTATTTTTTATTGAAGTACTCATTTTTTATTGAGGTATATTTTTATTTAAGTATATTTTTATTCAGATGCATATTTTTATTGAAGTACTTATTTTTTATTGAGATACATATATAAGGTTATATGTATCTCAATATACATATATAAGATATATTTTTATTGAGGTATTTATTTTTATTGAAGAACATATTTTTTATTCAGGTACCTAATTTTTTTATTGAGGGACATTTTTTTTTCATCATCTGAAACTTTTAAGAAGTTTTAATAGAAGAACAAAAAATTAGGGGACTTATTGAAAGGTAATTTTATATTAATAAAGGACATTTTAGTAAAGCAGTAGTTGAATTTTTTTTTTTTTTTTTTTTTTTTTTTTTTTGCATTTTTTAATATCCTACAAAAAAAAAAAAAAGCCCTAACATCTTCAAATACATTACTAAATCTCACTCTCTCACTCTCTCTCTCTCTCTCTCTCTTTTTTTTTGCATAAATGTATGATTTTTAAATAAAGCCAAGGTGCATTTATGCATTTTTATAGCCAAACAACTGAAACGGTCTAAAATAGTTAAGTTTTGCGTTTGGGCTGCTTGGCGGTATAGAATGTGGTTAAAGAACCGCAGGGAGCCAAGGCGCTCACTTTGAAAATCGCTGATACTTGTATAGAATTTGATAAAATGGAGAAAACCAGATTGTTTTTGTGTGCTACTGAGGAGCAGGTGGTGTACAGTATTATGCAAATAGCTCTAAGGGTAGCCCCGAACCTCCAACGGGTGGTCATGATGATGACCTCCAAGGATTGTATTTGTGTTGCGATACCCCTAGCGGTTTTGACTCCCTTCAAGAGGTCAAATGAGCAGGGGTCTTTAACAGACTGGGAAGCTAAATTGCGATAAAAATTAGTTCAAATGAGTCATCAAAGACTGAATTTTTTTTAAAGTAAAATTATTTTCTGCTTAAATATTTCCTTTCATTATATATTTATGAAAATCATTTGTTTCGTCCATGTCAAAAGTGTCTATAAATGAATCTATGTGTTTTGTCTATGCATGTTTAAAAAAAGTTACGGGATGTTATTGGAGGATTACAACAATAATATTTGCTCTATTACATTACCTCTCTACAATTTATTGCTATATTACATTTCCTCTCCAGAATTATTGCTCCATTACATTAACCATTTTTATTACATTGCTTTGTTTAATAATGCTTTTTAATAGCCTTTTGTTTATTAATGTTTTTTTATTTATGTGTTCTTTTTAAACAAAACGCACGCATACTTATATATGTAACAGAAAAATTAAAACTGAACAGCTTAAAACACATGATGTATAGTTTTTATTCATTACTTATTATTTAAATGAGCCCTGATGGCCGATTGCCTAGAGCTCTGGCACCACAGGTTTCGGATTCGAGTCCCTGGCGGTACCATGGATGTTTGTAGTGGTTCGGAATCCACTTTAAACCTTGGGTCCCGGTCTAATATGGATGTAGAGCGTTGGGTGTAGGGCTGGCAACCCTACACCGAAAAAAAAAGAAAACATTTCCCGTCTTGAAATCTGCCAGTAGCCAGTAGCCGCAACAGCCCCTTGGCTCACCATGGGGCTGTTGAGTCGATGATGACGGTGATTATTATTTAAATTTGTAGGAAAAAGGGTGTATTAAAAAATAATTTTCATTTTAAAACGAAATTTTAGTAATTTTATTTCTACCTTTTCAGCTCATACAAAAGAAATTGTATTGTTCACATTGCAATTTTTATCTATATTACCCCTAAAGAAACAAACCTATAAATTAAATACATCCTAAGCAACTCTTTATATTTACGAGATATATGATGGCTTAAAAAAAAATTTTTTTTAATGTTTTTTACTTATGTGTGTTTATTACATTATTTTGTTTAATAATGTTTTTAATAATTGTTTGTTAAATTAATTTTTTTATTTATGCGCTTTTTAAACAAAAAAAAAAACACCTCATAAATATATATGTAACATAATGGCTGAAATAGAATAGCTATGAATGTACTACTGTGTACTGTACTTTCATATAAAATATAAGAAAGTACTGCTGCGCGCTGCACTTTCAAAACCTCAGGGTGCTTTGATGCGGTCCCTTGATCTCCACAAGATTTGATAAAGCAGTAAAATATGTTTGTGTGTATAGTACTGAAATACCGGTCCCCATAATATTATGCAAATTGCTCTAGAGGAGGGTTAGAATCTCCGATGGGTGATTACGGTTCTAACCTCAGGTGGCTTAGTTGTTGTTTATATTGACATCCCTCTTTAACCTCTCTTTGAAGTCAAATAGCTTGGGGTTATAGCACAGCTGACCTAGAAGTTTCCAAAGCAATTATGAAAAAATAAATAATTAAATAAATAAAAACATAAATAAATAATACATTTTACTGAAATTGTTTTCTTATCAAATGATATATTTGATCAAACAATCATTATCAAAAGTATATCATATTTAAAAAATATTTATTAAGGTTTAATAAATATTAGTGGATTAATTTGTTCAAGAAACCTCTTGAATAAAAAACGCTTTGAAAAGTATTGCTACAAATATTATTTTGCCTTCTTGCTTTAAGAATTCTAACTCGCGATTTTTATTTATTATTTTAAATTTTCAAAGTTTTTGTTAGAGGAAGAAGAGATTTAAGGAATAATGTTCAACGTTAGAAAATTTTAAATATCAATACTTTCGTTCACATCAAATGAAATCAGTTTGGTTTGTCGCTTTACGGTCATTCTGTGCACACTTTCAGGCTAATTAGACCAGGACCTACAATTTAATGCGAATTCTGAACCACTAAACAAACATCCATGACACCACCTGGATTCGAATCTGAAGCCTGTGATGACAACGGCCAGAGCGCTGACCAATTGGCCATCAGGCCGCAAGTGGCTAGTTGATGGAGGGATATCTTATTGCATAATGGATGATTTGGATGTCTTATTGTATAACAAACGACATAAATGTATTATTAAACCTAACCATTTTACAAAAGTTGTACAAATGCCTTCAATAAAAACCAATCTCTGAAACATGTAAAAGCATTTCTGTAACACAGTCTTTCAAAATATCTTCTATGATAATTATAAAATGTTTGAAATAAAATAGGCACACTTTTACCTAATTAAATTGTAAAAAAAAAAAAATCCTCTTTTTTTTATATGTTATTTAAATGCTGTTGCCACAATATTGTGGACCAATAATATATCATTATGTAAACCACTCAACAAAATGGATCAGCTCTAATGGGTGGTCATAATGTTAACCAACAGTAATTTTGATTATATAATAATACCACTACACTACTTTACCTCCCTCTTAAGCTGGATTTCCCATCAGATACTGAGATCGTATGGCGCGTAACGTCCACCAATCGAAACCCTCGGTGGGCAAGATACCAGGCGACTGATTGGCCGATGTTCTGCGACGTGCAATCATGGTATCTTAAGGGAAATCAGCTTTACAAGTCCAATTCATAGAGATCTTCTTTGGGGATCGTTCTATTTTTATTCGACCACGCCACTTCTATTCATATTAAAATTTGTAATATTGTTGATGATTTGATTTGTCTTCATGAAACTTTTTATGTTTATTGACTACAACAATATGAATTATTTTGCGACTCAAAAGTTACGAGCTCTTAAAAATTTAGCTTTTTTTTTCCCTACCAATTCGAATGAAATGTTTAATAACTGTAATTCAATTCTGTCACTGAACCTTCAATTTTTTTCGTTTTCTTCAGAATACAAAAGGATTTAATATTAGATTTACAATTTTACCAATCAGCATCTCAGTCTGAAATAATTTAGATTTGATTTTTGGTTCAGAAGCTTTTGGTTCGTAACTTCGCAGCAATTGACTTCTCCAATTCATCGTTTTCAATTTCCTTCAGTTTCCATACTACTGTGACCAAAAAGTAAGACCAATTTTCAATTTAAATTTCCCGCAAATGGTTTTTTTTTATGTTGTTGGCACTGTCTTTCACATCTGTGTGAAATTTTACGTCAAAATATTCATTAGTGTTTGAGTTACGCTTGGTTTTGTGAGATGCTAAAACTGATTCCGGCGATTTTTGAAATGTCTGAATTAATTGAGCAAGAACTTGCGTTAAATTTTGTTTGCAGAAACGTATAGAATGTTGCAGAAGGCATTCGGTGAGCATTCCTATATCGGAAAGAAATGTTTAGAGCTGGTAAAAACAGTTGAAAGAAGGCAGAGAACGCGTTGAAGACGAAGAACCCTCTGGTCGACCACCGACCTCAACCGACGAAGCTCACGTCCAAAAAATTAAAGATTTTGTGCTTGCAAATAGTCGGTTTACAATTAGAGATCTTGCTGATGATGTTGGAATTTCAAAATTTCCTTTTAAAAGATGTTTTGGGCCTCAAAAGCGTCAAATCTCGATTGGTACCGAAACAATGAATGCGGCAGCTCACACTGCATTGATTCTTCATGACTTTTTTGCCAAAAATGAAACCCATATCGTTCCAGAACCATCGTATTCACCTGATTTAGCATCGTGCTACTTTTGGCTATTCCCTAAACTCAAAAGACCTCTCCGGAGACACCGTTTGGAGTCGATTAAAGAGACATTTCAAAAATCGCCGGAATCAGTTTTAGCATCTCACAAAACAATGGGTAACTCAAGCATTAATGAATGTTTTGACGTAAAATTTCACACAGATGTCAAGGACAGTGCCAGTAATTTAAAAAAGAAAAAAAAAAAAAAAAAAAACTGAGATACCACATGCCCGGGAAATTTAAATGGAAAACTGGTCTTACTTTTTAGACACAGTAGTATATAGGTGTTTCAAAATGTGATATAATAATACTTGATAGACCATTCCCACATTCAAAAAAGTCCGACTCGTGGCTCATTGGCAACGCGCGCCGCTGGTGAGAAATAAGTTTAGTTAAAAAATATTCACAAACGATTGACAAATATTCAGTATTCAAAATATCACGAACGTCTTGTTAAGTAATTTTTTGCATAAAAACATTTTTTTTTAAATGGGGCTCTATAATTAATGTCAGAAATAAAAAAAAATTAAAAATACAGTAAAATCAATTTAAGCTTCATTTTTTAAATTCATTAAAATTGTGGGGGGTTTAAATTTTACGCGATTAAAAAAGGAAAAAAAACTCAGAGTCTGGCTCTTGAGATGGAATGAGATAGCACCCGGTCGCTCATTCTGATTGGATAGAGCCAGGAGAGGTTGTTGATAAGAATGTTCGAAAGATTTCATTTAAAAAAAACATTAGTTCAATTACAGGATAAATAATAAAAGTGTAAAGCAGTAAACGTAGAATTTTCGATACTCGTCTAAGTATTGAATTGTCAATAAAAAAAAACTCTTTTTTTTCTATCCGAAATTGTTATGATTATTTTTGTCATCATCATCATCACCATAATTATTATTGTAAAGATGATGACGATGTCGGGTGGGCTTAAACCAATGCTAGATTTATCATGAAATAATGGTTGTCATTGCTGCTACTACCGAAATTGGACTTATTGGATTCCCTGCAAATTGGAATGACCACATCCAGGGCCAGCATTTGGGGATCGCAGCCTCCTCCCGCTTCCTTGAACCTAATTCAAGGACTTTCTAGCCTAGAGATTTATCGTACCCAAAAACTTCAGACAAGAGAACTTTCAAGTCAACATCATTTGTTAGAACCTGCTGTTAACATGTTGTCAAGTCAACATCATTTGTTAGTCAACATCATATAGAACCGAGCTTCTCATATTAAGATTGGCTAGCGCTCTGGCGCTCAATACCACAGATTTGGGGTTCAAATTCAGGTGGTGCCATCGATGTTTGTAGTGGTTCTTTATCCACTTTAAGCCGTAGGGTCCGATCTTATATGACAGTAGAACGTCACAGAGCCCAACCAGACTTCTCACCCACATCATCCCAAACTGTAAAGAGGCAACTCAGCTCTAGGCACAGTGATGTGATGTGGTGTAGTAGTAGCTACCCTGATCTTTAATCCGTTAAGAATAACAATAGTATTAGTAGAGAAAAAAGTAGTGAAGTAGTAATATTAACATATCTAATCTACTAAACTCATTTTTTAACGAATGATTATTTTCATCAATAATTTTTGAAATTCATATTTGAATTACATCCAAAAAATTATCGGAGTTTTAATTAAAGTAATGGAATATTGCTTCAGAATTTTTATTGTTAAAGAAATATTGACAATTTTATGTCCATCTAAGTGTACATGTTTCTCTCTAATTGCTATCTAATAGCTCATAATAACAAAGTGGATAATTATTATGGTAAAGAATATTTGACTTCATTACTGTTTTATTAGGATAAGATGAAATTAAATATGCATAGATCAATATAAATCATTTCAATTAGGATATCTTGACAGGTAAATTATCATCTATATGTATGCAATACGTGTTACAGAGTAAGAGTGGGTTAATTAGCGTGTTGTACTTCTGTAGTATGATGAAACTTACTTTAGACTACAGCATTTAATTGAGCAATGTCCTTGAGACTTAGTATATTAATGAGGTAATAATCAAAGTAATAGCTTTCATAATCATAAAAAAATGTGTGAATTAATATTTGGTAATTTCATTTATTGTAATGATATTTTCCAGGTTAAAATGTTAAAATTTCCGGAAAAAATTATAAATATATATTTACTTTTTAATACCGATCTAAAAGTTGAAAATTTTTTGGCTGAAGTAATTTTTTTATATTTTTCTGCAATGAAGATTTAAATAATGGCGGAAAATGATTTTCGTTTATTGAAATTACAAATTTAATAGTGACGCTTTAAAAATCATTTTATAAAAAGTTTTTTGATAATTAGCTTAATAAATACATAAAGAAAAATAATCAAACATTTATAATTAATTATCTCTGATATCATTAATTTTCAATTAAAAAGTGAAAAAAGATTTCTAAAGAAAAAAAAACTTCAGTTTTATTTAAATATTTATTGATTCAAAAACAAAAGCATTTTTTATGGAGAGAAAGTAATCAACAATGGAGATTTGAATTACTTTAAAAACCGTTTATATACATTTGATGTCTTCAAATGCAGGACATTTTGTTCTGAGATCAAATATCAAAGATCGGAATATGTTGCATATTTACTAGTTAATGAACTGAGATCATTAGCTATTAAATAGGTAGTTTGGTTTGTCGCACTAATGCTAAACAGACTAATGCTGCTGTGGGACTAAACAGACCGTTACCTACAATTTAAAGTGGATTCCGAACCATTTTGCCATCAGGCCACATATTAAACAGTATGTAACATATTCAGTATTGCATAGGTGTACCAAAAACGATATTTTTTTTTATTTCTTACTTCAAATGCAGGGCACTTTGTTCAGAGGTCATTAGCTACTAATTATTTAGATATGTAGCATATTCAGTGTTACCCAGGGTGTACCATAGGGACACTCTACGCTCATTTTACGCAACTATTTGGGACGAATATCCTCGAAGCTGGCATTTAGAGGGCTCGTATCCTCTTCCCCGAACCCGACCTCAGTCCCCTCGATCTTTCCGGCTTACAGAATTATTGTGCATATCCTCGGCACAGAAACTATTGGTTTGGGATTGCTTGTTGGGTTTCGAACCAAGCTTCCTAAATTTGGAGCCCATTGGATTTAAATTCGGAGTTCCCCTTCCTAAATTTGGAGCCCCCACCCTTCCTATCCATCAGGCCGCTGAGGTCCCGAGTCTGTTAAGTAAATAAAATATAAATTTTGTAGGAAAACTGAAAGAAAAAAAAAATGAAAGATTGATTCTTTGGCCACCTTAATAAAGTATAAATTTTGAAGGTGTTTTTTTTTTTTCTTTCTTTTTCTTTTTCTTTTTTCATAAATTTAAAATTGAATTAGGAAATAAAATCAAACCTTTATCATTGTTAAATTTGCATTTGGTTCTCATCGATAATCGATTATCAATAAAGAAATGATACTTTTAACTACAAAATAAAACTAAATAAAAAATTACAACTCGTAGTAAAAAGTAAGGTTAACACTTTCGGCTAGTCTCAAGGTTAGGATTTCAGCAGCAAAATTAAAGCAGATTATGAAATACTTATCTTGCGCAACGAAAAAGAGGCTCGCGTATAAAAAAATTCACTTATTCGTACATAGTAGAAGTTCCTGAATACTAGATTCCGATAAAGAACAGCCCCAGAATTGATTTTTGCAATTTTCCTTCTTATCATTGCGAGGAACAACGTATTTGTTTGCATTGTGTGGGGACGCTGCTTCACCGAATCTCTTGCTGTGATTTACCGCTGCGGCGGTGGCTTTGAGCTGAGATGGCAAAACACTTGACCCACAGTTGATCCGCCTTATCTACCACTGAGCGCGGGAAATCGAAGCATGTTGTTCGTTTCGCATTTTATTAGAATGATCGGGAATAACATTAGACTTGGCAGAAGAGCGTGAATACATTTGATTGCCTGCTGCGTTTAATTATGTAAATGAACTCGAGGCCATTTTAAAGGTATGTCGGCCCCAGACAGCATAATTCTGTGATGTCCCTTAAATATTTTCGAGTTTAGATCAGTGGTTCTCAAACTTTTTGAAGTCCATTTCAAATCCTACAAATACACTATATATAAATATACATATTTTTATACAAATAAATTTTTATACAAATATACACAATTTTATTCAAATATGCAAATTTCTATACAAATATACACAATTTTATTCATATATGCAAATTTCTATACAAATATGCACATTTGTATACAAATTTCTATACACATTTTTATACAAATAAATTTCTATACAAATATACACAATTTTATACAAATTTCTATAGAAATGTACACATTTTTATACAAATATACAAATTTCTATACAAACATATACATTTTTATAAAGTATGATAATAAGGGTTTTCAGGCTCCCGCCACAGCAACAATGGTCATGAATCCTTTTCAAAATCTGCTCATCTGCAAAGAGTCCAAATTAACGTTTTCATTTCGGTGGCATGATGTGAGGAATACAGACAATTATTGATATCATGTATACAACTCTTCGTGAAAACTTCTGTGCACTATTAATCTGAAGACCAGCCTTCCAATGGCTGCTACAAGAAAAGATTTCAAGTGGGTTTGTGTAGTGGATCTCTGCCTCCATGCAGTTAGCTAAAACAGCGGTCATGTGCGACACTTGTAGTTCTACATCTCCTTCGCCTATACGTTCTTGAATTGATTCTATTCTTCGAAAATCCTTCCGCAGTCTATGAATTACAGAAAGACTCACATCCAACCATAGTACTACATATGATTGACTCTGTTTTTCTTCTATTCGCCCAATGGTTCACCACAGTTTTTCTTCAGATAAATGACCTAATGACTGATATAATTCAGAAAATGATATTTAAAACATGGCAGTCTTCAAATTTCTCTATGCAGCTTCTACTTCTAAAGTCTGTTTTCGGCAACTTTTATGTGGACGTCCAATGACATTAAATTACAGCGATTCCATTAACTCGCATATCATATTGCGATCCAGCATTATTTTTATGTATACTCAGTAATTTTTATGAAAGTTTATTAATTTTTGGCCGTGTTATCGCAGCATTTCTGATTAGTCTGTAATTTTCGAAACCAGCGTATTGCTAAGTTTGATAAGTTCTTTCTGTCTATCTATCTATCTATATATATATATATATATATGTGTGTGTGTGTGTGATATATATATATATATATGTATATCTGTGTGTGTGTGTGTGTGTAGCAATGCCAATGCAGCCAAAGAGCTATCAGAGAATCAGTTAAATCAGGATATGAGTTACGCAGTTCACAAAGTTTCTTTTTCTTTAAGCGAATTATAATTGCCTTTATTGACTATTTTTATTCTTCAATAATAACTTTTTTTTAATACGTGGTAACATTTAAACTGTTTGGTGAGCGTGCTGGGTGAAGAAGCAGAAAACCTTCTCTGGAAATATTTTTGTTATAACAGGGGCGACTATTATACATCATTACAACCAAAGTAATTTATATTCTAAACTAATACATGTTTAATCTATAGACAGCCTATCAGTAAAAAATAATTGCTCTCCTTAAACCTGATGGTAGTAGTAAATAGGGGTCCCAAGCGGAAGGGGCCTTTTTCGGTTGCCCTAAGTACCCCAAGTTTGAAGATGACCTTGAGTAAACCTACGATGAATTTATAATTATAGTTTTTTTCTTTTTTATTTCTAGATTTCTAAATGAGATGATATATAATTGCATAAATCAACCATAAAAGATTAAAAAAAAACTGTAACTTTGTATTTCTAGATTTCTACATGAGATGATATAAAAGTGCATAAATCAAGCATAAAAGATTTAAAAAAACAGTTACTTTGCATCGATGTTTATTTCAAGTATATATTTTCCGACTTCAAATTGTTGCCTATATATAAGCAACAATTTGAAGTTGGAAAAGGAATAATTGAATAAAAAAATAGAGAAATTGAATTGAATAGAAAATACAGAAAATATTTTACATACTGGATGAATATGTGCGCTTTATTTTAATTTTTTACAATTAAGCTTATCAAATAAAATTACACCGTATAGAAAAATTTAAACTGTTTGTTTCAGTTTTACTAAAATTATAACTTAAATTTAAATTGATAATTTTGTTTTTTAATGATAAGAATTTAAATGAATCTTTTTAATATATGTGTTATATGTTATATGAAATGAAGAATGTTTTGTTCAGATAAAGAAAATAATTTCAAAATAGTAAATTAACAAATATAAAGATTTTTTGCTTATTTAAAAAGTTGTTTTTAACTAAAACCATATTGTTATACATCAGTACATAATAATTATCTACGAGATAGCTTATTTCCATATATACTACTATGTTATTACCACTACTTCTTGGCTTAGATACTAAATGAGTAATTAAATGAAAAGACACTCAATAATATATTGCATATTGCTTTTTTATATATCTATATACATTGAAAAACGAAAGAAATTTTAAGAAGAAAAAGAATTATTAAATTTCAATTAAATGTTATTTTTCATTTTGTTCAATTTTTTAAGTAAAATCATGGAATAATCCGAAATTGCCTTTCAAAAACAGAATAAAAATTTATAAAGTAAGAAATATAATAAAGATTTAAAAAAATTTGTTTAGCTTTAAAAAAAACTTTTGTAGTCGAATATCAACCGACATGTAAGTTATTCAAACTAAATATTTATATTATAAGTTTAGATAGAATTGAAAAAATGAAATATTCTTAAAATATCGACCTCCCTTTATTGCGCACAAAATAAATAAACGAAATTATATCTTACTTATGAATTAAAAAAAGACTTTGGGTTTGAATCAGTTGACATATATACAATTGCCCTTTGTTATATTAACCTTCGTTCTATCAAGCATGGGTATATTTTCTGTGCCTTTCTTTATTAAAAAGTCATTAAAACAAGATTTAATGTTTGACGACTTTAATGTATGTCAGGTTAGAATAATTTCTCATTTGTGATTTTGATAATTAAAACTTACTTTAAAATCCCTTTTTATAATTTCAAAATTAATATTGTTAAAATATTATTAAAATATTAAAATGTAAAAAGGAATAAAGTCTTTAGTTAGCGCACACTTTTTTTTTTTTTCTTCCAATATGCATGATATAATGGAATGATTTACAAATAGTACTTTTAAAAATTTTTTTACTATTAAAAACTTTACAATAAACTATAATTAAATAATTCACTGTGTTTATAATTTCCATACTGTGCTTCACAAACATTTTCACATATGTTTGATTCCAGCAATAATTTCACAGAGAGAAGTAAAAGTAATTGAAGATTTCAAATGATTACAACATGAAAATAAGTTCAAATTATTCCAAATAATATAACATGATTGATAAGATGAAAATTTTTCATATTTTGGAGAAGACGTAAAGGAATATTTTTAAGCATAAATAAATTTCACAACGTTTCTCGTATACGATTTAGACTAACATTAAATTTGTCTTCTTCACCGTAATTTTCCATCGTAATTAAAAAATATTTTTTCAAGCACAGCTTGTCATATTAAATAAAATCGTCTACTTAGAATATTCAGCTGTTCTTAAACGCAAATACAAGATTAGGGACTGCAAAAAGTTAGAGCAGAATTGCAAGAAAGTATGGAATATGTATAAGTTCAAAAGCAGTTCAAAGAATATTTCAAACATGCAGGTATCATGGCCAAGTGTCAAGGAAGAAATTCTTGTTAAGTGTAAAAAATCAAAAATTTAAAATTTCAATTGCTAAAAATATGAAAAAATGTTTTATATGATAAAGAAAGCAAATGTAATAGATTCGGATCTAGTAATAGCATAATGATTTGGAGAAAATCGAAAGAAGAATTTTAAAAAGAAAATTAACTTATGTTCATTAAACATGGTAATGAAGGAGTTACGGTGCAGGTGTATGTCATTCGCTGAAGATAGTAAGATCGAATTTATTGATGATACCATGAATCAATAAATATCTATCAAATCCTAAACGATTGTTTCAGTATGTCGCAACAAACAGTTGAAAATTTTGGTGTATAGAGATTCCAAATTCTATCAAAATAACAATACTAAGCATACTCCTTCTATACTCAATTGTGTTTTTTATTTGCTTAAAAGGCCTCCTCAGTCACTAAATTAGAACCGAAGAAAACATATTTGATCAAAATTTCCAAACACTGCATTGCCTGAAAGCAGAAGGTACAATTTGGAAGACAGGAAAAATAGAATGAGCTAGCTACTGACTTTATTAAAAATAATTAAAATCTGTACCAGAAAGATTTTAAATGTTCTTAAAGATCGTAAATATTTAAAAAAGTACTAAAAATGTTTAATAAACAGCTCAAAGATATTTTTGAACTTAATTGCTCTTATTCGAAAAGTTTCGTAAATAACATTCTTTGTTTCGTCTTCCGTATTCAACGTAAGACGAATTTATTCTAAATAATCAAAGTAAAATGTAAATAAATTGAAAAAAAATGTTCATGCCTAATTGTTTCGAAACACTCAATTTTTTTTTATCTAAAACTTTGTATACATTGTTGTTCTAAACGAACGTTTGCGAGACATTGTAAGTATCATTTATCTAAATCTTTAGATGAATCCTTAAATTCATAATTAAGCTCAAAGAGCCGAATAAAAAAATCCAAAAATCTTTTTTAATTTTAAACAAAAGAATGGGAAATAAATCTTTGTTCTCACAGTAACAAAACCATTAAATTTCAATCTCTACCTATTAAAAATCTTCTTTTCTTTTTTTTTTTTTTTTTTTTTTTGCATAAATCGAAAAATATAGCCATAATATAAAAAACAAAAAATAGAATATCATTGATATTTTTTTTTCTCATCTCTGCTTAGTAGGCGATTACAATCAGAATTGTTTTTGAAAAAAGAAATGGAGAAGAATTGCAACTGAAACTTCACTTCAGGAACAGATGGCATAAAACATCTGCAGCCATCAAGTAAAAACATCCTTCCATTGCAAGTAGTCGAAAAATGACAGTGTCGATTACTGTGTTTCATTTGACTTTCATATGAGACTGTGTTCGAATCAAAATTATAACATCATTATTATCTGATTAACAGCTTTTAACCTTGTTTGTTCAGATATTTAGTTACAGCTACAAAACAGCTTATTTTATTAGCCCATCATTTGTCATGCTTGTCCTTCTCAATAAGTAGTTCAAATTTTATTAACAAGTCACACATAAAAAATGACACTATTACTCAGAGTTTTTCCATTGTGACGAACTATAAATAACACAGTTAATTTACTTTAATTAAACAGTGTATAAAGTTTTCTGTGACTTGTATTTAATGATTTTGTCCTGAATTGTAATGAATTATATAAGGACGCTTTAAATGTGAGGACGTGTTACAAGTGAGGAAAATACTCACATGCCCAGTTAAAAAAGCACGAAAAATTATTGCCAAATCATATGTGATTTTACCATTTCAAATTGCATCAATTAGGTGAAGAATAAAAGAAGGAAGATTTTTCTCAGTAGTTGCATAAACTTGTGTAGACGACGGGCTGAGTGTACTTTGTAACCAGGCCACAGGCCTCCTTTAATCACTTATCAAAATCTAAAATACTTTAAAAAATTTTACCGGTTATATTTTTAGAGAAAATAGACATATAATAAGGTGGGTCGTCAGTACAATATCATCGGATCGAGATCTGTGCTAAAATCAGCCATGGTTGGCTTAATGACAGGAAGTAAAACATTAAATGGCAATCATGCAAACATATTGATTTTATCATTATTCTTAAATGACAAACACATAATGTAGATATAGAAAGAAAAATATTACTAAAAATATCCATTTCATATATCTCCATTCAAGAAAACTTTCAACTCATCACCACAGCAACTTACATCACTATGAATAAATTTATTTTTAGTTTATCTTCAGTAACTATTTTAAGCTGTAGGTCCAGGTCTAATTAGCCTAAAATATGCAAAAATTGACCGTAAAGTGACAAACAAAACAAAACCAGTAACTATTATAAGTTGCATTTACTGATCATAATACTTAATGCAGATTTCTCCTTTGAATGAAATATTGGAAAACATGCTATCAATAGATGCCTTTCTTACAATAAATTGCATGATAATTATAGCTTTTGGTCAAATTAGGTATCTATGTAATTGTTAAAAGATTATAGATTACTTGTAAATTTTATCTTAGCATTCATTGCCCGAACTTAGCAAATAATAGTCTTTTCCTCAATGATGTTTAATTTGGAAGAAATATAAATATGAAATGATAAGATACAAACAATTCGAATTTAGTAGCTATTGAGAAGTTCGTAACATTTTTCTTATTTCAGAAAAACACAAAGAATCTAAACCCCTTTACCAGACACGAGAATCATATTCTTAATCAAATTAGGTATCCATGGTATTAATAGAAGATTATAGATTACTTGTAAATTTAACTAGTCATCGTTAACTAAATAATATTCTTTTTCTCATTTATGTTTAATTGTAAAAAATCATGATAAAAGAGTTCAAAATAAGATGCATTCTATGGATCAGGACAAAAAAAAAAGAAAAGAAGGGGGGGGGAATCGATTATTATTATTATTATTATTATTTATCTTATTTATTTATATATATATATTTTTTTTTTTGATAATATTCTTCAAAAAAACTTTCGTTTGCCCTACTGTGTACAAATAATTGAAACAGAAAGAAGAACATTAAATAATGAAATGAATAATAAATGACAAATAATAACGAATTATATAATGTCTGCAGAATATTTTTCTTTATAATTACTACAAATTATTTTTTATTTTATTTCATTCGTCTTTTTTGCAAAATGGATGCACTTAAAAAAAAATAATTAAATTATCTTTTCTCAACAACGAAGAGTCAAATATTGAATGATTAAAAAAATTTTATTATAAATTAAGCGAAGAATTTATTAATGATAAGGAGGATTAAAAAAAGTATTTTTCTTGTTAATTAAAAATCCTCAAGGCCGAAATGAAGTCAAACATTTACATTCTTCATCACTGAAAATGAATATTTACGCTCCTTATCTTTTTAACTACATGAATAATTTCTTGTATGGATCCCGAAACATCTTCAGCATATCACAACAATCCGTTATGCCTTGCCCATTTAAACAATTAAAAAAAAATTTAGATACTTATTCATCATTATATATCCTTCCCTCGCCCAGATCAGAAGATTATCCCCAGAAACAAAATAGCGTTTAGTAATTTCCTTCCAATTTTCAACTCGCCGCTTCGTAATTTATTTATTTGCTATATTAATATCATCTATCTTTTGCCTGCTTCCCCTGACAGTGAATCCCGAATGTCAGTTTTCCAAGAATTAAAACACAAAATAAAACATACAAGAGGAGGGGAGAATAAAAATACGAACAAAAAAAAAAAAAAAAAAAAAAAAAAAAGGACAAGAAGTAATCATTCATGGGAGAGCCCAGCCGGTCCCAGATGAAAAGGATACACATTGAATCTTTAATCAACAATTTTATGAGCCATCCAAAGATCCAAGCAACATGCTTTGAATTTACTTTCCTTTCAGTTTGTCATCATTTGTCATCTTCATAACTAGCAGCCTGCAGTTCCAAAAAACAACTAAAAAGAAAAGAAAAGAAAAACAAGAAATAAAAAAAATGGAACGGCAGACGACATCTGAATCGACCATGAAAGTGGAAGAGGGTAGGAAGGAGATTTCGAACATCGCGTGCGATGGAATATTTTCTGCCTTCCCGCCACCCCTCAGGTTTATTATATCCACAGCCTTGTTGGGCATTTTTATTTATTTATTTTTGTTTTTCTACATAGGCAACCAGCCGCCAACTGTCGTCGCTCAAACGATAATTACGTGTCTGATTGTCATGCAAGATTCATTAGCGAGTTAAGATGGATAAATTGTTAGAGGACGGTACTTTTCTTCTTCTTTTTTTACATGAGTTCCAAATTGATAAATAAACATTTATTCGCTTCTTATATGGTAGGGACACGAATGACTTGAAGTGGAATAACAAAACAAGAAATATGGAATTAGACAGAAACCCTTCTGTGAAGTGGAAGAGTTGAACAAATCTTCTGGAGTTGTTTGTTGATGAAATGGTTGAGAAATAAGATGCTGTCACTCGTAATGCATTTTTTCATCGTTGCTGTATGGTAATTGCAAATGTAAATAGCCGAAAGTAATACCCATAATTTGGTCAGCTAACACAAAAAGCAAAAAGTGAGAGGAGGAGTAATGTCATTAAAGAGTCTTCATTTGGTGCTTTGAATGGATTGCACTTAGCTATTTAATGCTATCAAGTTCAGCAATCGGTGGAATTTAAGACGGTTTTCTTTTGATTAAAGTTTTTTCCTACTCATACCTTGACAAATATGAAATATGCACAATGGTTTAAGATTTTTCGAAATAGTTTGGACTGAATATGACAAAAATAGAAGTGGAAAGGTAAGATGGAGCTAATAACTACTATTTGTAAGATTCGTTGATTCACTGATTTATGAATCTTTTCAGAAGAATTTTTCATCAAAAAGAGTCCGGATCTTGATTCTACCACATATAAAATGAAAACTATGAACTATGAAAAAAACTTAACTATGAAAAACTATGAATGATTTTTTTTTTTTTTTTTTTTTTTTGTATTTTTACTCTTTTTTTAACTTTGACTTTCTGTCTTAATTGTAATGTTTTTGTTCTCTGATGTTAGAAATTATTATTCCTTCTCTGATTTGTTTAATTTTTCTTACAATTGGCAAAGGGCTCGACCACCAGTCACTGTTCACCATTCGCCAAGTGGAGGTGTGGTCGCTGCGCGACCAAGGCACTCCATCAAGTCACCAATAATAAAACTATGAACTAACTTAACTATAAAAACTTAACTATGAAAAAAAGTTTATGAATAATAAATTAAATTATTTATGTTATTTTATTTATTAATTCTACGATTTTAGAAGATTCTGATTGGCTTAAATGTTTTTTAAATAAATAAATTAATTTTAATAAAAATTTAAAATTTAAAATTTTTGTTTAAATAATTTAAGAAAATAATTTTTTCAAATATAAATTTTACGGAATCACAAATTTTTCTTCATCTATATTTTTAATCAAAGTAATGCAGAAAAATTTAATATATAAATTATGATGAATTTTTTATAAACAGAATTCTGTTTCAATAAAGAACCGTAATAAACTTACTATTAAATGCTCTCAGTATTCGAAAATTTTATGATTTTAATTCCTTGAATGTAGAAAAGTAGAGATTCCAAAATCAGTCACTGTCTTTGAATATCAATTCTATTAAATATATTAATCTTTAACCAATCGTAACATTAAAAGTTAGATGCAAATACAAAACTGTTTAATATGTTACTTCATCTAGCAAATTACACAATAATTAATAATTCGTCAGGTTTAATGTGATAAAGATGTGGAGCTACAACGATATTAATTTGTTAAAATGCAATGATTTTATAAAAATGGTGACAGCTCTTTTAAGAGTGTGATCTCCTCTTTGCATCGATTTTAAAATATTAAAGAGTTATGGATTAATTTAATTATTATCTAGTTGTTTTAAACTACTAAAAATGTGCTATCAACTTAAATTTTATGACGTTCCAAATGAAAGAAGAAGAAAAAGATTATGAAATTAAAAAAATAATTAAAAAAAGAAGCAGATTTTGATGGATTCAATGTTGGACAATAACTATAAAGCAGAGAAGCACAATTTGTGATAGCATTAACTTGGCAGGAAGCCACACACACACACACACACATATATATATATATATAATTTCTTTATATACAATGAAAGATACATTTTAAAAATAATATAAAGGAAATAAAGAATTTGATACGTAGAAACGTGTTATTTCATTCTTTAATACATGTTGTAACATTTGGTTATGTTGGCTTTGTTTAAAGAATTTATTGAAGTCCAAAGTTAAATCCCAAGACAAAAATAAATCTATATACAACTCTCATCAGACCTATCGTACTGTATGGCAGTGATTACTAGCCATTAACAAAAGAAGATGAAGGCAGACTTTTAATTTTTGAAAGAAAAATACGTCGAAAATTTTTTGGTCCAGTTAGAGAGAAGGATACTAGATGGAGAATTTTGTTTAACCATGAAATCTACAGAAAATATAAGCAGCCTAATATTACCAGAGTCATCAAATCTTTTAGCATCAGATGGCTTGGGCATATTTTTAGATGGGATAATATGAGCCCTGTTAAAAAGATGACTTTTGCAAATATAGAGGGTACCAGGAAAAGAAGTAGATCTCGCACAAGATGGATAGACTGTGTAGAGACAGATTTCAAGAGATTAAAAATCAATCCTTGGTTGACTGTAGCGTCTGATCGGTTCTGTTGGAGGAAGCTTATTGAGACAGCCTTGGCCTGTAACAGATTGTAATGCAAGTAAAGAAGGTCATTTGATTAAATTTTTGTAATAATGCAAGCTGAAAAGTGATTAGTGAAATGATTTTTATTGATTGATTTGTTTTGGCAAAAAGTAGTGATCTAAACAGGCTTGCATATTTTAATGTATTATACAGCAACATATAATATTCAGCGCAATTTTAAAATGTAACATATTTTGTTCAATAAATATCATAGAGATAAGAAAAAAAAATTACATACAGCGGAATTCTTCATCTAGGCTAGCACGTTAATGACAAAAGTTTTGATCTTTCAGTTTTCATTAAAATAGAATACATTAATTAAAAGATTTTTTTCTGAAATTTAAATATTTATTTAACTAATATAAATAAATATTTAAGAAACTACACCTAAAGTAAAATTGCACTTTTAAGCTGAACGCAAAATTATCTAACTTATGTATTTGAGTAGTTAATTTGATTTTGCAAATTATAATTTGGGAGACAGTATAATTTAAAGCGAAAATTTTTAAATAACTATTAATTACCCTTGGAAATTTGAAGGATATTGGTAAACTTGAACTAACAAAAAAAAATTATTTCAATATTTTCAAGACAGTGAAGTGTTTTTGGAACAGTTACGAAATACTCATTAAATAATACCTAACTAGTGAATGACATTGTAGTGGCTATAAGAAATGCTGGAGATGGAGTTTATTCTATTGACTTTACATTATCTTATGGCATTGTAAGGCACTTTAACAACTTTGATGGTGAAATAGTCGCCATTTCTTTGGCCTTAGACACAATAGAACAGTGAGGAAAAGAAAATATCATCTTTTTTGTTGATCCATGGTGGCAATTAAGACCTTGACAACTCCCAATCACTGTGAATGTGAGATTTCTAGAAACTGCATGGTAAAGATAGATAAGTTGTTGAACACCGGGAAATTCATTGCTCTGCAGTGGATTCCAAGCCATTCCAAGCCATATATGGTAATGAGCAGGCGGATATGTTGGCCAAGAATTGATCACAAATGATGTAATCTGATTCTCCTTTGCCTTTGCATCATATAAGGTGATATATATCTTTCTCTATTAAATCCAATCGTTTCAACTTGTATAAAGAGAAGGCTTTTGAGAAAAGTGGAATTCCTTATTGAATAAGACAACAACATTTCCCAGTTCTTTGCCTATAGCGGTCGACGAGGACTGTTTTAGACTTGTCACTGGCCATGACTACTTACAGAGTACCCTGTATAGAATAGGACTGGCTACTACAGATATCTGCCCACTTTGCGACTATGGCGTGCCCATGACTGGAGAGCACCTCATCATATGCCCTACTGTTCTTAACAGTATCTCTTTTTGTGTTACTGTCAATATAGTGATTGCTTTTGTCGTTCTTTACTGTATTTTACTGTATTGTCTCCGATCTCTTGACTAATGGTCGAGAGACCGGAGACGACGATAAAAAAGAAGGAAAAAAAAAATAAATGACAAAATATAGATTGATTAACCTATGTTCTGAAACACTTTTCATACTGTTTGATACAATTGTGAATAGAGTTAAAACAAAAGTGAATAAATTCAACTTAAATTCCTGATATATGCTATACCTATTTTTGATTATTAATTATTAACTCTATTTAAAAAATGTTTTAAGGATTATCAACAAGACAGCGCTGTAAAACAAAGGCATTTACTGCTGTTTAATTTCACTAGCATACGAATTTGTTTGAATTATACAGTTTCCAATGTGTTTGATTTTTTTATTCTACTATCAGCTGGTATTATATATATATATTTATTTACGCTTTTGATATGCTTTAGTAAGCTTCACTTTAATCTATTGAAATATCTTTTTGTTTAGGAACAATGCAGCAATTGCAGGCCTGAATAGCCGAGTGTCTAACGCTCTGTAGCACAGGTTTCGAGTTCAAGTCCCGGCGGTGCCATGGATGTTTGTAGTGGTTCGAAATCCATTTTAATCCGTAGGACCCGGTCTAATAGGGTCGTAGAGCATTGTCTTAAGGTTTAGTCAGTCTTCAGGCCTCATGGTTCCTCGCTAAAAGTGAAGCTGCATATTACCATTAGTGATGGCTCAGTCGCCTGCGAATGGGTCTTCTGGGCCTGGTGTAGGCTTTCCTACACCAGGATGTTTAGTAACAATAGCAATTAACTGTCATATATATATTTTTTTACGGAAATTTTAATTTCATTTTGTATTCATTCTTCATAAAAGCAAATTAACATAATAGGTATTTTTTTTTAATACCGACTTAACTAGCAACAGATAAAAAAAAATCTTATTAACTTTCTAATTTTTCAAAAATCTAATTTACTTACAAGAAAGCTAATTTTAAAGTGGCTATCTAAACTCTTTTCTTAAACAAATACCAGAAAAGCAAAAAAAGGAAAGAAAAAAAAAAAAAAGTCAAATATCACTGAACCGTAAAAGTGCTTTTCGTAAGAGCAAATAACAAGAATTTCGTAAACATATAAAATAGGTTGCATGTTTATTGTCATGCTGCATGTTAAAAAGAGCTGCTAACGAGTTTACACTAGAACTACTACTAAAAAAAACTACTAATGAGCACCATCAGAACTACTACTAATGGTCTTTTAAGGGTTAATTGAAACTTTTATTTATTTACTATTTTTTTACAGCACTTTTTTCCGAGTTCAAATAAAATTACATGGGTATAGGAGTATTTCAGTTATAGGGAAAGTATAAAGATAAAATTACATCAGGGATGTAAAATAAAAACTTATTCAAAATACAGACCGAAAAAAAAATCATTTAAATTTAATTGTTATATGTTTGTATTACATATATGTCGGGCCTGAAGGCCGAGTGACTAGCGCTCTGGTGCTCGATGCCACAGGTTACGGGTTCGAGTCCTGGCGGTGCATGGATGTTTATAGTGTTCGGAATTCACTTTAAATCGTAGATCCTGGTCTAATATGACTGTTGGGCGTAGGGCTGACAACCTCATCCCGTAAAAAAAACATCTCCTGTCTCGAAATATGCCAGTAGGCAGATGGCCTTGGCTGTTGCGCCACTGATGATGATATACTTCTTAAAAATGAAAAGTAAATAAAGAATTTTGATGTGGGACTATACGTTGACTTAATAAGATTTTTCGCTTTTGATTTAATTTTAGTAGTAAACAAGCGAAAAAAATAAATAAAAGTATAAATTAATCAAATCTTTTCTATTTTTTGATATGTTAATTATTATTCAGACTAAAAAGACATGACGGCTTACAGATATTTTTTTTTTCTGATGCAGCTGGCAAACGCTTAGACAATTGTCTTGGATGCCTTAAGGCAAGAGCTGCACCGACGTTACTCACTTTGCACTACCAGGCGGCGTGTGTAACTTGAAGATAAGCCACGGACGCGGAGTAACGATGCCCCCGCGACGCTCCTATTAGACCGGGACCTACGGTTTAAAGCGAATTCCGAACCACTATAAGGGACTCGAACCTGAAACCTGTGGCACCGAGCGCCAGACCGCTAGCCACTCGGCCATTCAGGCCCCCTGTTTACAGATATACATTGATTCAAATATGCTTACTTATAATAATGCACCAACTAGCAACGATGATGACTATGGTTCGATCATCGATCGTGTGGTAAGATTTTAAGAGACCAAATCCGAGGGATTTAAACAGAGCGACATAATTGGAGAGATAAGTATTTTTGGAAGGGGTTTAATTACAACAAAAATTATTTTATATTTTAATAATTAAAATTTAATTTTACATACTATCAAAATGACAGAAATTCCAAATTAACTATTTAATCCGAAAGTGAAAAATTCGATCAGCGCCATATTATAAAAAAAAGCAGAACAATCGAAAGTCTAATTAAAGGGTACTGTAGTATAGTTCGACTACCGATTGTGCGGAAAATTAACAAGCGGCTATGTCGGGTACATTCAAACAGAGCGACACAATAGGAGGGGTTTCAATTTCAATAAAAACGATAAACATTTAATATTAATTAAAATTCAATAATAATTCACATTTATTTAAAAATGATTAAAAAATTTTTAATAATTAAAATTTTAAATTATATAATACCAAAATAAAAACTTGATGAAAAACAATTCTAGAACAACTATTGAAATTCGAAATCTAAAGCCTCGATCGGTGCCGTATTGTAGAAAATGTCGAGTAATCGAATGTCGGATTAAAGAGCACCTATTGTAGTATAGTTAGAGTGACGATTGTGTGGAAAATACAGTAATAGCTTGATTTACGCGAGCTAGAGCAATACAGTAATTAGTTAGATTCACGCGAGCTCGGAGTTCGCGGTTTTCCGTTTATCAATACTGGCGCCCGCTATCTTCAATATTGTCCTCGTTGTGATACATTTTATTCCACTCTGCGTTAGCTACTATAAGAATTTTTCATCTAATTTTTCTTTTAATATCACGCAATTAAAATTTTAATTAATATAAATAAAAATTATTTTATTGTAACTAAAAGCACTCAAAAAATACCTTTGTCCCATATTATAGTTCTGCTTTATTAGGATCCGTTAGACTTAGCCGCTTGCCAGTTTTCCACGCAGTCTGTAGTCAAATTAAACCTACATACACTACGTGCATTGAATAACAAATCTTTAAAAAGACATTTTAATTCACAGTTAGTGGTCTTATTTTGTTAATTTTTCTCTACTACTTTATTTACTTCTCATTTAGCAATCTAGTTTTATGTTGCTGTTGTTTCTTATCCCACTTGGTAGACATTTAGACCTAACCCACGAACCCGTATGGACTCATGGTTGAAGGGAAAGGGGACAGCTGCTGTTGTAATGGAGCACCCATAGGTAGAAGTCTGACTTGGCTCCGTGACGCTCTACACTCATATGAGACCGGGATCTACGGCTTAAAGTGGATTTCAAACCACTACAAATATACATGCCACTGTCGTGAATCGAACCCGAAACCTCTGGCACAAGTGCCAGAGCTCTAGACTCTTGGCCAGACAAATAAGGAAAATAAAAGACAAAATTTAAAAAAAATTTTTAATTGGCTGAGCTGGTATGCAGGTTGCTCATAAAATTTAGAATTTAATGTAAGAACAAAACACATGACAGTAAACCTAAAAAATAAAAAATAAATAAATAAATGTACGGAAAACAAACGGTTTTCTTCTTTTGAAAAATCTCATTTTCACTTTGAAATAAAATTTCTTTGCTTTCACCTAGACGATTTTTGACATTTTAAATTAATTTTTCTTCTGAATTAATTTTTTTACTAAATTATTTAATAATTACTCAATGATTTCTTCATAAATATTATGCACAAGAAGCTCGTGAAAGAAATTTTAAAAATTACAGATTTCAGTGAAAATGCCCAAAATTGAAAGTGGCCAAGGACACGAAAACCCCGCTCCCCAAAACAATATCCATATAATTTATGGGTAAAAAGAAAAAATAAACTTAGAATAAGACCATTGCATTCAGGCTAAAAGCTTAAACATTTAAATAAATACTTTTTTTTATTAAATCTGTATGTTTTATATTTTCTTTTTTTATCAAAATCTGATTGTATTTACAGAAAGTGACTTATCGTATGACTTTTAAGATAAAAATTACTTATGACCAGGTCACCCCTAGAAAAGCAAAAGCAGGCTTTATGCAGCCTGTGGGAGAGTCTGAGCCTTCCTAGATTATATATGCAAAAATATATAAAAAGCAAAGGCAAACTATCCGTGGGTCAGAATTTAAACATCCTTGAATTACATGTATAAATATATAAAAAAAGCAAAAGCAGGTATGCTGCCCGCCAGCCAGAATCTGAGCAACCCTGGATTACATGTACAAATATATAAAAAGCAAAGCCAGGTTACATGTAGCCCGCGGGCCAGAGTCTGAGTTTCTTTGATTACACGTACAAATAAATATATAAAAAGCAAAGGTAGGCGATCCGCGGATCAGAGTCTGAACATCCCTCGACATTTACAAATGTACAAGACATGTTCTACTGGACTACATGTACAAATGTCCAATCTTTAAAGTTTTTATTAAGCTGAGATTTACCGTTGTTATTTTTTAAGTTCTTATTATCGTCATTACATACAACGAAGATGAAATTTTAAAATTAAAGGGAAAAAAATATTTTGTGTTTGTTTTTGATTATATTTTATATCAATTATAATTCAGCTACCCTATAAAATTTAGAAAAAAATTAATTAATATACATAAAGTAATGGTGTTCATATACGTAGCCGTTGAGACTTAACGGTAAACGACAAAGGAAAAGATATACATTTAGTACATATCGAATCTTTACATTTTTCACAAATGTGGCGAGTTCTTTATATTCAAACAATTTTGTTTAGTCATCATTGAAGATTTTCGAGTTTTACTTTTTAGAATAAGGATATGAAAGTCTTACACTATAATATTTACAATTTTACTACATAAAATAAAAATACATTTTAAAGATATTTTATAATAAATAATTCCTCATAGTTTTTAATTTTTTTTTTTTTTTCTGTTAGAACGATTTTACATGAAAAAAAATATACTCATAGGTGTCAATGTCCCTGAAAAGGTTAATGGTTTACCACTATTTCTGAAAAACATTTAAAGTAAAAAAAAAATATATAGGTATATTACAAAGATTTAACATGCTAAAAGTGTAATAAACGGTTATTCAAAGACGATAACAAGCTTCCTTCTGCAATTTTTTCCACCAGAATTGTTAAAAGTCCTGAACAGCCTTCTGTAGCATGGAAGTTCTTTTACCATTCTTTTTCTTGGTACCCAGTTTTTGCCCTTTTCCCCCTGCAGTTTCCCTCATTCTTCATCTTCAAGCGTGTGACATTTCGCCCTCTTTCCGAGGGAAGGCATCTCAAGTGAAGGGGCGTGGCATGAGATAAGAACTGTATTCAGAAGTCAGTAGTTTATATTTGACAGATTGGGCTGTCAGCTGAAGCAGAGAGCGGTTGAAGAACTGAATAAACACACTTTTACCAGAGACCTCAAGTTTTGCAACTGGAATTCTCTGCAAGCTGGCGATGATTCAACCATCTGTAACAGATTGATAGCCTCAACTTTGATTCTGCCTTGAATTCCTTTTTTGATCAGACGCGGTTTACTGGTTGGCGCCATTGAAAAGGATCAAACAACTATTCTGTTTCTCTGAAAGGATTACTCATTTTTTTTTTTTTCGTTTTGTTTCTTTTACCACAATCTAGGGAAAACTTTGAGGACTGTTTTATGATCTTCAACACATAAACTGACACACTTTTCTTTTCTTTTTTTTTTCTTGGGAAATATAAATAACAAAGCGGACTTTTTTTTTTTTAAATAATGAAAAAGGAAATATATAGATGTTAAGGAAAAATGTGTCAAAAACAGGAATTATGTATCCAATATTATATTAATATTATTATTTTATTACGTATTACGTGGTTTCAGGATAATATGTAAAGGACAAAAATGAAAGCAAATGGAAGAACTTAAGACGAAAAAAAGGCAAAAAACAAAAAAAAAACTTTCCTTTTTTCTTGGAGAATATAAATAACAAAAGGGATTTTTTTTAATACAGAGGATGAAATATATAGAACTTAAGAAAAAATGTGTCGAAAATATGAATTACGTATCAAATATTATATTAATTACGTGGTTTCAGTATTATAAGTGAAGAACTTAAATCAAAGAAAATGGAAGAGCATAAGAAGAAAACAAAAAGAGAACTTACCAAAAACACAATCAGTCGGTATAGCAAAGTTATAAAATAGCACTCGCTATATAAAGTTTTTTATTTTTCTCTATGTCCGTCCCATCAATATATATATATATATAAAGATGTATAAATTTATATATATATAGAGAGAGAGAGAGAGAAAGAGGGGTAATTGGAAAAATATTTATTTTATACAAATCCGAAGAGAGCATTAGCTACATCTTCAAAATCAGCATATTATGAAGCATATACATATACCGATAAGTAAATGACAAAAGTTACAAACGTAGATTAAAAAAAAAGAAAGAAAATCTATATACATATGTATGTATGTATGCATTATGCAGGTATAAAAACAAGAATAAATTATGTGATGTATTAAGTAAAGCAGGCACAAAATATTTGTTATGCTTTAAAGTACGACTTTTTAACGAAAAATGATAGAAGGTTAATTACAAATTATACTCGATGTCAACCTTTATAGATAATTTAATGGTCATCATCAAGTCTGCTTCTGATAATCTTATAACTAAAGAGAACGCTTAGAATAAACTAGGTAATAACTTTTATAACTTAAAGTTAAAAGTCAGTTAAATTAATTTAGTTAACCAAGAATTCCTTTAAAGTAAAGGAGTTCTTGGTTTAAAGTTTCACATATCGTGAACAATTTGGTCTAACGGCTTAATTGCTGTGGATTCAGCAACTGTTAGGAGGAACTTGCTACTCTACATTTGCAAGAATAAAAGCTAGTCAAATAGTTGTTTGATAGGAGGTTTAGTAGTTGCAACGTATTTTTGTGTCGGTACAAAAAAAAAAAAATAAATAAATAAAATAAAGTCGAAAAAAAAAAGAAGTCGTAGTAAGTCGATGTATAATTTTGCATATACATACAAATAAATTGTGTTTAATTGGGGTTAAGGATAATAATAAATAAACGAGAAGGAAATAGTAGTAAAGTAAATAAAAATAATAAATAAATAAATGATAGAAAGGTTAATAAAATGATTAATGGATCCGTTGAGTAAGTTCATGTAAATAACAAGTCTTAAATGAGATTAATAATTTGTAATGTACAGACAATTAATTCTTGTAATTTTTTTTTCTCTTCCATTACTTAAAAAAAGGAATAAAAATAACAATAAATAAATAAACTAGAAGAAAATAAAAGAAAAGTAAATAATAATAATAATAACTAAATAAATAAATGAGAGAAAGGTTAATTAAAAAAAAGAGAAGAAATGAAAAGTCCTAAAAATATAATTTGTTTTAAAATGTTCTGTTGATTTCATACAAATCCAGGTATCTTATTTTTATTTTTTACTGCACATCGGTGGGCCTCGCATCCACGAACAGCCCACTGGCGAGTAAAGAATGGAGGACGTGACAATTAACTACTCCACATTTACATATCGAATGAATGGGAGAAAACCCGAAAAACTCTTTATAAGCAGTCTTAAGACTCACGCTGCCGAATCTCCTCGTTTCTGAAGGCAGTGATTGCAATGGACAGCAACGGTCATGTACTTTATTTGCACTCGTTACCACTCGCCACGAGTTGGGCAAGCATATTATTTAAAAGGCACTAAATAATTTAATTATAAAAACTTCAAATTGTTACAGCTTAACAACAAAATTTCTTTTACTTTGGCAATTTTATTCACCCTATTTCATACATTTGCAATTTTATTTACCTTTTTTCATACATTGGTAATTTTCTATTATGGCATTGCATATTTGTATCGATACTTGATTTCTGAAAAACTACTTGAACACTGTTAAAAGCAATCCGTAACTGCTTGGAAACAATTGCCACTATTTAACGATAGTGGCAATTGTTTCCAAGCAGTTACGGAGTTTCTAAACATTAACACTATCTTTATATGAAGGTAAGCGATTAACAACACTGACTGTAAACAGTAAGTCAGACATAAACAAAGTCAGAGATAAAGCAAACTTTTAACTTTCAAGTCGAGACAAAACTTTCAGATCAGACGAACTGTCTTTACAACCAAATGACAGACGTACCTCATTACTTTAAGAGTGCAACTCTGCTCGATTTTATCTCCCGGTGAGTCGGAGTCAAACAATCTGCTATCCCGAGAGATGTCCACAGAAAAAAAGGGCCATAAAAAGGAATACCCGGTGTCGTTAGTCACAGTTTGTGTCCCCCCGTCTTGTAAGGAAAGCAGATAGCGAGAGGGCACCACGAGGTCACTACAGTCGACATTCCTGTCTCTTCCACGTAAGGGTCGACAGCTAAAAACATGAGAGGGTACCACAGGAGATCTCAGCTGGATGCTTACTGTGACAAGAAGTTTTAGAGCCAGTCCCACCCGTCGGGAGACACTTCAAACCGGATGGAGTGCCCCACTAGTTTAATGGACTGGGATTGTATAACTCCAAAAAGAAATTGCTGGAAAGTAGGGGCAAACCTTCTAGATTCTTCAGTTGACGAATTCAGGGAAAGGAAAGCTAGACATGCAGCAGGTAATATAGTATCCTACTTGTAGTCCGCAGTGTTGCATAACACTCAGGCGTAATGCATACACTCATACATACACACATACAAGTATACACTCATACATACACACATACACATATATATATGTGTAGGGGGCCTGATAACAGAGTGGTTAGCGCTCTGATGCTCGGTACCACAGGTTTCGGGTTAGAATCCCGGCTGTGCCATGAATGTTTGTAGTGGTTCGGAATCCCTTTTAAGGCGGAGGTTCCAGTCTCATATGGCCGTAGAGCGTCACAGAGCCCCATCAGACTTTTTCACACCCACATCATTCATAACTGTAAAGGGGCAACTCAGCTATATATATGTGTGTGTTTGTGTGTTATAAATGTAAGATAATAGATACAGTGAAAAAGAAGAAAAGTACAGCAATTCCCTGCGTCTAATCCGCAGAGTTGCATAACCAAGAGTAATTTTTGTTCCGAAAATATGAAATGTATCATATAATCCACAACGAAGTATAAACCGCGAGCAATTAGCGCCTGTTCTTTGACGTAACTTATCAAGTTTTGCTGTCAATCCATGACATGAAAGTAAAAAAAGTTTTTTTCAGTTTTAAAGGATTTAGGATGCCACAATTATATATATACTGACACACACGCGCACATATATATATATATATATTATATATATATATATATGTGTGATGTGTGTAAAATACACACACACGCATATATATATATATATATATATATATATATATATATATGCGTGTGTGTGTATTTGTTATAAATTTATGGGTACAGGAAAGAAGATATGTATTTAAGAAGAATGGGGAAAATAAAAGACGATATTTGAAATCAAACAGAAAACTAAACCAACCTCATTCGAACAGTACCCTAATTTTCTTTCTCTAACCCGCAGAGTTGTATAACCTGTAGGAGCAATTTTTGATATCAAAATATGAAATATATCATATAATCTACAACGACGTACAATCCGCAGACATTTAGCGCCTGTTCTTTGAAGTACTAATCAAGTTTTGTTGTCATACCATGGCATGAATAGCGATTTTTCAGTTCTAAAGAGGGTTTAGGATGCTACAATTAATTATACAGATATATAGTATAAGTTTAAGATCTTGGAAACAGAAAGTAGATATACATTTAAAGAACATTGGTGAAAGCAAGAGACAACATTTTCAAGACGATTTGTAATGGTCATATTTGCTCGAGAAAATAAAATCTTGGTAATTATCACAGTATATTATTAACTACGGCCTGGAAAGCATTTTTAAATCTAATCTATGGCATTTTCATTCCCTATCATGTATGCAGTACGTCTTATTTTGTCTAATTTAATATAAGTCCGACTCACTTCTATTATGTTACGCTTGATACATTTTTTTTTTTTTTTTACGTTACCTTAATATTTCTCTTACACAAAGTTTTGTCTATTTTTGTTGGGAAAAAAACAAAAAGCATTTTTAAATGGCGTTTTTATAGAACTGATTTTTATAAAACTGCAAAAAAAAAATAAATTCTACAGATTGTACACGGTGGCCTATTGTCAGCACCTCGAAACTGTAAGGTGTTTTAGCATATAATTCGCGAAATATGGGGGCGGAATTGTGGTATTTGGGGGTAAGAAAAAGGGGGTGGGTGCTTCCTCAAGTGAATTGCACCAGAAAGTAAACACTTTTATCACTGCCAAAGCCTTATCACCAGAGAGTAATCTCGAAATGAACTCAGACACTGTGGATTAGATTTATTGCCGTTGGGCCTGTCCCTTACCCCGACTGGGGGTTTGTTTACAACAATAAATCCATTTTCAGTCCATGTCTCTCAAGACTCGAGAGCCATAGATTACTTCTGTTTACTTTATCGACAAATACAGGACTTCCCCTTTTTTTTCTTGTGTGGTCCACATCTAGGAGTACATAACAAAGGAATTATAAGCGTCTGTTTTACTAAAAAATATTTTATCCCAAGCTTTGCTACTTGCATGGTTCGCTATTATGTGTTTGTATCAAAAAACTTTCTTTTTTAAAAAAATAATTTTGGAAACTAATCGGGATTAAACTTATGTTTCGGATAACTCAGTTTACTAAGTAAAAGATTTTATTTACACTCACCGTTAAGTTAATATTTCCTATTCTTTAATCAGGATTTATGTTTTCAAGATGATTTCCATTGTAGATAATCATTAAATAAACAAATAGTTCACCCTTTTCTTGTGTGATCCACATGTAGGCGTGTATAACAAAAGATTTCGAAGCATCTGTTTTACTAAAAAATAATTAATTTCAAGCTTTGGTAATGTGTATTTGTACTAAAAATCTTTCTTTTTTAAAAAGAGTTCTGGAAAAGGCCATAAAAATTACAAAAGGCCATATTACTTAGTATTAAAAGTAAACTTAGTAACAATTTTAAATGGCACGAAAAGGTAGAAATAATCCTCAACTTTACACTATTTCAATAAACAGGAAAACACAATTTTAAATGGCACGAAAAGGTAGAAATAATCCTCAACTTTATACTATTTCAATAAACAGGAAAACACAATTTTAAATGGCACGAAAAGGTAGAAATAATCCTCAACTTTACACTATTTCAATAAACAGGAAAACACAATTTTAAATGGCACGAAAAGGTAGAAATAATCCTCAACTTTACACTATTTCAATAAACAGGAAAACACAATTTTAAATGGCACGAAAAGGTAGAAATAATCCTCAACTTTACTCTATTTCAATAAACAGGAAAACGCAATTTTAAGGACACGAAAAGCCAAAAGTAGTCATGAATTTTACATTATCTCAACAAACTTAAAAGTATCATTTTAAATGGCACGAAAAAGTAGAAATAGTCGCAACTTTTCATTATTTTAATAAATATGAAAACACAATTTTAAACGACCCATAAAGGCACGAACAGTCATGTCCTTTACATTTTTTTCAATAAACAAGAAAAGATAATTTTAAATGACAGAAACAATCGTTAAATTTACATCATTTCAATAAATATCAAAAAACAATTTTAAATGATAGGAAAAGTCAGAAACAATTGTCAATTTTACATTACTTCAAAAAAATATAAGTCAAGTAAGTAACACAGCTATTTTATACTTTTGTTGTGTAAACTTTTAACTGTCAAAATTAATTGAATATATCCATATAATTTTGATGTATCTTTATTTTATGCTATATTTTAATATATTTTAAAATTGAATTTAGCTCAAAGTTCAGCGATTTTCAAAAGCGTGTTTCTCTCTCGCAACCTTTTTAGACGGTTCTTTGAATCGAAGTAAAAGTGAGAGATTAGTCTTCATTGCAACTCACGGATATTCTGTAAGTAATGTTTAAAAAGAATTAATGGAAAAGAAGGCACTTGAATGATCCTTATCTACAAGATTATCCTCCATCTTTCAATACAATATCGGCATTTTAAAAAGAAGTGAAAGTGATAACACTTCAATTTTATAATGATATTACCGAGATACTTGAATATTGTCTAATTATACCAGAAGTGTACATATTTCTAAAGTAAATATATTATTCCTCCCTCCGATTATCTGTATCAATACTCTTAATTTTAGTATTAGAATCCTTTTTTTTTCTTCCATAATTAAATTTTTCATGAGGCCAAATTAATTAATTAAAATAACAAAAATATATTAATCACATCATTTACTATGTTAGTTTTAAAAGTTAAAACCTGGAAACGTATAATACTTGTAGTTAACTAATTAAAAAATATTGACATTCCTTGCATTTATATTGCCTAAATATTGACATTTAAGTATTTATCATTCCCTGATTAAATTGTGTTTGACTTTGAATATCTTTTAAAATAGCTTTTTCATCTAAATTCAAATTCGATGATTTATAGAAATCATCATATTATATACCAGGAGTAGATACGTTATGTATCTTTGAAAGTTGTTTTTTCTAATGCAGCTGGCAAACACTTAGACAGCTAGGTCTTGGATGCCTTAAGACAAACGCTGCACAGACGTTACTCACTTTGCATTACCCAGGGGGCGCGTGTCACTTGAAGATAAGCCACGGACGCGGAGTAATAAAGCCCCGCAACGCTTTACGATCCTATTAGACCGGGACCTACGATTTAAAGTGGATTCCGAACCACTACACACATTCATGGCACCGCCGGGACTCGAACCCGAAACCTGTGGTAACGAGCGCCAGAGCGCTAGCCATTCAGGCCCTCTTTGAAAGTACTATTTCAGGAAAGAATATTTAAACAGAGCATTTTTTATTTATCTTAAATAACAAAAAACAAGCAGCGAGAACTGAAAAATCAGTAAAATTTTTTAAATTTAATTTACAGATTCCTCTCCCTGATTCACTGTCTTACGGACGGAGTGCGTATTTGTGGTTTTAAAAGCAAAATATAGTTACTAACAATTTCTCATATATTTTAATAGAAACATATTTTTATTATCTTACGGTTTGAAGAAGCATATTTTTTTATTATTACTAAAAACTTAAAAAATATAGTTATATAATTGATATATGTCATTATTTTAACTGCTAAATTTTTTTTTTCTCATGTACATATATTTCTGTAGCAATCGAAACAAGGTATTTTATTAAAACATGAAACTCGATTTAGAATAACAGTGAAAGCTAACAGCATTCTCAATGGAATGCTTTTACATTAAAGAAACAGTTTTTCACAATGGAAAAGCTGTTCAAATTAGATTTGAATCGAAGTGGTATTTGGGGATGTGAAGCAACAAGGACTATAATCCCCTAATCACTACATAGGAACAGTTCTTTTTCTCTTTTTTTTAATATGTCACTCTCCACAAACGCTCTACGATCGTGTTAGACCGGGACCTACGGTTTAAAGTGGATTCGAATCACTACAAACATCCATGGCACCGCCGGGACTCGAACCCGAAACCTATGGTACCGAGAGCCAGAGCGCTAGCAACTCGGCCATTCAGGCCCCTAGCTGTTCAAATTATTAGTAAACTTGAATACACGAGCAACAGTAGAGTTAAAAAACATAAAATGCTGACCGAGAAAGTTTCTGAGCCTATATCTTTAACGAAAAAAGACGGTCAACAGATTTGGAAACGGTTTTTTTTTTTATCTATCGTTTTAAATTTTGTTTTTATCTTACCGTTTGAAGAAACATATTTTTTATTATAATTGTTAAATGTGGATTTTTTTTTTCCCCACGTACATATATTTCTGTGGCAATCGAAACAAGCAATTTTATTAAAACATCAAACTCGCTTTGGAATAGCAACGAAAGCTAACATCATTCTCAATAGAATATTTTTAAGTTAGAAAAACAGTTATTCGCAATGGAAAAACTATACAAGTTATTAGTAAACTAGAATACAGCAAAAACAGTAGAGTTAAAAAAATAAAATGTTGACTGAGAAAGTTTGTGAGCTTACATCTTTAGCGAAAAAAGATGGTGAACAGTTTTTGAAATGTGAACGATGTCTTGTTTCCCAGTTAACGTACTGGAAAATATATGTTATATGAAAACGCAAATTCATTGACCAATATTTAATATCCTTATTATATCATCCTTTACTCTATTTATTTATGAATAACTTGCAAGAAGAAACGAAATAAACTAATTACTTTTGGATATATATTAGTTGTAGTTTAGTTACATTTATTTTAATCAAATACATTTTTGTAGCAAGAATCGAAATTAAATAATTACCGTTGGACATTGACTAGTTTTTTAAAAATATATTATTATTATTATTATTATTAACTCTGCTACAAGAAAAGATATAGAATTACTTTTGGATATAGATAAGTTTTAGTTTATTTACTTAAATTCAAATATAATTTTGTAACAAGAAATAAGATAAAATAATTGCTATTGAGCAATGTTTAATTTTAGTTTATTAATAACTGCAAAAAGAAATTAAATAAAATAATTACTTTTGAATATTATTTAATTTTAGTTTATTAATAACATTACAACAAAAATTGAAATAAAATCATGACTTTTGGACAATGATGAGTTTTAGTTTACTTACTTTAATTTTTATCAAATATAATTTTGTAACAAGAAATGAGATAAAATAATTACTTTTGAACATTGTTTAATTGTTATTTACTGATAACTTTGCAACAAGAACTGAAATAGAATTACTTTTGGATATGGATCAGCTTTAGTTTGCAAATAACTATGTAACAAGAAATGAAATAAAATAATTAATTCGGAAAATGTTTAATTTTAGTTTATTAATAATTTTGCAACAAGAAATGAAATAAAGTAATTACTTTTGAACATTGTTTCATTTTAGTTTATTAATAACTTTGCAACAAGAATTATTTACATAAGTGCTGCACCACGCTTCCAAAAGAGCCATGTTATGGTTACCTCTGTATGCAACAGAGTTCCTTTACAGGCATCATTTAAATAGGATTTTGCCTCATTTGTTGAGATTTTCTTTTACAATGGTGGTGTTTCGATAACAAAGAATGCTTTCAGACAGCAAATTCATCAACTGCATTTGTTTTTATTCAATATTTTGTATTAATTTCGTTCAAGTGCATTCAATACACTATTTTAATGCCAGTAATAACAAATAGTTCAACTATAGAAATTTTATTTCTGTACGATACAAAGTATCTATTTTTTAGAAATTTTTTTTCGCCATTTCCCATTTCGTAAGAAGTTTCTTTTCGGTGCTTTCCGAATGTTCGTTATTTTTGTCTGGATGGAGGCCGCTGAACACTAAGCCGTGTGTAGCGAAGGTATCACTGGAAATCTTTCTTATTATTGTCAGTTCGCTTGGAGGACAGTCTGCATTTGGCTGTCACTTTGTTTCCTGGATGTGTACGTGATAAGAGGTACTAGACAGGAAAGCCCTATTCTTATTCTCTATCAAGGTTTTTTAATCTTTTTCTTTATTCCATGGATTTTTTTTCCACAGAAAAACGAAGGCCACAGACCCTTTTCAATACATATTTTTTTAATGCATAAAAAAATAACAAATGCAAGCAAGTTAAGGTTTGGTTTGGTTTGTCGCTCTACGGTCATCTTGTGCACATGAGGGCTAAACAGACCGGGACCTACAGAAACAAGTTAAGGAGATGTTGTTATCGTTTCCAAGTGCCGGACATTTTGACATGAAGTCATTCCTGTCTGAAATAGCAGATACGTAGCAGATTCAGCATTACTCAGCATGCACCATGGGAGACTTGCTACACTGTACCCACATTGCGCCATGGCAATCTCCACCTTCATATTAAGCATTTGAGAGTTTCACCCCCTTCTCTCATATATTTGAAGCTGCCTGATGACCAATTGGCTAGCGCTCTGGCCTTTGGTACCACAGGCTATAGGTTCGAATCCTGGCCGTGACATAGATGTTTCTGAGTGGTTCGGTATCCACGTTAAACGGTATGTCCCGGTCTAATTAGCCTAAAGTGTGCAAAAAACGGCCGTAGAACGACAAATCAAACCAAATCATATATTTGAACTAAACGGAATGCCATTCCAGCCTATGGATTTATTCTATCCATTCCCAGAATAAATAAGAAAGCTTTTCGTTTACCATTTCTTAACTGGTTTGGAATCAATTCGGTGACCTAAGTCTCTGTCCACCAGGTTGCTTCAGACTCATAGTTAATAAAATAAACATCAATACACTAATCCTATTGGCTTTAAAATAAGAATACTTGAGTTAAAAGTGTAAGCTAAATATATGAAATTTTTTTAAAATATTATTTTATAGCAAATCGCCCATTTTTATCTTTAAATTTGATATATATAATTTCTTCATTCAATTATCCTTAAAAATAAATGTATAAAAATAATTGTATAATTGAGCAAATTATATTTAATAACATCTACTTCAAAATAAAATCTATGATAGGATTTTTTTTGTTTACTATTACAGGTTAGAAGAAATATTTAAGTGACGAAATATTTCTCCATCATTAAATACATTTTTGATTCTTTGTAAACTTTATATTTATGAAATTTCAACAAAATTAAAGCTCTAATAAAAGATTGAGTAATGCTATAATTAATTTTTAAACTGTATTATGAATTAAATACAGGAATTTATACAATATTTAAAAGTTTAAATCTTGTTTAAAAAACGGGGATAAAACTTCTAAAAAAACACTGCTAGTTATTAACTTCTATAATCTTTTCTAAAAGTAAGGAATAATAATTTTCTTAAAAATTATAGACCTCAATTATGATAATGCAAATTAAAATAAATTATAATAAAATCAAGCATAAACTACTATGAAAATGTGGTTTCCTTTCAGAATAACTGAATAAATAGGTCGAGGCTAGCATTCTTTTCTTGTCTTTTTTTATTTGTTATTCTTACCTCCAAGTGAGATCCTTCAATTTATTGAAAGACTTTACCGTCATAAAAGTAGCGCTAAAAAGTAGCTTCCCCAATCTCTTCTAAATTATGCTTGAAAGAAATTTATTATGTTAATGAAAACTTCACCCCCCCCTCAAAAAAAAGTCGCCATCAAAATATTATGAATATGTAATTTTAGTTCCACATAATTGAAAACGTAGAAGGAAAACATTGTTTTATATTTTCTTTCTTCTTTCATTCTTTTTGGTTTTACCTTCAAGAATCATTAGACAATTCAATGGAAAACGTTGGCTAATTTATCATGATGAATGTTTAATTATGCTTCAGTCTATGATCGGCGACTTATGTGAATTTTCCTGAATATTTATGTAAACTAGAACAGAGGATCATTAATCGACTACAGGAGCCACACCAGCAGTCGAATGAAAAATATTTGAAGGTCTTTTGGCTAGGACAGTGAATATTTTATCTAATTAATGTATTTCAATGATATAATTAATAATGTTTGATGAGGAAACCAACCATGTTCAGAGCCAGTATTTTCTATGTTCTATGATAATATAGATATATTTTTTTATGAAATTGTTAAATTTGTTTAAAAAACATTGGTAAACTCGAAAATTAAAATATAAATATATACATGAATAATTTTTGTTAAAATTTGGCAAAGCACTTTGAACTAAATAACTATGAAAAACATATAACATTTACTTTCATAAATCTAGACATGAATATGTAAAACACCAACATTTACTTTCATAAATCTAGTTTAAGGGTGGCCAACCCAAATAATCTTGCGGGCCACTTTGGAAATGCATCATAACTCCGCGCTACATATAAAATGATCTATCCCCATATTAGATTTAGATCCGCTTTAGATTTTTTTTTTTTGGAGTGAAAAATTGTAACATAATAAGTTATTATTTTTGTGTTCATTATTATTATTATTTCATGTAAACAGAGATAATTTAATAATGATACTGAACACACATTGTAAAGAAATATACACTAAAGAACACTAAAAATGAAATATAAAAATATATAGATATAAATGAATAAAAAAAGGAAATCATTAAAATATATTTATTTTACCAGTGCGATATTTGTTTCTCCACTCTTTCACTTAGCTTTTACAAATCGATCGCAATTTGGGTATTTACACATCGTAATGGGTGTTGCATGTTAGCGTCCGTTATGTTTGAGAGTGTTTTGTGTTCGGTCAACTTCATTTTCTTAATAAACGATTTGCAGGTAACAACTTGAACTAAAATTCTGGATTGCTCTGCTATCAACAATCAACTGCGTATCTAGGAATGGTCACTGCGTCACTGAGGTAACTTAAAGTGAAACATACATAGATCATGTTATATTAGATGTTTCAAAATGAGCGATCATTATGAGTTCGCAGAATATAACTTAATTATTCTGCGAACTCATAACTGTAATCTCTTAAATAAAACAGGCAATATCTGTCCTATATTCCCAAGAAAATTATTTTAAAATCCAAGTTAATTTTTTCTCATCATTTCGACAACTAATTTTTGAATATATGTATGCACACATAATGCATTTTTTTAATACATTCGTTTTTATTAATACATTTGGCCATTATAAAATAAATATATCTTGTAAAAGTGTGATAAATCTCACGGACCGGAAAAATATTCAAGGCGGGTCACATGCGGCCCACGGGCCATTAAATTGCATTTTAAATCGGAATATATACCTTTTGAATTTTTTTTTTTTTTTTTTTTTTTTTTTTGTTAGATTTCGGGTTATTGAACTGGTTTTGAAATCAACAAATTTTTTTATTTAAAGTTTGGTTAGGCTGTTGAAAATACTGTTTCAGCAACAGTTAAAGATAAAACGAATGTCTGGCTTTGCTTTTTCTTAATTCTGTGCTCCTAGTTCACTGTGCATTTGCATGATCTCTTGTTACTAAAATCCTTTTTATAAAAGCTGTCATCAGGACAACTTCCACATCGAAAGAGTGTATTAACATAGTTTTGATGAAATCAGTCTACGAAAATCGTGATGAAAAATTTATTACCGGTTCTAAGAAAAGAGATTTAACACGTCTTCACGTTTTCTCGGAACCAAACGTTAAAATAAACTACAAAAATTTTTTTTAAAGTTCACTTGCAAATTTGATAAAACTACAACTGTAACTATATTCCATGTGAAAAGCAAATAGTTAACAGGATGAAAACTTCACTGTATATTCTATGAAAATAAGTCCATCAGTTTAACCCATATCTAAACATTATTGTACATTCCTGTTAAAAAATATTGTACATTCCTGTTAAAAACATTATTGTACATTCCTGTTAAAAAACATTATTGTACATTAATGTTAAAAAACATTATTGTACATTCATGTTAAAACTATTCGAAAAAATCTTTGGCAAAACTAACAAAATAATAACTGAACTGCTTAAAAAAATCAAATAGTTGTTCAATGGTCAAAAATAGTTTAAATCCTCTTTAGACTTTCTGCTTCAATGGCGTGTATTTCCTACTCACAGACTCTTATAATATTAAAATTTAGAAGTATCCTTTATGTCACTTATATCCGATAAAAAAAATGTTGCTATAGATCAGTGGTTCTCAAAGGGTGTGCCAAGGCGCACTGATGGAAGGTAGATTGGAAGTTGGCCTTGGGTTCATTTATACAATTGACAAATAGGCATAAGCACCATGCAATATCGTTTTTTGTAATGGTAGAAAATAAACTATTAAATAGGTGGAGCTTCCTATAAATAAATAATTAATCTAAACTCTAACATATTTAAGGGACTTCACAGAATTACGTTGCCTTTGACTCAAGCGCATATGACTTTGAGTTCACATGTATTGACGAGCTAAATGAAAGCGTGTTTTGAAAAAATGTGAGTGTTGACGAGGTAACCAAGAAAGAGATTGACCTTTCTAAAATAAATAAATGATTAATATCAACAGTGGTTCTCAAAGGGTGCAGCAGAGCTCACTGGTGTACCCTAGAAGATTTCTAGTGCGTCCTGTGGTATTTCAGAGAAATATGGGCCCATATGTAAAAATAAACATATTTACTCTTTTTCTTTTCTGTTTTCCCGTTCAAAGACAGCTTTCATCATAAACAACTAACTTTTCTGGTTGCTTTTTTTCTTCTTTTATCCACATAAAAAGTCGCCAAACAGCAGTAATGAGACAAAGAAGGTACCAGAGAAACCATGTGCGGTCAATTCCATGGTTGGCTATTAGAAGCGTTGGCCTCAATGCGATTTGCAATTTTATAAAAATTACTATTGCAGCCTTTGAGACTACGCCGTTTGTAAGTAGTACTCTGGGAAGTTGAACTTCTAACATTAACTGGAGAAGAACTAATAGTTATAGCCACTGATAGTGGATTGAGGGTTAAACTGAAGGAATAGTTTCTTGAAATCTTTTGGATTCCACTAAATGAAGAATACGAGTCAACATTTAAAAAAAGCTTTGAAACTTTTACTATAATTTTCAAAGTTATATTTATGTGAATTAGGATTTTCTACTCGCATCACAATGAAATGTAAGAAGATCTTCAGTGTATTGAGAAATGATTTTTTCAAATAGATACCAATTGAATATATACGTATATATACCAATTGAATTTCAATTTCAAATAATTTCAATTAATAAATATTTCAAAATTACAATGAAGATATCGCTAGAACACTTCAGGCTCATGATTCTCATAAACACAAGAATAAATAAATTTAAGGTGCGTTTCATTTTATTATTTTTTATCGCATTATTTTTTCTGTAATATTTGACTTAACTATTCTAACATATTTTTCAGAAATTTGCATATAGTACTCCTAAATTATTTATAGGTTTTTAAATGTTCCGACTTAAAAAAGATTGAGAATCACTGTTATAGATCGACTACCGATTGTGTGGAAAGGTAAACATCGGTTTTAAAATCGGAAATGGACGAATCGATTACGATTACTTGTTAAGGGTGCTAGTCAGATATACGCGTCACAAAGCATTTTTGAAAGAAAACAATTTAATGGCTATTGTGGAAATACTTAAATCTAATTTTTTTTTTTTTTGATATTTTGCAATTTAAAATTTTAATTATTAAAAATTTAAATTATTTTTGTTCAAATTCAAATTCTTCCGAAAATACCATTATCCTCTCTTATATGCTCTGTTTGAATCTGTCAAACTTGGGTGCTAGACAATTTTCACACAAACTTTTGAAGGGTGGTATTGCTTACTAAAACATAAATTTTTTTGTATAAGAAATGTAGGGTACGAAGTGAATGTATTGAGGCATGAACAAAAAAAAATGAGACGTGAAAAGAAAAACATTTTTATTGACAACATCATTTCAAGGTTCTTTTGTTTTTATTCAATTTTTACAATACATGTTAAAAATTGAGACCACCAACACATGCTTGGTAGCGTTGAAGGAGTGTCCATAGGAAGTACCATAAGGAAGGAATACCATAAGTCTATCTATGTGTAATCTGAAAATGTTGAAATAAAAGTTTTTAAAAATAGGTTTTATATAAATATTACAGTTAAAGTAATCACTTTTTATATACCACATACAGCGCTTTAGATTGATGGATCAAAATAAATTATACTTGTTATAAATGTAACTGATACTTAAATCTACAATAAAAGTCCACGAAAAAATACTTAAAATGTTTCATTTGTTTGCTATTTTAAAAAATGATGCATTGCCATAAATTATTCGATTTCAATTTCCCCACATGTTAACTTTACGATAAGAGAAAGAAACATTCCGTTTTTATATTCCAATAAATTAGACTTTACTAAACATGCTTGTGACATTCATTGTACGTAAATCTTCCGTAGAAGATTTCGATGTCATTTCAGTGAAGGCACACTACGTCCTAATCGTAAAACAGAAATAAATAGGAAGTAAATCCAAATATAGTACGAAATGAAGTTGGGCAATCTTTTCGCTCATGCGTCGATCTTAAATAATTCTTACCTTCTTTCGCCTCCGTGGATTTTGAGCAGGTGAGGAACAAGCCTATAAAAGGAGGAATGGAAGCTGGATTCAATATTAAGTTATCAAATCTTATCCGCAAAGAAAAAAAAAATATTCCATCATGAATTAAAAATGATCATAAATCAAAGTCCCATTAAGAATGATCATAATCCAAAATTTAAACTCCATCATAAATTAAAGTTCTCTTTACTCGCAAAAAGAAATTTACTAACCCAACTGTCACTATTTATAGCACAACTATCTCTTGGTCGAAACAAATTAAATATTTAGCCATCACTCTTGGTTTGGTTTGTCGCTCTACGGTCATTTTGCGCACTCTTTAGACTAATTAGACCAGGACGTACAGTTTAACCTGGATTACTAGCCACTAATAATCGCCAGGATTCGAACCCGAAAGCCTGTGGTACCAAAGGCCAGAGCGCTAGCCAATTGGCCATCAGGCCGCAGGCATCACGCTTGATAAAAATCTCACTTCCCTCAGCATATTAAAAATCTTTGAAATAAATTTAATAAAGCTATCCGCATCTTTTATCCTCAAAATTTGTAGAAATTCTAACCTGTCGCTACATAATCAACTGCTTATTTGCATGTATTTCATGCGTCCCATGGTTACTTATGCAAGTCCAGTTTAGGGCTCTGCAGCAAAAAGTAGCTTGGAAATCCTCCAAAGACTTGAAAACAATATCCTTCGGATGATTATGAATTCACCTTGGAACTTCAGGTATCAGGATATTGGACAAAAACTTAACCTCCCAAACATTCGCCAATTTAAACTTAAAATTTTTATAATAATCCTCCTCTCAATCGCATTTCGGTTTTAAAATCTTTTCCGAGGTAAAATGGCCTGATGGTCAATTGGCTAGCGCTCTGGCCTTTGGTACCACAAGCTCCAGGTTCGAATCCTGATGGTGGCATGGATGTTTATCTGAGGTTCGAAGTCCCCGTTTAACTGTAGGTTCCGGTTTAAATAGCCTAAACTGTGAAAAAAAAATACTTTAAAGCGACAAATCAAATCTTCCTTGGTATGACATTTCGATGTTCAAAAACAGAAAAAGGCCACGTACTGTTCTCGACATATAATACGTTGTTTTCTGCTCATTCCTTCTCTTGAAATGCCAAAAACAAGAAGATTTTATCCTGTTGCAATCTTCTGAAAATAAATCTAATTTTGTTTTGATACTTTTCTTAGAAGGGAGCAGAAAAAAAAAAAAGAAAAAAAAAAAAAAGAATAGTCTGTTTAGTAATAAACATTTTATCTTACTTTCGTATATGCATTTTTAAAATCTGGGCCTGAATGGCCGAGTGTCTAGCGATCGGTGCCAGAGGTTTCGGGTTCTAGTCCCGGTGGTGCCATGGATGTTTGTAGTGGTTCGGAATTCACTTTAAGCCGTGGGTCCCATTTTCATATGACTGTAGAGTGTCACGGAGCCAAGTCAGATGTCTACCTACAGGTGCTCCATCGCAATAGAATCTGCCCCCTTTCCCTTCAAGCATGAGTCCATACGGGTTCGTGGGTTAGGTCTAGATATCTACCAAATAGGATAAGAAACAACAAAATAAATAAAATCTTGCCACTTCTATTTTTATTAGTAGAATTAAGAAATATTAGTACTTGCAGGTTGATATACACACACATTCACTGCTGATCTCGCTCCAGCCCGTGATGTGGCATCAAATCTAAATAGCCAGCCACGCTCCAGCACGTAGTGTGGTGTGATTTGTCATTTGCCAGTCACGCGTTTACGCGGGAATAGCTGCTCCTCAGCATTTCATTTCTGATTCAATCGGCAGTGTACGTTAGCTGTGACTACTAGGGCCAATGAGCTCCAATAATCTTCAATATCATCGTCATGAACGATAAATTGTAATCAAACAACTGAAAAGCTTAAAATTCGTTGATCCATGATAATCTGTTATATTTGACAACTCTCGCGTTGAGCTTTGAACATGATTCTGAATTTGTATAACTAAATGAACTCGGGTGGAAAATTGGCACTTAAATTTAAGGCAAGTTTTACCACCGCAAAAAATGTGCGAAGTGTCAAGAAAATACTTAAAAAGTATTAGTGTTTAATAGAAAAATTAAAGTTTTGGTACTTTTTTTTTTTAAACAGAAAAGTGCTTTTGAGAGAAAAATGTGTTTTTTGAATGAAATTACATCATTTTTATAGAATAAAAGATATATTGATCAATAAATATTAATAAACGCAATCACACTTTCATCACGCTAAAAAAAAAAATTATTGCGACTTTTCAGAAAGAATACGTATTTATCCTTAAAATTGTTTGGAAATTTTTCTTTACCCTTGATCTTTCTTTATTGACTTTGTCCTTGATCAAAGTCCTGTAAATATTGAAACCAGTTAATGTTACCTAATCTGGCACTTCTCCATTAGAGCCTTTACAAAACACGTTGCTAATACCAATTACAGTGAGAATAAAAAGTATTCGTACAGTACGACAATTGATTTAAAAGAGATCCGTTCATAAAAATTATAAACATAAATTCCACTTTAATTAATTATAAATATATAATAGAACATATTTTCACTAGTTTCATGTGAAATTGACACAATAATTTTATACATGAATAAATATTTACAAAACTGAAACAATCCAACAACTTGTAGTGTAAAAAGTATTCGTACACTAAAAGAAATGCAAATTTTTTTTAGTTATTTTGTGATTAGTTTAGCCATTATGATGTAGTAAATTGACGTCATCTTGTAAGTTACTTAAAAGGTTCTTCAGTGGAAACTTTAATGTAGTGAGAAACTAGAAATTCTGTAATGGGTCGTAAAAGTAAATAGACAAGTTTTTCCGAAAGAGAACTGATTTTAAAGCTCTGTAAAAATGGTAAATCGATTTCTGATCTGGTCGGTAGACCCCGTTCAATTGTGCAGTCAATCATAAAAAAGGTTTGCCGCCACTGGAAAGGTTCAAAACAGTTTTCGTACTGGGCGACCATGTCTATTGACATCCTCTGACAGACGGTTTCTGGTACGTTCATTAAAGAAGGATCCCAAAATAAGTGCTCCTACATTAACATCAGAACAAAAGAACATGGGAACAGCAGTCTCCGTAAGTACTGTTCGAAATGCATGCAGAAATGAAGGCTTCCATGGCCGTGTTGCGAGACGAAAATTCTTTGTTAGTGAGAAGAATCGGAAGCTGCAATTGACTTTCGCGAAGCGATACGTTAATGAAAGTCCAGATTTCTGGAAAAAGATTATCTTTACAGACGAAAGTAAATACAACATATTTGGATCGGACGGGAGATGAATGGTAAGGGAGAAAGTGCAATACAGAAATGCATCCTAAGAATTTAGTGCCAACAGTGAAACATGGGGGTGGAAGTCTGCTTGTTTGGGGTGGTATGAGCGCTTCTGGGGTGGCCAAATTAGTCTTTATTAAAGGCATTATGAATCATCAACTTTATATTGACATTTTAAAAGTGCAACAAAATGGGCTTCAATGGTGATTACGTTTTCATGCATGATAACGACCCCAAGCACACAGCCTGAAAACACAAGGCTTTGGATACTATATAATACACCAAAGTTCATGAAATTTCCTCCTCAATCGCCGGACCTCAACCCCATTGAGAATTTATGGGACGTTCTTGATAAAAATATTAGATCCAGACATATTTCTAATAAAAATGATTTGGAATCAGTTCTTAATCAAGAATGGGACGCCATATCTAGCTCAATAACAGCAAAAGTGGTGGAATCGATGCCAAAGAGACTCAAGGCAGTTATTCGAGCTAAAGGATATCCTACAAGGTATTAGCTGAAATATTATGATTGTATTGGCCAATATATGCCTGATGTACGAATACTTTTTACACCACAAGATGCTTGATTATTTCAGTTTTGTAAATATTTATTCATGTATAAAATTATTTTTGTGTCATTTCACATGAAATTAGTGAAAATATGTTCCATAATATATTTATAACTAATTAAAATGGAATTTATGTTTATAATTTTATGAACGAATATCTTTTAAATTAATTGTCGTACTGTACGAATACTTTTTACACTCACTGTATTTTAGTGACTCATAGGATGATTTCCAACACGCGTTATTTAAAATTATACTATAATTGATATAGTTTTATATGGCTTTAGACATAAGTGAGTTCCTAAATTTATTTAAGGAATTTTACTTAAGAAAACTACAATATTACGAAATAGCAATAAATCATTTAGTAGTATCATTTAATTATATCATTTAATTAACGTTTATTTTTATTAAATCATTAATAAAAATAAACGAGTCACAGGAAAGGAGGTAAATGACTTAATTTTTATTAAAACATAAACAGCATGCGAGTTTCTAATTTATTTTTTATAGAAGTCTTCACTTTATTTACAGTTCAATCCAAAATTTTGTTAAAAATAAAGTACTGATTTCTAGATAAAATATCGAAAATTTTGTGTACATTTAAGAGTGTTCATAAAGAGTTTCAGTTGAAAAATTTCTCAAAAATAAGGTATTTATTTCTAGATAAAACATTGAAAAATTTGAGTACATCAAGAGTGTTCATAATGGATTAAACGAAACATCCGTTTAAAAATAATCATGTGCATCATTTTCGTTTCATTTCTTGTTCAATTGAACATTTTGTTAATTATAACGTATTTATTTCTAGATAAAATATTGAACAATTTGAGTACAACAAGAGTGGATTTAGGAGCATAAAGGATTTCTAATTCAGTTGAACGTTTTGTCAAAACTAACGCATTTATTTGTAGATATCGAAAAAATTAAGAGTGTTCATGATGGGTTCAACGAAATATTCGTTTAAAAATAATCATGTGCATTATTTTTGCTTCATTTCTAGTTCAATGAAACATCATTTTCGTTTCATTTCTTGTTCAATTGAACATTTTGTTAATTATAACGTATTTATTTCTAGATAAAATATTGAACAATTTGAGTACAACAAGAGTGGATTTAGGAGCATAAAGGATTTCTATAAAATTAAGAGTGTTCATGATGGGTTCAACGAAATATTCGTTTAAAAATAATCATGTGCATTATTTTTGCTTCATTTCTAGTTGAATGAAACATTTTGTCAAAAATAACATGGATTCAATGAAATATCAGTTAAAACATAATCATCTGCAACATTTCCCTCTCATTTCTAGTTCAATTGAAAATTTTGTTAAAAATAAAGTATTTATTTCTAGATAAAATATCGAAAAATTTGAGTACATCAAGAGAGTTCATAATGGATTTCTAGTTCAATTGAACATTGTGTAAAAAATAAGGTATTTATTTCTAGATAAAATATCGAAAAATTTGAGTACATCAAGAGTATTCATAAAGGATTTCTAGTTCAATTGAACATTGTGTAAAAAATAAGGTATTTATTTCTAGATAAAATATCGAAAAATTTGAGTACATCAAGAGTATTCATAAAGGATTTCTAGTTCAATTGAACATTGTGTAAAAAATAAGGTATTTATTTCTAGATAAAATATCGAAAAATTTGAGTACATCAAGAGTATTCATAAAGGATTTCTAGTTCAATTGAACATTGTGTAAAAAATAAGGTATTTATTTCTAGATAAAATATCGAAAAATTTGAGTACATCAAGAGTATTCATAAAGGATTTCTAGTTCAATTGAACATTGTGTAAAAAATAACGTATTTATTTCTAGATAAAATATCGAAAAATTTGAGTACATCAAGAGTATTCATAAAGGATTTCTAGTTCAATTGAACATTGTGTAAAAAATAACGTATTTATTTCTAGATAAAATATCGAAAAATTTGAGTACATCAAGAGAGTTCACAATGGATTCAAAGAACATTTTGTTCAATTTGACATTTCATTTCGTTCAATTGAACATTTTGTTAAAAATTATTTATTTGTAGATAAAATATCGAAAAAGACTACATCAAGAGTATTCATAAGGGATTCAACAAAAATCAATTTCAAAATAATCATGTGCATCATTTTTGTTTTATTTCTAATTCAGTTGAACATTTTGTTAAAAATAATTTATTTATTTGTAGATAAAATATCGAAAGATGTGAGTACATCAAGTGTTTTCAAACAGGAAACTGAAAACATCGAAAAATGATGTTTTCGAAAACATCATTTTCAAATGATCCATTTGCATCATTTAGCCTTCAAAGCAAAATCGTTATTGATTTCCAAGAAACTAAAGTACGCGAAAATTAAATTCTTGAGAGATAAATGATCCTATCTTTGGCAGATTTTTTTTTAATGGTAATGTCTGCTTCATAATCATTTGTCCACTCGAAGATCTTCTGTTTTCGCCACATCGAACACGAGTTCCTTTGATATCTTGAGATAACATTATTGATATTTCAAAAAAACAAGTGATTTCAAATTTTGATGAAGGCTATCTCTCGCATCATATGATCCCACGCTGTTATACAATTAGGAAACAACTACAGATGGATCGATTAAAGAATTTTGCAGTTGCTATTTTCTAACGCTATTATTAGACATTTTCGTGACATATGTTATTATTTAAAAATTGCTTTCAAGCCTTAAAAATTTAATGTGAAAGAAAACTAATTTTTGCGTTTTGACTGCCATTATTACATCCGAAACAATATTAAACATGCGTAATATAGAAATAGGCCCTGATGGCGGAGTGACTAGCGCTCTGGAGCTTGGTGTTTCAGGTTCGAGTCCCGGTGGTGCCATGGATGCTTGCAATCCACTTTAAACTGTAGGTCCCGGCCCAATATGACTGTGGGGCGTAGGGTTGACAACCCTACTCAGTAAAAGGAAAACATCTCTCAGCTGATAGACGGTCTTGGCCCACCATGGGGCTGTTGTGAAATTGATGGTGATGAATGTAGAAATAGTTTGTTATTGCAAAATAATTGTAGTGAACTAAAGTTGAAGCTGAATGAAAAATAAGGAAAAGTTGACAAATTAAATTTTTTTTTGCTTATCCCAGTACAGTAATATTCAATTTTACTTTGTTGTGTGTCTAATCTCATGTCCTTTCACAGTAGTGCAGTAGTGCAGGACGGACATCCCGTGAGTAATCTACTCTTGGATGAAGAAGGGGGCAGTCTCTGTTGTGATGGAGTACCGTAGGTAGAAGTCTGACTTTGCTCCGTGTCGCTGAAGGAGGGTAATGCCTTCCGGGAAACTACCCCGCATTTGCGTATAGTATGGGAGAAAACACAGATAACTCCCACCAGGTAGTTCGATTAACGAGGCTAGATGCTAAATATTACAAAAGCCATGGAGGCTCCTCGTTTTTTGAGGTTCGAATCCTGGCGGAGGCATGGATGTTTGTGAGTTCTTCGGAATCCACGTTAAAATGTAGGTTCCGGTCTTAAGTGTGCACAAAATGACCGTAGAGTGACAAACCAAACCAAATAAAACATCGTTTTTTGAAACAGTGTCTACAACAAAGCCGCTAGCGGATTGCACCTCATCTCTAATGCTCACCAGCGACCCACGGAGCCACGAGTCGGGCCTCGTATTTACGTATTAAGTAGGTCCGATGAAAGCCGGTTAATTCGAATTTCTGTAAGTCGGAGTACAAATTTGCCCACATTTTAGATGGTCTTGGCCCACCATGGGGCTGTTGCGCCATTGATGATGATGAATGTAAAAATAGTTTGTAATTGCAAAATAATTGTAGCTGAACTAAAATTGAAGCCGAACGAAAAATAACGAAAAGCTAACACAGCCATTATTAGAAGCCACATCAATTGATACTCGAATGTGTGTAATGAATAGTATAAGCCTACAAAATGAAGGGAGTTTAACTAAATTGAAGTTGAATGAAAAATAAAAGAAAAGCTAAAAAATTATATTTATTTTGCTCGTCTCAGTACAGAAAACCCGATAGGGTCTCATGAAAATCACTGGGTAGAATTTTTTATAGAAATACACATTTTAAAAAAAATGGGTCTACTAACTCACTAGAATACTAGTTTAGAAGGAAAATATTTAAAACAATTGTAGTTCTTTTTACAGTCAACCTTCTGTAATTTTCCACTTCTAAAATTTTCTACCTTCTAAAACATGCTTCTTAAACATTTGTAATTGGCGACCCCCTAACAAATTTTAAAAATTTCAACGACCAGCACAATTATTGTTCAAAAAAATATGAAAACAACAAGACATAGAATCTGTATTTGATTCTATAAATGAAATAAACTATCTTTTAAAAATGTGTGTAAATAATCAAAAGAACTAAAAATTGATTGAAAGTGTTTGCAATATTTATAACACTATAAAAAAGTTTTTTAAAATTACTCCAATACTTAATACTCTGTCCTAGTAATAATGAGGAGACTCGGTGGATATAGTGACAGAGTGCATTTCTACAATACACAGGAGAGTATTAAATTTTACAAATTTCCTCCAGTCACAAGCATATGTTGCACAATTAATCTTTAATATTCTTCCGGAACTCGCTGCTTTCCATTTCCGCTTATGGCATTGTAAAAGGTTCTTTGGATTGCGTCCTGGAAAACGCTGAATCTGTTACTAAACCTGTAGTCAGTGGGGAATGACTTAATAGTCAAGAGCTTCATCAGCAATAGCTCGACTGCCCAGGGTGGGCCAAGGCTTTCCTTTGAAGAGATTTTCCATGCATTCTGGGTGACAAGGGTCCTCCAATTCTTAACCTTCAGTACAGCAAAATCTTTTTCAACTACGTCTATTCATCGCAACTTGGGTCGTCCTGCTCCTCTTTGTCCACAACGAGCCTTTTTCCAGGATTTAAATCATTCATTCTAAATACATGAGCAGTCCAGTTTAATTTATTGATCTTAATAAATTTTATAATATCTGGGTCTTTATAGCTTTTATAAATTTCTGCGTCGTACCGTCTTCTCCAACAATCGCTTTCCCCAACACCTCCAAGAACAGTCCTTAAAATCTTCCGCTCAAATGTACCCAAATGGACCTCATCAGATTTTGCCAAAGTCCTGATTTCAGAGCCATAGACCAAAATAAGGTTAAACAAATAATCTAATAAGGGTTTTATATAACAAAAATTTAGTTTTTCTGCATATGAACTGTGATTTAAGCAGATGTCTTAACCCATAAAAGGCCTTATTGGCAGACACAATTCTGTTTTTTATTAGTCAATAGCTTGGTATTTGAAAAATAATATTACATTAACATGTGTAAATATAATTGATGTTTATTAATTATTTTTTTTTTAAAATTAACTTGCATACAATTAACATACAATACCTTGCATACAATTAACATACAATACCTTGCATACAATTAACATACAATACCTTGCATACAATTAACATACAATACCTTGCATACGATTAACATACAGTAACTTGCATACAATTAACATACAGTAACTTGCATACAATTAACATACAATAAATTAATTAAAATTAATAATCATATACAATTTAACAACATTTAAATAAATAAGTCCAATACATCCTGCTAAGGGTTTATAATCATTAGCGTTGCTTCTTTACAATAAATTTTCTTGTAGTAACTTAATACTAATAACAACATAAAATTAACAACACTCTTCAGAATGTATGGCGTCAAGTCTCTAAAGAATCACAAAAATAAAAATCTCGTTAATAAAAGATGATGATATTAAAACAAAACCTTATTATAATCAATGACAGTATTTTATTAACGCAGTCATTTAATGTCAAAATAGAAATTGTTATTCTAATTTATTCATTAACAAGTTATGCTAAATATTACTTTCGAAGTTTAATAAATGATTTACTAGTTCTTATTCTTAGGTCCTTAATTGAGATCCCCATAAGGATTTGGATGGAATTCTTTTTTAAAAAAAATATCAAGGGGTAGACAGACGATTTGTATGCAAGAAGAGTAAAGCAAGAAAAATTGGGCCGAGGCATGTTCCGGAATAAATGGTAGTTAAATTACAACAGAGTCGTTACAAAGACGTCGCCGGGAAGATTTAGTAGGGATCGAACTACTTCAATAAGAATTTAACGAATCGCTTATTAAGTTACAGTTAAGAAAAATTAATTATGATTAAAAAATAAAGAAAAGAACAACCTCTTCAAGGACGAATTTTTTTTATAAATGAAAAGAAAAAAAAAAAAAAAAGAAAGTTTAATTAAGAACAGCTGATGTTATTTGTAAAATATATATCAACTGAAAAGTGTTAAATGAGGCTTGAATTATATGGCGTGGGCCAATAAACATAGCAAGAAATAACAACTTTTTGATTTTTTTAGTTATTTCTAATCTTTTTTTTTTTATTGAAATATAATTGAAAACCTGAAATTTTGTATGTTGTATTGGCCCATTGCTGGCATCGAAAAGGTGGGTTCTTTCTATGATATCGCTGTAATGACTATATCATAGAAACAGCTAGCTCGTATGGCTATAGTAATGGCTATATTGTAAAATGGCTAGTTCGTGTGGTTATAGTAATAACTGTTATAGAAATGGCTAGTTGGTACGATAGTAATGGCTGTATCGCAGATACGGCCCGTTCGTATTACTTTAATAATGGTTATATCGCAGAAATAGATAGCTCTTATAGCTATAGTACTATACAGTTTTAAAAAAAATTAAACGCCCACTTTCGGCATATAAAACGGCAAGTTTTTTCACAGTTTAGATGTTGCAGATATTAGCCTATCGAAAGTTTGGGATTTGGATTTTAAATTTAGTAAAATTTTTTTGTTCGTTCTTTTACACACACATATATATATATATTAAACTGACTTGGAACCCACACGAAAATTTATGTATAACAAATGCTATTTTTGGCTTTTATGCCAACTATTTGAATTTCTGACAACTTTCCTTGTCCATCTACTTTTTATTCCTGTACTGTATTATATATATATATGTTTGTGTGCGAGCGTATCTTTAATCCTATATCTTGCCGTCTCTAAGCCGAATGTAATTTTCCTCCTTGTTATCGGAATACGGTGATAGATGTACCTTTAACTTGGATCCAGCCATCTAGCGAACAGAAATAACATAATTTATATTTTCCTGAGGCTGTGTATTCCTTGATAAATCTATCATAAGCATCTTATAATTGACTTTCTTTGGTTCATTAATTTCTTTCTGATTTTTCGGATTTCCTGGACAACATATTTTTTCACCCTGGGCTTATATATTCTGTATAAATTTTTGTGTTCTCTTTCGATCTGGCAATACAATTTTTGTCTTTTGGTCTTTGTGTTTATCAAATAATTTTCAGTTTAATTGCATTATCTCTTTTTTCACTCATGTGTATGTTCTTTATATATATGTAGTAGAAGGTTAAAAAAAAAAAAATACTGTTATAATATCCTGAAAAGAGCTTCATCAAGGAATTCAGACCTTTAAAACATTATACTTCTTTTGCCCTTTACAAGTTCTAAATTCTCTGAATTCTAATCAAATTTATCTGCCATTGGGGAGTATAGTAACCTATATAGTAGTCATTCCAAGTCACAAGATACATTTTGTATATTTCTACTTTTTTTCTCTTTTGTTCTTCCTCTGCGTTAATTGTCCTTTTAATTTTTGTTGTATTCATATGTTTTATTTATATAAATATAGATAAATACAGATATAAATTAAAAATTAAAGAGATTACTAATACAACTAACGCAGAGGAAGAACAAAAGAGAAAAAAAGTAGAAATATACAAAATGTATCTATCTGTCAACGTGCACTATAGTAACCAATGTACTCGTTCCCCATCACAAGATATAGTTTTTATATTTTAGGTTTCTACATTTTTTTTTCTCTTCTGATCTTCTGCTGCATTAGTTGTCCTTTCCCTTTTGTTGTATTCATATGTTTTATTTATATGAATCTAGATAAATACAGATATAAATTAAAAATTAAAGAAATTCTATTAAGAGATTTAAGAGATTAATTAGATTAAATCAAATTTATCTGTCAACGTGCAGTATAGTAACCTATGTAGTCATTTCACGTCACAAGATATATTTTATATTTCTGCATTTTTTTCTCTTTTGATGTTTTGCTGCATTAGTTGTCCTTTCCCTTTTTGTTCATATCTTTTATGTATATAAATATAAATGTATTCATATGTTTTATTTATATAAATATAAACAAATATTATTAATTAAATTTATTACATAATATATATAAATATTATTATTAACATTTATTTACATTTATATAAATGTAAATAAATACATCTATACATAGATACAAATGGTTATAAATACAAATGTAGTTAGATTAATGGTTGCCAAATTCATGCGGAACAAGGCCTTCAAATTGAATAGGGCCTTAGGCGAGGGCTCAAAGTGTCTATGGCATGGGAAACTGAACTGGAAGAAATAATCAGAAGTCTCTGAATAGCAATTAATCTAAAATTGTTACCAAAAATTATAGCTATAATAATGTTTTAGATTATTTCCATCTGATTTCAAGTGCGGCAATTAAATATTTAATTACATAAAATGAATCAAAACTATCGATCAGCATAAGTTAATTGCTTTTTGATATAAATGATCCATTCAAGTAGTTTGTCAATATCTTCAATCCCGGGCTGTTTTTATTATCTTCATAACTAGTCAAAACATTTATCGCTTATTATATTATGCATTAAAAAAATAATGCCCTTAAAAGAACTCACATGTCGAATAAAGAAATGAGAAAAATCAAATGAAATGACTATTTACTTTGAGCGTAGCTTCGGGGAAGAACAAATCATTCACTCTTCGGTGGTTCTGAAAGTGTCGACATTAATTTCGTTATCAGCAGAAATCAGGCACCAAGGGAATTTTTTTGACCGAAACAAGAAGCATAATTAACTGTTATCTCTCTCTCCCGAACAGAAATTCAAGCAGACGGCAAATGGAAAAGAAAGAAGAAAACAAAAAGTCTTGTCAATCTGAGAGTCGAGATACGGATCAAACATTCTCTGAATTGTAAACGGTTGAGATACGGAGCTAATTCGAACCAGCTTCTATGACAGTTATCTGTCACAACAAGCGCCATCTTGGCATTTGGGATAACTTATAACCTTGTTCTCTGTTTATCACGGCTACTATGTTAATTTTTCTCGAGGACAATTGTTGTAGAGCTGAGAAGGAAGTTGATTGCAAAAGGTGGTCGATTTGACAGGCTACTGTTTACGATTTTTGGGCATAAAATTCTTTAAATGAGCTTATTAACATGTTGCGTAATCAGAAATGTATGGGGCGCATAAAAAAAAATCAGTTTTTGCATTTTGAATTTTATTACTTTTCTATCAGTGCAATTGTTGTAGAACTGGGATTTCAAAGGTGGTTTGTTTTGACAGACTACTGTTTACAATTTTTGAGCATAAAATTCTTTAAGCGAGCTTATTAGTGTGTTGCATAATCAGAAATGTATGGGGCGCATAAAAAAACAGTTTTTGCATTTTGAATTTTAATACTTTTCTATCAGCGCAATTGTTGTAGAACTGGGAAGGAAGTTGATTTCAAAGGTAGATCTTATAGGACCTTGATTTTCCTGGCACATAACTTTTTCATGAGATGCAAATACTGTACCACAAGTTGTTTGATGGGAGACATTAGGTGATTAGGTTCAAGTATAGGCTATTTTCTAGCCTATACTTGAATTCTGTCTTTACAATTTTTAATTTATCATGTGATAAGTTACGAGCTTTAGAAACGACTGGTATCTCCTTTGTCACTATTGATGAGTGTGATTATGCTTAATTTTGCTTTTCTTTAATCCATAATTTTTTTGATGTGATACTTTTGAATTCTTCTAAAAATGTACGCATGTAGAAATCATAACGATTGAAATCAAGAGGAGTAAAGTTTCGCTTTAAATCAACCAGAAGGCCATACTTCTGCAAAAAGTTAGCGTCAATGATAAGTTTGAGACAACGACAACTATGAACAGCAAGTTAAATTTTCTTCTCAAACTAAGATCAAGTTTAACTAATTGAGTTCCATAAGTTTTAAGTGGTACTGAGTTAGCTGCATAAACTTTAAATTCTAGATGAGTTATTTTATTTAGATAGTGTGATTACAGAAACATCAGCTCCAGTAACTATCAAATAGTTTTTATAACTCAATTTATCGAAGAGAAAGTCACTACAATTCAAGCTACTATAGTCGTTAGCCTCCTCAAGCGACCGACCATTCCAAGGATGACGATTAGTTATATTTCCTAAATACACTTTTTAAGATTTTTGCCAAATTCATAGTGATACAAACAGAACTTGCGATTAGCTGAACTAAATCTGGCTCTGCTACTACGGTCTCAGGAATTTTAGGATCTGCTGCGAGATCCTATTGTGAAAATAATTAGTAGAATTTTTTGATTAGTGAAATAATTCTTTAATATATGAATTAGAAGATTAAACAAATAAATTGAACACCTAATTAAAAATAGAAGCATTGTGAGATACATCAATTCACTAAGAATCCACTGGCTCGGATATGCACATCGCAGAGATGAGGGAAACATCATTAAAAAGATTATGCTATGCAAATTGTTTATCAATAGGAAGAGCAGAAGACCAAGGGGAAGGTGATTAATAGCGTCGAAGAGGATCTTAGACAACTGAAAATTATTAACTGGTAGAGATTGACATTGGAGCGAGACAGATGCTGTTGTATTGGAGGAGAGAGCTGTTGTATTGGAGGCTCAAGGCTGTAATGCCAGTAAAAAAGAAGATTAGATTTACTTGTCATGCAACAGAAAATTAAAAATCGGTCTGTTATTTAAAATTTTCTCATTAAAAAAACATTAAAAACATTTTTAAAACATTTTCTCATTAAAAACTCTTTTCTCATTAAATTCACTCTTCTATAAAATGTGCTCTATCTGTTCAGTTTCAGTCCTGTTTGTGAAATACTTCAGTCTACAAATGTCTGTTATCAGTACCAAGTAATGTTGAGTGTGAATATATATCGGAGGCGTTTCGAGAGCTAAAGTAAACTCTCAAGAAGTTGATTTCGAGTAAGCCGAAATAACCGAAAAATGATAATCACAGCTGACTTCCGCTGTTTCTGAACACACTCCGCAACCTCCACAACCATTGTTTATCATTTATATCAGAAAAAAGAGATTAAATTGCTGTATATTCACGGAATACTTTTTCCTAAGCTTAAGTTAGATCATTTTTGCTAACTCCTCACATTAAATACGCGGAATACTCAGTTAAATAAACACATAATGTGTGAGATAAAATTTAAAATAAACATTAGTGCCACTGTAACGATATGAAAAAAAGTCTCCTGCAATATTTACTTAGGAATATAGGGAACAGTTTTTCTGACAGTACGATTGGTTTGGCTTACCGCTCTATGTTCATTTTGTGCACACTTGGGATAATTAGACTGGGACCTACAGTTTATTGTGGATTCGGCGTAAAAGTTATGAAACACCGATAAAACAAATGTAAAAAAAAGTGCTACAGAGGCCATTCGACTTTAGAACAGCATGTATGTAGCAAAATAAGCGTTACCTACAAAATAGTTCGGGGCCTACAACATCGTTCTCTTATTGTGCCAACACAATTTGGAATGACTATCCCTAAGGAGTTTCACACCCTTCTCCTCGGATTTAATAGAAAGATATCTCTGTCAACAGATTTATCCCAGTATTATTTAACAGTCTATTCCAGACTCAGACATAGAAACTTCAGGTTCCATTTCATTTGTTGGTGTCGAACCCAAAACCCAATGCACAATCCATCAGGCTTTCATTATTTATGTACGGTAAAGGCTACCAGTAGGAGCAAGATAAATAAGTGCGGTCAAGGAAAAATTAAGGAAACAGCAAGAAGGCAGCAATTTCCAGACAGAAGATGCATACATGTATTCATTGAAAATATTTTCACGGAAAAGGCGAGGAATCTTTCACGAAAAAATTGTCCAAAATTAAAAAGTTTGTACAGTTTCATGTTCAAAATATTTCATTAAATAAAGCAATGCTGATTTAGCGTCATATTGGTTTATTGCATGATGTTATCTCTATAAAGGAAATTTTAAAATTCAACATTTTGTTTGAATTTTAAAAATTTATATTAGGCTTTTTTTTTTTTTTTAAAATACAAGCATAATGTTGTATTCCTTCCAATTATGTTGATTCGGAAGAAAATTTTAGAAATGTAACATGAACGTTTCACATTAAAATTATTTTCAGGCTTTTTTAAAGTTTTTTTTTTTTTTTGTAAGATGCCTTTTTATTTCTTTCATGGAATATAATTTATCACCTCACATATTAAAATTATATAGTGGGAAGGTACGAGCCACACGTTAGGCGCCATATTTTAATGGGTATGATTGAGTTGAGATACTTGAGGCACACATTTTAGAGTTCACACACGCCCAAACACCACACACCAATTAGATACACACTATTTAACACAAAATTTTAAGTAATAGAAAGACAATTAGAGCTTCGTGGAAGGACTCCTCTTTGACTGGACTAAGGCGCAAGGTTGCGCAAAATATACGGCCTCTAGGATGAGAATCTATAGTCTTTTGATCGTATGTCCTGAATGCTACAAGAGGCATCCTTGTCCGCGTGTCAGATTGGTTTGTCGCTCTACGGTAATTTTTTTCCACACTTAAGGCTAATTAGACAGGGACCTAGAAGTTATCGTGGATTCCGAACCACTAACAAACATCCATGCCACCACCAGGATTCGAACCTGTGTCAGAAGAAGGATGGTTACAATTCAACATTGATTTGCTTAACATTTAAAATTTGGTTTCGACTTTTTGGTGTTGTTAAATACTGTTATTTTGTTGAATTCCTTCAAATTATGTTGATTCATTTGAAAAAAGTTTTTAAATAAATAGAAGGCATTTTTAGGAACTCAACATAAATTTCTCAATTTTTAGATTTTAAATTATATTCAGGTTTTTATGGATGCCTTTAGAGTTTGAAATATTTGTTTCTTTCTTGAAATCCAGTTACTTACTTTACTTTTAAGAGTATGTAAACACACTAACTCGAAATAATAGTACATTTAATTACAACTATTATGTGCAAAAAGTCAAATGAGCTAAATTGTAATTAAAGATTGTTGAAATGTTTAAATAGTGACAAATCATATGATAAAGCAAATAAAGATACATTTTAATTTACTGTTTTGTCATAAAAAATATTTCTATATGTTCAAAATTATATTATTTTTAAAAAACGTTTTGTACTTATGTTGTATCGACATGTTTGATCAACCGTGTGTGTTAAAACATACATTTTAATATATTTAATACATTTTAATATACGGTTCAACAAGCATGTCGACATGTCACACTAAGATATCATTTGCTTTTTTGAACTTTAGTTATATAAACACATTAGATATTTTTAATATATAACGATAGCTATTTTTTCCTACAATTCTTCATTTGCTTAAAATTTTAGTACAATTATAAATATACGATAATATTGTACTTAACAGTAATTATTAACCTATTCATTAAAAGCTCTTAAATAAAAAAAAAAAATTCTGAAAAATCAATAAAAGACACTATATGTAGTATAAAAGACTTGAAAGAAAAAAAAATTTTATTTAACAAATGCATTGTTTGAAAAGTTATTGAATTTTTCTTTCCTAAGGAATAGCATATTGTAAATTTAATTTAAATGGTTATTAGTATAGTATATGGTTTTTATTTAAACTCAAGCATTTGAAACATTCATTTCAGTCAAGTGCAGTTTTAAATGAATGATTGCGAATAAAGTTTAACAATCATTTATGCATAATTTTTCTTTCCTAATAATAAACAGGAAGAAAAATCTTATTATATTACGTTAATTTCAATTTTTGAATTATTTTCATTAAGTCAATTTCACTTTTTCAATTATTTTCATTAAGTCAATTTCATTTTTTCAATTATTTTCATTAGGTCCTTTTCACTTTTTCAATTATTTTTAAATGTATTTCGTTTCTTTATTTTAATATTCATTTAGTAATAATAATAACAATCCTTATATTATGTAAAAAATACGAAAATATTATATAAAAACAAACACGATTCGTTATTTCTTACTAAAATTGGTACTTACGTGGCGACAGTTGCGCTAATAAAGAGCACACGCGCCAACCGGTTTTGAATCGCGACGTTAGATTGGCGACACTTAAAAACCGCCAAGTCTGTCGCCAAGGTACCGTTAATACGTAAGTACCCTAAAATTTATAATCAGTGTATTAAATCTGCATGAAAACTTTCAATAATAATACAAAAAATATATGGATACATTATTTCAGATTTCTCTTCATTGAATAATTTATCGATCGTTGATAAATTGAATGAAGAGATAAATCCAAAAAGTAAGTCTATAAAGAAACCTATAAAAGGATAAGACAGGCACAAAACAACTCTGCTCAATTGCAGGGTTAAAAAAAAATCAGCTTTTCAGTTTTCTGACGCCGCAGTTGAATCAACATCCCCGGGGGTGCATCGGCTCAGCAGGGTGTTTACGGGATCATTTCGACCCCTGCAGAGCACCCCAAGCTTCGTCTGCACACAAAAACTACAAAGAAAAAAAAAAAATTTACTGGAAAATAGATGAAGATAACGGGGGAGCAGTTTGACTGAGACAGAAACTTCATTCTTTTCTTGCCCAGCGCCATCTAGTGATTGATGGAGAATATAAAAGTTTCAAAGTAATTGTTTTTCTTAAGTTGTGTGAACCTGTGTGTGTGTGTGTGTTTTTAATCAATTAGATAGATATAGAATGTAAATATTGTTTTAAAAAAATAATAAATAAACAAAAATAAAATAAATTTAACATTAAAATAAAAATAAATTAAAAATAAAATTAATTCAAAATTAAAATAATTATATAAAATTTTAAATAAACTAATATTCTACTTGGGATATGAGCTTGAGGGTTTTTACTATTATTAGTAAATATTGAGTTAGGGTTCCAAAAAATGCAATAGTATAAATATTCTATATTCAGATGTATTATTTGTGGTATAAGCCTGAAGAATTTTTAAACTATCAGTTAGATATAGCGCACAAATATTGAGATAGTGTTCAATAAAATGCAACAAAATAAGTATTCTATTTTAAGCTTGAATAGAACAAATATATTATAGATATTTCTTTTCTTTTTCTTCATTGACACAATAGCCACATAGTGCAGATTTCGAAACAAATGTTTCCTTTTTACGGAGTAAGGTGATCAGTCCTATTTCCAACACTCTACAGCCATATTAGACCGGGACCTACTGTTTAAAGTGATTCAAAACTACTATAACCATCCATAGCATAGCCAGGATTTATATGCATATATATATATATATATATATATATATAAAGGAATGGAAAGTGAGAGAAAGAAAGGAAGGGAAAAAAAAGAAAAAAATTAAAGAAAAAGATGCTTTTCTCTCGTTTATAGTTTTTTTTTTCCGTCTGTACATCAGTGGTACTCCATGTTTCATTTTAGACCCAACAAACCACAAACAGCCCACCGACAGCTGATGAAAAGAGGACTTTTAGAGAATAACTCCTTAGCATTCCCTCGTATAGTAGAAAAACCCCAGGATTGTGAGGTCATTTACAGTTTAAAATGAAATTTTCATAAGATTTATTTTTTCTACGTTGAAAATAAGAAGAAATGTTGATTTTCTATATGTACATAACAAACTATAAAAATTTTCTTATTTTTACACAGTATTTGAAAACATTTCTATTGTTTCGTCTACAAAAATTTACTTCTTTAGCAATTTCTTTTTTTCAATTACTTTTAAATACAGGTTGTACTATCGAATATCATCAGTTCTATCACTAGAAAATATTTATAATAATTTTCCACAATGCAATGCAGATTACAACGCTTTTTTCATCATCATTTGTTTAGTGCGCGCACTAGTCTTCATTCGGTTAAAATAAAACCTAATAGATAAAGCAAAATTAACTACATGTAATAAAAATAAAACCTAATAGATAAAGCAAAATCAACTGCATGCAATAAAAATAAAACCTAATAGATGAAGCAAAACTAACTACATGCAATAAAAATAAAACCAAAATAAAAGCATCATATTTAATAGCTTGCATTGAAATATCGTATTTAATGCTTGCATTAAAACATCATATTTAATGCTTGCATTAAAACATCACATTTAATACTTACATTTAAACATCGTATTTAATGCTTGCATTAAAACATGATATTTAATGCTTGCATTAAAGCATCGTATTTAATGCTTGTATTAAAGCATCCTATTTATTACTTGCGTTAAAGCATCATATTTATTACTTGCATTAAAGCATCATAAGTAAATAAACAAAATTAAAGCATCATCATTAAAGTAATAAAAATATTTTTATTGAATATTTACGTAAAGATGTTTGCATCAAAAGCAGATTATTTAATAGTTTGCATTGAAACACTGGATTTAATGCTTGCATTAAAACATCAAATTTAATACTTGCATTAAAACATCATATTTAATACTTGCATTAAAACATCATATTTAATACTTGCATTAAAACATTATATTTAATGCTTGCATCAAAAGCAACTGCATTTGCTAATTCTTTTTCTCAGCATTGCTTTTATATTTATTTTTAAACAATAATTAATATTTTAACTACGCCTAATTATTCTGTACATTTAGACTTCCTTTTGTCAATGCTTAATAGAAGGAAAAAATGGAAAATTTAAATTATAGAAAAATTATATAAGATTAAGTATTTATGAATAGTATAGACACTATAAAAAGCTTTATTACATAAAAATATTGAGACTTATCAATATTATCAGTTTTATCACAACGGATTGCTTATAACGGTCGGTGCCACAGGTTTCGGGCTCGACTTCTCGAGGTGCCATGGATATTTGTAGTGGTTCGGAATGGACTTTAAACAGTAGGTCCCGGTCTAATATGACTGTAGAGCATTAGGCATAGGACCGACAACCCTACCCCCTTAAAAAGAAAGCATTTCCTGTCACGAAATCTGCCATTGGCCCCCCATGGGGCTGTTGCGCCAATGAAGATTGTTCATAATAATTTTCATCAAGCAATTATTCGTCAGTGACTCCTGATTTATGCAAATTACTGGACTGCTTATTCGATAGTAGGTAATCAACAATAATTTTTGACTTATAAATAAAGTATACGTACATATTTTTATTAAATTGATACAAAAAATTATAGTTTTAACAAAACATTCAAACGATAAAAAAGTGTAAGAAAAAAAAGCTGATTTGTTTAGTTCAGTGTTAAGTTGATGTTGCTTTCGAATGCCGGGTACATTTACCCGACGTCATTCACCGTTAAACCGACAAATATGTAGCAGATTCAGCGTTACCCAAGTTGTAACAAGTAGGTACCCGCAATGCTGCAACCACATTTTGTTATCGCAGTTTTCTATGAGAAATCACTTAAGGATTTGCATCTTCTTAGCAACCTTGCAACCACTTAAGGATTTTCACCCTTTGATCTTAAGGATTTACACCCTCTTTGCAACCACTTAAGGATTTACACCCTTTGATCTTGAGGATTTGCAACCACTTAAGGATTTTCACCCTTTGATCTTAAGGATTTACACTCTTTGATTTTAAGAATTTGCAACTACTTAAGGATTTGCATCCTTTGATCTTAAGGATTTACACCCTCTTTCCCATCTTTCAGTGTCGAACAAATACACATTCCAGTATAAAAATTTAATTTGTCTATCCTCTATAGACACGAATCTAGTGTTAAATGTAGTCAACTTATTTTATACTAATGAAACATTCGTCTTTTCTTTGCAAAACCCCCTATTATTTGATCGCTGTCTTAAAGTTTATTAATATGAAGTTTTATAGCCTAAAGAATAACTGCCAACTATCTAATACTGATTCCGAAATGTAATAATATCCTACCTGAATTTTACTTCTTCGTTTAAAATCTGAATTTCATATTATATAAAAAGATATTTCATATAATTATGAGATTGCATTACTCGCTTTTCTCTTTTGTATGGTCTTTGTTTCAATTGTATATATTGTTCCATATAAATTCTGTTAAAATAAAATAAATTATATTTTTTCTTAAAGTTAATCTATAATTATTTTTTACTTTTGTATTAAAATATTCTCTTCATTTTTTTTTTAAAGAAATTAGCTTTGATAAAAATTACATCGATTTATTTAAAATCGTTTAACTGTTAAAAAGTAAATGCATTGGAGAATTAAAAAATTGTTAATTTAAAATTGATGTAAAACTATTATTAATTTAAAATTGATGCAAAATTATTATTAATAAAAGGAGATATGCATTGATTTATTTGATTCTTTGCTGTGAATGATGCCCTATTTAAATAGAAAACTAATTGAACCTAAACAGCAATGAAAATGATAGATTTACAAGCTACAACACAACTAATTATTCATTGCTGTTTATAGTTCTTACTAGTTGACAATATTTAAAAATCACTATTACTGTCATGGAATTTCTTTTTTGAAAATATATGAAAAAAAAATAATAATAAATAAAAATAAAATAAAATCATTAATATTTTTAAAATGCTACACTCATTTAACTTTGTAAATAAAATCTGTATGAAAAGTTAACTCTGTTTATATATATTTCAATCCTTTAAATCAGATTTAATTGACTCTTTTAATTCTATAATATTAAAAAAATATCATACTACATTCATTAAACTTTATAAATAAAATCTGCACGAAAAATTCTCTGTTTATACATAATTTTAATCTCTCACATCAAATGGAATTGACACTTTCATTCAATAGCAAAAATAAAATTATCACACTACATTCATTTAAGTTTGTAAATAAAATTTTTATGAAAATTAACTCGGTTTATTTATATTTTAATCCTTCACATCAAATAGAATTGACACTTTCATTTCAATAACAAAAATAAAATTATCACACTACATTCATTTAAGTTTCTAAATAAAATTTTTATGAAAAATTAACTCCGTTTATTTATATTTTAGTCCTTTATATCAAATGGAATTGACACTTTCATTTCAATAACAAAAATTAAATTATCAAACTACATTCATTTAATTTTGTGACTAAAAATTTTGTGAAAAATTAACTCTGTTTATTTATATTTTAATTCTTCACATCAAATGGAATTGACACTTTCATTCAATAACAAAAATTAAATTATCACATTATATTCATTTGCGTTTGTAAATAAAATACTAAATCCTGTGATGAAGGTTCTCTGTTTATACATATTTTGATCCTTCACATCAAATGGAATTGATTCTTTCCATTTTTATAACAAAAATAAAATTATCTTAGGATAATTTTCTTTTAACAAGACCACACACGCTCAATCATGTTTAATACGAGAGTAATATATCACGGTAGAATTGATGAAGGGACGTTTTTATTTAATAGTCCCCCCTTTCTCAAATACCTAACCGGTTTCCACGCCTTTCGTTTATGGCAACAATGACCATTCCAGAATGCATCTTGTTTAAGAGTTCTGATCAAACATCCTCTTTAGCAGACCAGCCACCGGATCTATCCAAACAAGCTTTCAAAATAAAAAGAAATAAAAAATCATCTTCAAGTCTTCCGTGCCCATTTTCCACGAATTATGGATTGAGAATATAGTTGTTAACCAGCTACACACACAAACACATGCTGCAAATAAAGAATTTATACAAGTACAAAAAACACAAAACAAAAGCAACCTCAGCAAGTTCATCATCCACCAAACAACCAATCATCAAGTAAGAGTCATCAGGAACGGCCCACAAAATTACCTGGCCATCTTAATTGACCAAAATTCAGTTCTTGAGGCAACAGCGAAGATAATAAAAATAATACTAACATAAAAAAAAATTGCAAGTTTTTTTTTGTATTATTATTATTCCCCGTCGTTTTTTCTCTTTGCTCTTTTTGGCCTCCTGAGGTCGTACGACCTTGAAAAAGGGCAAAAAAGAAAAGGAAAAAAAAAGCACACGGCAGAGGTTTTTGCTTGGAGCTATTTACTCAAACAATTACCGCCTGGTACGCTGTCTCCGCCCTACCTACTCCCATCTGTCAGATACATCAAAGTGAAAAGGGGACGTCAATAATTGTATTGTGGACGAAACTATAGGTTTCATTTCTACCCGTCCCCTTTCCATCCGCTTGGTGAAGCCTTGTTAAAGAAAGATTTGTCGACAGGACTGACGGATCCTGACAAATTGCATGGCTAGTTTAGAATAGCAATTCCTTTTCCTGAACGGGCTCTTTCACACACTGAGGATTGTTTTGTGTGTTAGTTATGGGGAATATCTTATTCACTATTGTGTTGCAGAGAAATAAAAAAAAGGTATTCTAAAAAAACAGGAAAGGGAAGGATACAAAAAAATCTTTTATTTGAAAGTTTTTTTCGGCCTTTTTTCTGTTTTATACAAGGAAAAAAACTTTGAAATAAAAAACTAAAATTAAAAGACAATTACATATGTGTGAGTGTAGTTGTTTTTTAATCTTAGTTTTTTATTTCAAAGTTTTTTTCCATGTAATATATATATATATATATATATACAATTGTTAATAAAATAACTAATATAAGAAATTTCATGTATATGTTTTATTATACGTACTGTACCACGTATTCTGCTTTATACAAGGAAAAAAACTTTGAAATAAAAAACTAAGACAATTACATATGTGTGTGTGTGTGTAGTTGTTTTTTAATCTTAGTTTTTTATTTCAAAGTTTTTTCCATGTAATATATTATATATATATATATATATATATATATATATATACAATTGTTAATAAAATAACTAATATAAGAAATTTCATGTATATGTTTTATTATACGTACTGTACCACGTATTCTGTTTTATACATGGAAAAAAAATTTGAAATAAAAAACTAAGATTAAAAGATAATTATATATATATACAATTGTTAATAAAATAACTAATATATGAAATTTCATTTTCAGATACCCTTTCTATAACTTATACTTTAGAGTGACCTGTTGAGCTTTCATAAACGGTTACGCCTTATTTTGTTCTAAGACAAAGTCTTGTGTATGAGCCCTTATATATGTGTGTGTGTGTGTAACTATTTAGGAAAGCTCAATAGGTCATACTAAAGAATAAGCTATAGAAAGGGAAACTGAAATTTAAAATTTCATATATTAATTATTTCATTAATAATTTTCACATTGCACTCATTTGGTTCAAATACATTAAAAAGAGAACATTATAACAAAGAAAAATAAATTTAATGTGTGTAACTGTTTAGGAAAGCTCAATAGCATGCTTTTCAAGAAAAGATTTTAAATATCCAAATTTTTCTACTTTAGTATTCCAAGGGTTTTTATCAATCGAATATTCAAAAATATTATAGAATTCTAACCACATATTACAATCACACCGAGAACTTTGAAATTGCTAGTTTGAATAATTTAAATATATTAGTAATTAAATTAATTAAATGTGGTAATTTAATTAACGAAATGCCAATAATTAAATGTATAAAATAATTTTTTTTCAGACTTGGATTTTCTCGGAAAATGGGGGAAAAAAAATCGACGACGGACAGTTAGTGACCTCTCTTTGTAAGTTAGAAATCACGAAAAAGGATTAGAATTTATTATTAAGCTATTATAAACTAAACAATGTAATTTTGAGAAGATGAAAGACTTTGGGAGTGATACTAAGTAAAGTGCCAAACCTTAAAAATGAATCAGCAAGCAGTAAAAAATTCATTTTTTCTCTACATTTTTCTCCCAGTTATACGGCAAATGATGTAAATTATTATCGAAAATATTGACAATGCCAGGTAGAAAAAAAAATCATTCCAAATATCATATAACCAGATGTAAAAATGTAAACAGTTTTAATGTCAAAAATAAACTCGTTTGGTAACTATTGAAATATGAATGAAAGGTTAATTCTATAAATACACAAAAATAAACAAAATAATAATAATAATAACAACAAAATAAATAAATAATTTAAAATAATAAATAATTAAATAAATCTATCGCAGTAGTCCAATCCTCACTGCACTTTAAGCTGTAATTTAAAAAAAAAAATACAATTAGTAAAATATTTTTTTATTTTTGAAATTTTCACAGTAGAAATAATAAAATAAATCAATGTAATTTAAATTTTGGTTCATAATTTCTTTTCTTACACAATTCCCCTCTTTTTTTTTTTTTACTTTTAAAATCTGGAGTTTTAATTTTTGTAATACATAATTTTAAGGCTGTATTCAATAACGAGAAATGAAAATGTAGGCAATTAAAGACTACATTAACCAGAAAATTTTTTTTACCTGAAACTTTTGATTTATTGAAATTGTTCAAAGTTCTTAACTTATTAAATGAATTATTAACTACAGAAAAACTTCAAAATAAACCATAAAACTTTCTTGAAATTTTTTTATTGTCAAATGAAATTTCATACAGCTTTTATAAGCTGTATGAAATTGCTATATATAGCTGTAGGAATGGTGCAGAAGATTTTATAATCTTCTGCACCATTTTATATTGGGAATTACCAGTGTATTTTCCAGAAAGGAAAAATAACAATTGATCAATTATATACTATTTGGCAAATCTTGGAAAGAAGTAAGGAGTATAATATTGGCACCTACGATCCGTTAATTGACTTCAAAGCTGCTTATGACAGTATCAACGGAGACAAACTACTTGAAGTTATGTTGGAATTTAACATCCCAAAGAAACTGATAAGTCTCACAAGACAAGCCCCAAGGATGACTTAAAAAAAAAAAAAAAAAAAAGTAATATATAGAATAAAATTTTCTACATGTCTCTCAAAGCCTTTTGATACTGAAAAAAGGACTATGACAGAGAGACTCACTACCTTGATTGTTGTTTAACACAGCTTTAGAAAAAGCCATAAGTGGCTCTGGAATAAATAGAAGTTGAACCATCTTGCTGAGAATCATCCAACTGCATGATATTGATACAATTGGGCGAACTAAACTGGCTTTGTCTCGCTTGAGAATGCAGTAGGGAAGATGGGCCTAACCATTAATGGAGACATAACTATATTTATGATTGCAACCAATAAAACTATCGATACGGAGATCCTATCGATCTGCTTTGAGAATAAATAGCTACATAGCTATGAGCAAAATATTTAGTTTTAAATGTAACTTTTCATACTAATTTGCACCAATTTCATTTTTGTATTCAGTTGTTCACTGACTATTTTGCCTTTTAACTACTGTAACTTACTATTTTGATTGACCAACTGACTACTTCGTCTTTTAACTTCAGTAAATCAATAAATTATATATGACCGTATAATGTATTGATTTACTGATATATATATATTTTTAACCTACTAGATTGGATAGGAGAGTCGAGTACCTGTGCACGTAGTTCACATCTGCTCAGAATTCAAATATAATAAAAACAAAGTATCACAGAATCAGCAGGAATTAAAAAATTTAAAGCAAACAGTTAATAGGAGGGAAAGAAGTTAAAAAAAAAAAATATATATATATATATATATATATATATATATATATAAGGGCGGGCAAACTAGGTGATGACAATCAAGCAATATCAAAATACATAAATGCCCAATAGAAGCATATAATGCGTAAATACATAGCAAACAGACATATAAACACATATATAATGAAAATAAATATGAATTATAAATATACAAATATACAATCACAAAAATAAAAAATAAAAACTTTAAGGAGACAGAAAACATACGAACAACATTTGAAACTGAAGATCGGAAGTAAAGTTTGTTACTGCAGGGTAGAGTTTGAAGTTTTCAGAAATGGAATGTTTTTGTTTTTTTGTCTTTTTAACATAGTTCCGCAGTACACACTGCCAAGGCAGAAGAGAGGACGATAGGAGATTTCTTAGAACTGAAGAGTAGTGTTGAAGATGGATCATAGAAGAAATTAGGGAGGCTTGAGGTCGTGATTCCATCCTGTAGTGTAATATGGATAATGGTATTTACCTTCGTTGTGGGCGAAGAATAGTTGAGCTTTAATTAAATTATTTTTATGGTTCTTGATATTTAGAAACATTTTTCTTGAAAGCTTCGCAATATGATCGTCTATTGATTCTATCTGTAGGTCATGATGCAGGGTTACAGAACTTAGATCGATATGTCCTGAAAACTCCCATTTCTATACTGATGATAGGCAGCATAAATCCATAAATGGAAAATTCTACCATTTGCATATTGGAGGAAACTGCGAACTCCAAGATATCAATTCTAGACGGATGTTCGTTTCAAACTGTGGTTCCCCAATATGGGTGCAGTACAGTCGGCACCTCTATGGTGAACACTGTACAAACATGTACTAGGCTGCATGTCTGCTTTTAATGGAAGATTACTTAAAATCAAAGTGTCCAACATTTGAAAACAACAATTTCGAAATTTTTATTAATATCCTTTCCCATCCCTTCTCTGTTATTTACTGAAGCCAGATCATGATTGGTAGACGATTAATAAGTAACTCTTTGAGATAAAACTCCGCATGGTTATTAGATTAATGCTTGCAGAAGGCTAATTTTAATTCAAATGAAATTATTAATTTCTGACAAAATTATATGGTAAATAAAACATCATTTTCTCTATTTTTATAAAATCTAATTTTCTAATCTATATTTATGAATTTACTCAGATCAATAATCAAAGTATGTCATATTAACTGAAGATTGGCAAATTTAAGTAATATTTTGTTGTTCCAATGCAGCTGGCAAACAGCTTGGTCTTGGATGCCTTAAGGCAAGCGCTGCACAGACGTTACTCACTTTGCATTACCCAGGGGGCGCGTGTAACTTGAAGATACGGACGCGGAGTAACAATGCTCCCGCAACGCTCTACGATCCTATTAGGACCGGGACCTACGGTTTAAAGTCGATTCCGAACCACTACAAACATCCATGGCACCGCCAGGATTCGAACCCGAAACCTGTGGTACCGAGTGCCCGCCACTCGTCCATTCAGGCCCATAATTTAAGTAATATATTATTAATAAATTTATATAATAAATTACTTTGTTTTCTTAAATTGTTATAGTGACTAGATGAATTAAAAATTAAGAAAAATTCTTTAATGAATAACTAACGAATAGATTCTACGAAGACAATTGACAGAATGGTAATAAAAGAACACATAATACAGTTACATGTTTAAATACGTGGATTGCTGTTTATGTATCCAGAATTGGCTATGCTCGTGCTGCCATCTGTTAGATCCGTAGTAAAGCTTGACATTTTTCGTCTTTACTTACTCGGAACGTTTTCTCATATGGACGCCATTTTTGTTGTATACAGCAGCTTGAAAAATTTATGTCAATAAAAAAAAAATGTAATTAACTTACTACGACCTGCGACTTTTGATGAGGATTATCTTAACAACAGTGAATCGATTAACTGATTTCAACTTTAGGCAACGAAGAATCATTTCAAACCATTGTATATCACTGGTTAAGTGAATTTAATGGTGGTCGTCATTTGCTTACGAATGAATAAAAAGAAGGTTACACTAAATCTGTTATTGTGCCAGAAAGCATCAATGCTGCACGCGAACTGATAATGCACGATCGTCATGTGATATACCATGAAATTGAGGTATCTTTAGGCATAAGTATAACGAGCATAGAAAAAGTTTTGAACATTTAGATGTAAAAAAAGTTCGGTACTTACGTATTAACGGTACCTTGGCGACAGTTGCGCCAATAAAGAGCGCATGCGCCAACCGCAGCTACAGATTTGGCGCTAATCTACACTTAAAATTTTTGTTCCAAATAATAAAATATATATGAAACAGTTCATTTAAAATCAAAACGCTTTCAAAATATTTTTATTCCAAATAATAAAGATTGGCGACACTTAAAAACCGCCAAGTCTGTCGCCAAGGTACCGTTAATACGTAAGTATCAAAAGTTATTTTCACGTTGGATTCCACATAATTTGACAATCGTACAAAAACAGGCTAGTGTTGATTGGCATAAAGAAATGCTTCAAAATTACAATTGTGGCGCGTCAAAAGACGTGTACACTAAGTGATGAATTTTGTATCTATACATATGAGTTAAAAAATAAAAAGCAATGGATTTTTCAGTGTGTACCAAACCCAACAAAAGTTGTTCACATAACAAGAGCTTCGAAGCAAAGGGTGGTCTGTTTTTTGGGTTAAATGGACATATGGCTGCAGTATCACTAGAGAAACGTAAAACGATCCATTCTGAATGGTACAAAAGCATTTGTTTGGCAGAAGTCTTTGGAGAAATTGGGCGAAAAAATGGCAACGAATTCTTGTGTATTCTTGTATTTTTCATCTTAACAACTTAAGATCACACACATCGGCCCAAACAACTCGATATTTGAAGGACCAAAATGTCGAATTGATGGGTCATCCGCTGTACCACCCTGATTTGGCCCCCTATGACTTCTTTGTGTTCCCGTGTGTAAAGAACAGATTACGTGGTTAATGATTTTCTACCCCAGAATAAGCGTTTGATGCCTTCGAAACGCTAATTGTAGAGATACCTCAATCGAAATGAAAAAAGGGCTACGAAAAATAGTTGAAACCTAGGCAAAAATGTATTGATCATCACAATGAATATTTTGAAAAACAGTAAAAACCATTTTTAATGAAGGAAATTTGTTTGGTTTATTATTCCAGATACATAAATTGAAACCTTCGTATGGTTGACGAAAATTTTTCCATTACAAAAATATCTTACATTAAAGATCGAGACTACTCAGTTTAAAAAAGAAACTTAAGTCCAACTTTATCTTAATTTTTCTATGGACGATCAGTGGGGTTGTGATATAATCAAAATCAGTGAACAGAGTGAACAAGGACATACAAATATAATCCATTGCCACAGTGAACACTTATTTTGATAACTGAGATTTTTGATTCCATATAATATGAAAGACATTTTAATTTAAAAAAATTCAGCTTATTTTGGAAATTACACAAATTGTAGTTATAATAAAATATTTCCATGTTAAGCTAATTCATAACTAAGAAAACTACTACTAAATATAAAATGTAATTAGATATTTTTAGTTTAAAGTGATAATTATTATCAATAAAAGAAACATTTCAAAAGTTTTGAATTAGTCAAACATCTACAGATTGTATTCCATCTAAATAATTTTGTAATTAAAATGAGTTTATATTTTGCAGCAAATTTTGTGTATACTGCAGAATGCTTAAATGTTTTTTTCTATAATGCAGATTGTTAAAATGTCTGACCACCAAACGCACGGAAATTGGCAGGCAGCATAGTCGGACGTGTAGCGACACCTATTGATGTAAAATGGAGTAAAAATTGCACAACTTCTACTTTCACTGTTAAAAAGGGAATTTTCCCGCTAGAATAAAAACAAGAACGTAGTTGGCGTTAGAAATTAAATAAAAGATGTTGTAAATGTGAAAATTGATTATCGTCTTTTTATTTGCCGTCTGAATTTTAATAACACTACGCAACCTTTACAATACCGCCACATACTTGATAACAGCCGAGGATACAAAATTCAACTACTTAGTTTCGCAATTAGAACCGAAATTTGTTGAAAGTTTGTGGGACATTATAAGTGATGATAATAGAACAAAATATACCGCTGCGAAAGAACGTTTGCTGAATACTTTTAAAGAAAGCGAAAATAAGCGTCTTCAGAGACTGCTGACAGGACTTGATTTGGGAGATCTTAAACCCAGTCAACTTTTACAAAAAATGAGAAACCTGGCTACTGATGGAATTACTGATAAGGTGCTAACAACGTTATTTCTACAAAAAATGCCTGATTCTGTGCGGAATATTTTACTAGTTAGTGATGAAGGAATTGAGAAACTGGCATTAATGGCGGATCGTATTCTTGAAATGCAACCAAAACAAGAACTTTACTGCGTAAACAATAATGTTTCATCAGGATCAGATGCCATAACTGAGTTACGACAACAAATTGCATCTTTGGATAATAAACTTGAAAAACTGAGTGTCACAAGGAACTCTCGTTCCCAACCAAGAAATAGAGGTCGATACTCTTCTTCTCATCGAAGTAAGTCTCGCAATCGCTATTATAATCCTTCTGGCAAATACTGTTATTACCATTTTCGTTTTCGAGAAAAATGTTTTCCTGATAAATGCAAAGCTCCATGTGCATGGAAAAATAATCCTTCGGAAAACCAGAATCAGCAACAGAATTAGCGGCAGACTCTGCTGCTGAAAATACAAAACATTGCCGTCAATTCCGTCTATTTGTCAACGACAAAAAAACGGGTTTACGCTTTCTGGTTGACAGTGGAGCGGACGTAAGTCTTATTCCTTATACTTCTAAACACAAATTTATTAGTGACTATAAATTATATGCTGCAAATAATACTGCAATCGATACTTTTGGTACAGAAATTTTAAATCTTGATCTGGGTTTGCGCCGAGAATTTCAATTCCCGTTTATTGTGGCCAAAATTAGTAAACCTATACTAGGTGCAGATTTTTTAAATAAGTTCAATTTATTAATTGATATAAAGCATAAAAGATTAATTGATGGTGTAACTAACCTTGCAGTTTATGGTGACATTGCACCCATCTCTATTAATGAAAGTGTAAATACAACGAGCAGCTTATGTAAATATTCTGATTTATTTTCTATGTATCCCAATATAACAAAACCAAATTTTCTTAATTCAAATGTTAAACATAATGTAAAACATCATATTATAACTAAAGGACAACCCATAAATTGTAAAGCAAGACAATTAGATCCAAAACGGTTGGAAATAGCTAAAAGAGAATTTAAATATATGCTAGACAATAACATCATTAGTCCATCTAGCTCAGAATGGGCAAGTCCCTTACATATAGTAACAAAGAAAGATGGTTCTTTTCGTCCGTGTGGTGATTATAGAAGATTGAATGATTTAACTATACCTGATCGATATAACATACCTCGAATCCAGGATTTTCAACATATTTTAACTAATAAAACTATATTTTCTAAAATTGACATTACTAAAGCATATTATCACATTCCTGTAGCAGATGAAGATAAGGCAAAAACTGCCATCATCACACCTTTTGGACTTTATCAATTCAATGTGATGAGTTTTGGTCTCAAAAATGCCCCTGCAACATTTCAAAGGTTTATAAATGAAGTTCTTTATGGTCTAGACTTTGTGTTTCCATACTTAGATGATGTGTTGATCGCCTCTTCTTGCGAGGAAGAACATCGTTCACATCTTAAAATAGTTTTCCAGCGTTTAGATAAATATGGTCTACGGATTAATATTAGCAAATCAGTTTTGGGAGTACCTGTAATAGATTTTTAGGCTATCAAATATCTGCGGAAGGCTCACAACCTCAACCTCAAAAAATCAAAGCTATCATAGAATATCCATTGCCAGAAACTATGCACGAATTACGTTCCTTCTTAGGAATGATCAATTTTTATCGTAATTATATAAATAATGCCGCAAAAACTCAAGCCCCTCTACATGAACTTTTGAAAGGATCTACAAAAAAAGATCGACGCAAAATACCATGGACCGATGAATCCAGACAAAGTTTTGAAAAATGCAAACAAGATGTTGCTCAAATAGCGTTAATGGCATATCCCAACTCGGATTACCCTCTGGCACTTCTCACAGATGCATCTGATTGGGCTATTGGATCAGTTATTCAACAAAAAGAACCAAATGGATGGAAGCCAATTGCATTTTTTTCTAAAAACTTAATGATGCTCAGAAAAATTACAGCGTTTATGACCGTGAACTTTTGGGTATATATTTATCCATTAAACATTTTAAGCATTTACTTGAAGGTCGAGATTTCGATATTTATACTGATCATAAGCCGTTAATATTTGCTTTTAAGCAAAACAATGATAAAGCCTCCTCCAGACAACTAAGACACCTACAATATATCTCACAATTCTCTACTAACCTATACCATATCAGTGGTCGAAACAATGTGGTAGCAGACAGACTGTCTAGAATTGAGGACATCGATTCACCTATTGTCGATTATGACTTGATAGCAGATGCACAAATTAATGATGATGAACTGCAACAATTGAAATTACATTCCAAATCATTACATTTTAAAGAACACCAATTGCCATCAGGAAAGCTCTTGTATTGTGATACCTCTACTTCCAGTATCAGACCATTCATACCAAAAAATTTTCGAATGACAATATTTAATACAATTCACAGTTTAGCTCATTCTGGAATTCGAACTACTGTAAAAAAAATAACTAAAAGATTCATTTGGCCAAATATGAAAAAAGATGTTAAACAGTGGACTCAAACTTGCATTAACTGTCAGAAAAATAAAATAACTAAACATACAAAATCAGAATATTCACAATTTCAAGCACCAGATGAGAGATTTAGTGTCGTTCATATAGATTTAATTGGACCTTATTCACCTTCTAATGGATACACATACTGCTTGACGTGTATTGATCGGTTTACCTCTTGGATGGAAGTGGTGCCGTTATCAAATATCACTGCAGAAAATATAGCAAAAGCTTTTTATGAGCATTGGATTACCCGATTTGTGTTATTACTGACAGAGGCACTCAATTTATTTCAGAACTATTTCGAAGTTTGGCTGCACTATGTGGTGTTAAAGTAAACCATACGTCTTCTTATCATCCTCAGAGTAATGGAAAAGTTGAACGTCTTCACCGTACCTTGAAAACAGCTATTAGATGTCATAACAACGTTCGTTGGACGGACACATTACCAACGGTTCTTATGGGTTTGCGAGCTGCTCTACATAAGGACTTTAAGTATACAATAGTTGAAATGGTTTATGGCAAAACTATTAAATTACCAGGCGAATTCTTTGAAGAATCCAGATTGCCAACATCTGATGATAATTTCGTAAGCAATCTCCGAAAACAGATGGCCGACTTAAAACCATACCAATCCAAAAACAAATGTAAACAAAAGATCTTCATTCCAAAAGATTTGTACACATGCTCACATGTGTTTCTGTGAATTGACAGAGTTAAAAAACCTTTAGAACCCCCATATGAAGGACCCTATTTGGTATTGCAAAGATCCCCGAAAAATTTTCTTCTATCAATTAAAAATAAACAAGTTAATATTTCAGTGGATAGATTAAAACCGGCATATGTGTTACAACCTAATGAACTTCTGAATCCAACATCATCAAATGATCATACATCTGTGCCGAGTGAGCAAACATTTATACCAAGTCAGCAAGTTGCACAACCAAACACAACAACACGTTGTGGAAGACAAGTAAAACTTCCTGTTCGTTTCAATGACATTATTGACTTTTCTTAACAATTATAATTCGTCCATGTCAATTTTAAAAATTAACTTGATTTATGTATGTAAATGTTTATATTTAATTGTATTTGTAATTATTTTGTGCAATTTAAATTTGTATCAATGTGTATTTGTTCCCTAATATTTGTATAGATATATCAATTCTTCTACCATTTTTAACGTAACGTAACTTTGTTAATGGTAGGGGAGTGATGTAGCGACACCTATTGATGTAAAATGGAGTAAAAATTGCACAACTTTTACTTTCACTGTTAAAAAGGGAATTTTCCCGCTAGAATAAAAACAAGAACGTAGTTGACGTTACGTAGTTGGCATTAGAAATTAAATAAAAGATGTTGTAAACGTGAAAATTGATTATCGTCTTTTTATTTGCCGTCTGAATTTTAATAACACTACGCAACCTTTACAATACCGCCACAGACGGATTCAAAAACAGCAGCGTTATAGGTGTGGAAATGCCATTTAGGAAGCTGGTGTGATTCAGTGTGAGCTGGCGCATTCAGTGTTTTCGGTACCAATTAAGATTTGCCGCGTTTAAAACCCAAGACATCTTTAAAATGGAATTTTGAAATTCCAACATCAGCAGCAAGGTCTCTAATTATAAATCGACGGTTTGCAAGCACCAAATCTTTAATTTTTTGAATGTGAGCCTCGTCGGTTGAGGGTGACGGTGTCCCCGGAGTGGTCTAGTATAGTCACAATAGTCAGAAGTTGCACGGTGCTAAAACGGGTGAATATGGTCTTTGTGGAACGATATGGGTTTCACTTGTAAACATTTCTTTCCGATATAGTTTGCTCACCGAATGCCTTCTGCAACATTCTATACGTTTCCGCACACAAAATTTAATGCAAGTTTTTTGCTCAATTAATTAAGACATTTCAAAAATCGCCGAAATCACTTTTAGCGTCTCACAAAGAAGCCAAGCGTAACTCAAACACTATTGAATATTTTGACGTGAAATTTCACACAGACGACGGACAATGCCAACAACCTAAAAAAAAAAAAAAAAAAAATTGAAATTCCTTATGGTCGGGCAAATTTAAATTGAAAATTGGTTTTTTACTTTTTGGGCACAGTAGTAACAAAGTCAATAGGATAAGTGCATTTAAAAGGAAGCATTCTAGTAGAATATTTTATTTCAAAGAAATTTCAATATTCAAATACTTATTTACAATAGAAACATCAAGAATATACAGCAGACTCTTGTCTAATCACATATTAAGATAATGTGTGTTTTTTCAGTGTCTCCCAACAAATGCCATATAATGATGGGCTAATGTATTATAATTTTATTTCAAAAATGAGTAATTTCTTTAAAAGTGATAAAACAATAGAATTGCAAAGAATGAAAACATTTTTAACCTGGAAGAATTAAAAAAAAATAAAGGAATATTGAAAAGAAACTTCATAAAATTGTTATATCACATGATGTATATCGAGAATTTTCCTAATTTCAGATAATGCATGTCAATGCGAATAAAAAACAAGAGTTAAAAACTATGTTTAGTTAAAATGGCTATTATAAGATTATGATAATAGTAATTAAAAAGGCAAATATATTACAATGAATTCGAATAAATGAAATTTGTTATTTATAGTAAGAATTTTTGAAATAGAAATACTTTGTAAATAAAAATTCTTTCAGTCATCCTTATAATAAATACGTAAAATTATTAGGATATGGATTAATCATTAAAAAAAATTATTCGGCCAAAAATAGTTGTAGGATTTTTTTTTTAAACTTCAAAAACTCATTATTTTAGTCCCCTTTAAAAAATAAGTTTTCCCTCCCAAAAATTTCAAAAATGTGATGGTAGAAGTAAAAAAATCTAAAACTAACCAACTACTTCTAAATTCTAAAGCTAACTAACTAAATAAATTAAAATGAATAAAAATTGATGAGTTCAAAGCTTAGCATGTGTAAAACATTTTTATTAGTACTTAAATTAAATTTGTATCCTAATTGCATATTAAATGATTAAAAAATGAGCGTTGTTAAAATATGTATTAATGGAATACAAGGATTGCAAATGAAACAATATTATGTTAACAAACATTTTCAAATAAGCCTTAACAAAGAATATTTTTTTTAACACATCAAAAAAAATATATTTGGAAGTATTTTTCTTATGTTTTCAATCTTAAATCTAGAAATAGTAAGTATTGTGCTTATATCTACTCAAAAATTAATTAAAATGAGTTAACAAAGAAAATTCATATCAAGATTTTTGAATGACATCAGTTATAGAAGTATTGCAAATTAAATATTAATTAATTAGTTCAATTTTAACAGTAATTGGAAAAACAATTTAGTTCAAAAAGATATTTAAAATACATCAACAAAAAACTATAGTTAAATTTAATGGCTTTTCCCAAAAAGGTTGGTCTTTTCTTTTATACATAAAAATGCAAATTAATGAGAAATGCATTCCTTAAATATTGCATAATATAAAATATATATACCATGCACCAATAGTATACAAGTATCTTAACTGTTCTTGAATTGTTCTTAAAAATCTTTTTAATTGCACATTAATATTATTTAATAATACATTCAATTTGGGATTACAGTATAATTTTGTTTAAAATGTGATTATGTATGACTTAATTAAGTAAATGAGTGGATTTAGTATTTCTGTAACATTTAATTATTTTTCTTAAAGCCTTCCTAGAAGTAGAAATGTTGAAAAAAAAATGAATGAATATAATATATTACCATAATTTAAATATTTAAATAAAAGGATTATCACAAATTTAAAAAATACTACGTATCTTATAAAAATTGAAATTGTACAAATTCTATCGAAAATGCATTTCTTTCTCTCCTGATGTATGAGCACTACATTAATGTCTTTACTTTTACCTAAACTATTTTATCTCATAGAATTACAGAAATCCATTTAAAACTAAGAAAATAATTGTTGACAATGTATGTTAGCATTAATTTTACCATCTTAAATCATGAAAACTAAGTAATTATTTTTTAAAAAGACAATTTAAACAGCTTGATAAACTGAACATTCCTAATATACATATATGCTCTCTCCACACAGGCACATATGTATATATAGACAGAAAGAGAGTTAAAGATTCATTAATCAAAAACATTAAATTTTAAAAAATCTGCGTCAATTATTGAATGCAGCAAATCAAGGAATTCTAGTTCATAATAATTATTTATGCATAACAATAAAACTTCATAAGCCATTCTTTATCAATTAATTGTAAGTTAAATATGTTTAATTCTTTATTAATGACAATAGTTGATATGTCCCTTCTTATAAGTTTATATAGAAAAATATTCAGTGTACATACTCAATAGAAATTTTGATTCAATTTATCCATTAAGATAAAAAAAAGAAAAATGGATTTCTTTAACATATATATATATATATATATACTTTAGTCTGTGATGAACAGATAAACTTGCTTCAATTTGATACAGGATGAGATTAGACAGGTAAATATATTAAACAGTAACATTTCTACTTTGATAGATATAGTAATGATTATATTTACCATAAATGATATGAAAACTAAATGGGTGTCTATATATATGACAAATTAAATGAAACAGAACAGAGTATTACCCAAAAATGCAACATAATAATACAGATAATGATAAAAATAAAAAACATTCAGGCCAGCAATAATAACAAAAATGTTTTTTAAAAAGATTTACACGATTAATATTTGCACATAAAAATAAGAAATAAAGGGAAATTTTTTTCAATTGCAAATTACAAGATTAAAACTATATCTTCTCATGAAAAAATAACTGTAAAAAATTATAACAATACTTAGAAAGAAAAACTAAATGAAAAATGTAAACAATTTCTCAATTAATAATATACTTCATATAGTTGCATATAACATTAAATATATATATGCTATTTATAAAAGGAATTATTGAAAATAAAATACTTTTTGGGCATGTAATTTGAATGAATAAATGCATTGTAAAAAATATCCTTAAAAAAACAATTAAAAAAAAAGCAAAATATCTATATTGAATCTAAAAAACATCCTATTCTTAAAATTACTATAATTTTCCTAGAGATTTGAATAACTTTTATTAACACAATGCTTGATATTCTGCAAAGAACAAGTAAAACTCTTCAATGGATCTGCAAGTTCATCAATGGATATGTTTCAGTTATGCGACAAGGCAAACTAGTATAAAATGATAAAAATTAAAATAATGCCAAATAAATTATACAGAATAAACTGCTGTAGTTTACAACATCAAAAACAAATAAAATTTAGAAACTTTTTTATAGATTTACTTTATTGACAAAAGCCATGAGATTGGTAATAGGAACTTATAAACAAATACCAAAGACAGAATTTTTTTCTTAGCAAGTCTCTATTTGAACTCTATTAATGAATTAATTTTGCTTTTTATTTTAAATACATTACTTTTTCCAACAAAAGTAATGAGTGATAATATGCATAACAATAGAATAAAGATAAATTATTTACATCTTTATATATATATTTAATTATCTTTTAAGAAGAATTTACATATGAACTTAAAAAAAAAAAAAAAAAAAAAAAAAAAAAGAGGTTGATTACAAAAATTAAAAATGAAACTTATAAAAAATAATGTATAAAGGATTTCTTTGATAAATTTTTAATAACTATTAGGATATTCAGGGAATATGCATTTCTCTATGGAATTAAGTGATAAATTAAGAATTTAAAGAATTGCTGAAATAAAATAAATTAAAAAATAACAAGGAAAATACATATGTTTAATAAAGCAGGAATTAAAGTCAAATTGTAAGAAAAAATGGAACAGAAATAAAGAAAAAACAGTTTAAAAAACTTATAAATAAAATTTGATAAATTACTACAATGCATAAAATTTCCTTGAAATATTTTAAGACACAATTACGAATTTAAGGTAATTTGTTTTCCTAATTTCTAAACATGATATATCATCAAAAAAATTTCGTTCATATAGTTGAAAATAGGTTTTTTTTTCTCCCAATAATTGATTGAAAATCCTAATTAAACATGAATATTCACACAAGATGATGCCAAATTGATAAGTAGTTTATGAAAAATTAAAAAAAATTTTATGCATCTTATTAATTTATGATTTATTTTTTAAATGAACATGAATTATCAATGAGCTAATTTAGAAGTAATGGCTGAATTTTGTACCAAATTTTATTAATAGCATACAATTTAAAAGGAAATTCCAGTCCTTTGAAAACTGAACACTATTCAAATTTAAAAGAGTTAAATGCACTCTTACTTTTTTTTCTTGTTACATTTCACTTAAATTAGCTATTACAATTCAAATTTCTTTTGTTTATATATATATGCATATGTGTGTGTTGGTCTGTTTCTTGCAGGTAATGGTCAGAGATGATTAAAAAATAATAACTAGATGGTTAACTAAACTATAAGAAATGTTCAAAACTATATGATTATTTAAAATTTAACTATGCAAATTTCATTGATAAGATTATAAACATACAATAAAAATCATACCATATAGGAGTAAAAAATTCAGAAGTTTCAAAAATCATTCTTCAAATCTTGTAGTAATTTGTTTATAAAAAGATTTTAAATTAATAAAATTGTAATATAGCTTAAGAAAGAAATATTTTTACACATTTAAAATATAGAAATTAATGAACATATACCACTAAAAAGAGATTTTCAAACTAAAATTAAAATTTATATCTTCTTAAAACAAAAAATTAATGCATAAATTCTTATGAAAGAAAGAGTTTGGACTTTTTGTACTTCTAGTATAATAAATTGTTCAAAAATAATTCTGACATATGCTATAAAATAACTATATTATTAATTACCATTATTGTCAAAAAATAGCAAAAGAATGAGGGGGAAAAAAGGAAGGATGATTTATATTTAAAATGTATGAAAACAAATCTTTCTTCTTTTAAAAGTAAATGAAAAAAAAAAAAAAATCTTTTACAATCTTGAAATGATAGATATGCATATAGAATTGCGCTTTAATTGTTAATAAAAAAACCATAGCGCATATTCTTAACATTTAATTTCAAATCATTTGTTGAAAGAAAGTGATGAATGAATTTTGTATTTATTATTAGTTTTTTAGTAATTTGGCACAGCTGAGATTACTTTGATATATATTATGTTAACATGAAGAAGATTCTTCATAATTGTCATGTTGTTTGCATTTTTTACAATGCATTTCACTGTTAATCTAATGTCCTGGTTGAAGGGATTTATTTTGTTTTATTACATCAATACAATAAAATCTATTTATTCTAATCAATAAAATTATTTAAATTTAAAAAACCAATGTTCTCGATATTTTTAATTTTTAATTTCATTCTTTAATGATTACACAGATGTTGAATCACAATTTTCTAAAAATAAATTTTATATTACTTACAGACAAATATTATAGCTAGTCCCAAATTGTTTATGATTGCTTATATTGATGATGAATGAAGTGGTATATGGGGATGTGAAGCAACAAGGACTATAATTTGCATTTGCATTTCAAATAGTTAAAAAATAAACATTCAGTAGAAATCTCTCAATACTTTGTTAATGAAGTTTTTCTCATTAGAAAAGAATCGGGAGTCAAAAATTTGAATAAGCAAGACAAATTTTTTCTAATGTTAAAATTTTTAAAAAAAGAATTAATGCATAAACTATTAATTTAACAAAAAAAAAAAAAATTGATTAGTTAAAAATATACAATATAAAAATGAGGTAAATAAAATATTATCTGGATTTACTGGGAAAAAAAGATTTTTAATATAAATATGAAACTATAAAAGTGATTGCAATTATAGCATACATGTGATCACTACATTGGGTTTTTTTAAGACACACTGCAGAATATTTTTAAGGAACTTTTAATAATACTTTATGGATCATAGATATTATGTTCTTTTATTTTAAGATTGGAATGATGATTTGTGTTGGTGCGAAGCACCTTCAGCCGCTAGCTTCTATCTCGAGTTGGAGTCCTTTGAAGTTATGAGATAATACATTGTAAAACAAAGCAGGTAAAGACGAATAGGTGACTTGCCCAGATATACATATATATAAAGAATTAAAAGAAATACACACATAAAGTTTTGAAGTAATCTAAACAAATCGAGTAAGGTTTTTATTGATTCATTTTTTATTCTTTCATTTATATTTAATACATAAAAACAAATAAAAAAAATTAATAAGCACAATTGAAAAAAAAAAGGTTCGTGATAAATACAAGTAAACAGAAAGAATTAATCTAAAAAATAAAAAGAAGTACAACGTAAGGAGAAATGACTGCGAAAACGCATTGGGTAAAATAAGGCGGGAACAAGTCAGGGGTGGGAAGTGGAATCAATTATGAGAGAGGTTCAGGGACGTTTAGCATTTTTGGCGTTTTGGATGTCGTATTCTGGGAGCCTTTTGATTAAATCATTTTGAATATTAGGAAGATTCGAGTAAAAGTTATGCGCAAGCTTTTGAATAAATTGAGGAATTGTTTGCAATAGTCCGGCAAAGGGAACAGACATTAATTATTAGTAATAAAAAATTTGGAAAATCCACTAATCAATATGGTGAATTTTTCGTCATGAGTTTGTGCGTTTTTAAGCCCATTGTATAACACGTGGATATTTTCTTTATTGAAAAGATTAGCAAATTCCTTTAGAATGTATAGGAGTTGAATAATTTCAGAGCTGTACGAATCATTTAGCAGATTTACTTGAGGAAGATTAGTAGTTTGAGCAGAAGCCTGTTGGGGTGCGATATTACCGGAGACTATGCGGGCGAAAGATAGGTTAGGGGTCATATTGCGTGTAGGAACGGAATTACGGGAATTGGCAGGATTTTGTGATGGGATTCTGGGTTTCGGAAATTTAGGGCAACCGCGCCACGCGGCGAGATGTCCAGATTGACCGCAGTTAATACAAGTGGGATTTTCCAACCTGTTAGTGATATTGCAATCTTTAGTAACATGGGCTTTACCACATTTTAAGCATCTCGGGGTGCTATGACAGTTGGCAGAACTGTGATAGAAATGATTGCAATTATAGCATTGCGTCGTACCAGGCCAGCGGTTAAATTTTTCAACTTTGATGGACAAGTATAGGAGTTTAGATAGTTCAAAAATTTTTTCGTTATGCTTAGAGCGAGAGAGGACGACCTGTCAAACTGCTATCGGAGCTTTAGTTTTTAAATTTGTCAGCTGCGTAACTTTGCATTCGATATAATTTAATTCTTGAAGAGCTTCATCAATTTCAGTCACATTAGTATTTTTAGGAAGTCCCTTAATGACCGCCTTAATAGGCCTTTCATTTTTGGGAGTAATGATAAAATAATCCATTGCGTTTTTATTGAGAAAAGCTGTAATATGTCTATGCTCATCTGAGTCTTTGGGAAAGATTTTTAACAGTTCTCCGGAAAGGGTAATTTTTGTATCTGGGAAAGAATCATTTATAAGTTTCAATTGTTTTTTAAGGTCGTCCTTTTGTCGCACCATAACAGGTGGAATTTTAGTAATAATAGGGGTGATATTATCGTCATCAGAAGGAATATTTTGCAGTTTCGAAAATTTATTTTGAGAAATAGATATGGTAGTGGAATTAAGAATAACAGGTTTCCCCGTGGTCCTTTTGGTTGGATACTGAAATCCGTCGTTAACGCAATCACTTGCCCGTTTTGAGTTGCTTAGATTTTTAGAATTTAAATTAACATTACTAGAGAAATTCCCATAATGGATGTTGCAATTTAATACTGGGCAAGAACCTAAGAGTCTTACCTGGTCGTCAAGGAAATCCACTTTGCTGCTGGTGCGTCGCACGATGTTTTCAATACTTTGGAGGATCACAGGATCTGCTTGGATGTCCGGAACGTTCAGGTACGCCAGGTGCAGAGAGAGGGCCTTTTCAGCAGCAGCTTTTTCATTAGCCATTTGTTGCAGGCGCTTGCAGATATGCTCCGATGATTGCAGACTTTCGGGATCGTCCGGTGTCAGGGGGCCCTGAAAAGAACTCTGCCCGTCAGCGCTCGATGTGTCCATGCAGTCAGCCATCGCCATCGTCAAAGAGAACATTTACATTAGGAAACAACCGCTTTGAAGAAGACAGGAAACACACATCCGCTCCAAAAAGAAGAATCTCAACACAGTTGGTAATTTGAATCCAAACGGTACCTCCAATCGTAATCAGATTGGAATGAGAAAGTGCCATTTATTATCAGTTGTAGGACAAACTTACAGGTGCTTTTAAGCACATGGTTGTTCATGTGAAATGTTTTAGTTACATTACTTTAACGTCGTGCTAGTTTTCTTATGTGACAAAACTTACTGCCGAATTATATAAAACCCATCTTCCACGCACAACACTACAGTGCTCCGAAGTATCTAAAAATTAGAAAAAACACTACCGGAACTCACAAGTAAGTTCCGGTTTAAATAAATTACCCAATTCAGTTACTACGTCAAAAAAAACGTTTCTCAAGACCATATATCTACACAATATTTGAGAAAATAGTGGTAAAACAAAAAAAGAAATTACAGTTTGATTAAAATCACGTGACTCATCAATTATGTTGATTTTGACTTCTTGTATTTTATTCCTTATCTGTATTTTAATTTTTTTTAAAGATGTTTAATTATCCTATGGAGTTTGACAGATCTTCATCTTCAATGACAGGAGTTTGTGACCGCTTCGCCGCCAAAGATAAAGGTGGGAAAGGGTTACGGAGTGCCTGGGCAGAAATTTCCCCGTACATCCACATGCAAAATTAGTAAATCTAAAAATCAGAATTTAATGAGTTTACAGAAAGTTTAAAATATTAAAAAGATTGTTTTGAAAAGAGTGTCATTTAGTACTATCAGTTGTACGATGAACTTACAAGATGCTGTTAAGCACATGGTTGTGAAATGTTTGAGTTACATTACCTTAACGTCGCGCAGGTTTCTTATGAGACTGTAGCGACACCTATTGATGTAAAATGGAATACAGATTGAACGACTTCTACTTTCACTGTTAGAAAGGGAATTTCCCCGCTAGAATAAAAATAGAACGTAGTAAGCGTTCGAAGTAGAATAAAACATGTTGTAAAATGTGAAAATTGATTATCGTCTTTTATTTTGCCGTCTGGATTTTAATAACACTACGCAACCTTTACAATACCGCCACAAGACAAAACTTATCGCCGAATTATATAAAACCCATCTTCCACGTACAACAATACCGTGCTTTGAAGTATCTCGAACTAGAAAAATCATAACCAGAACTCAGAAAGTTCCGGTTTTAACTAGGATTCCAGCCTCTTTAGTATCAACAAATAAAAAGAGTTTATTAAATGTATATATCTATAAAAAAGTTGAGAAAATAGTGGTAAAACAGAAAAAGAAATTACAGTGTGATTAAAATCACGTGACTAATCAATTATGCTGATTTTGCCTTTTTGTTTTTTATTCCATATTTGTAATTTTTTTTTTAAAGATGTTTAATTATCCTATGGGCTTTGCCAGATCTTCATCTTCAATGACAGGAGTTCGTGGCCGCTTCGCCAGGAAAGGCGAAGTATTATGGAGTGCCTGGGGAGAAATTTCCCCGTACATCCACATGCAAAATTAGTAAATCTAAAAATTAGAATTTAATGAGTTTACAGAAAGTTTAAATATTAAAAAGTTTGGATTGAAAAGAGTGTCATTTATTAATAACAGTTGTATGACGAACTTACAGGTGCTTTTAAGCACATGGTGGTTCCTGTGAAATGTTTGAGTTACATTACTTTAACGTCGTGCTAGTTTTCTTATGTGATAAAACTGATTGCCGAATTATATAAAACCCATCTTCCACGCACAACGCTACCGTACTTTAAAGTACCTTGAACTTAAAAAATCACGACCAGAACGTTCCGGTTTTAACAAAAATTTTTTTGCCAGCGGTAAAAAAAAAAAAAAAATTTTTTTTTTGCCAGCGGTAAAAATAAAAAAAATAAAGGCATTTATTAATAGTATATATCTATAAAAAAGTTGAGAAAATAGTGGTAAAATAAAAAAAGAAATTTCAGTTTAATTAAAATCATGTGATTAATCAATTATGTTTATTTTGCCTTTTTGTTCTTTATTCCATATTTGTATTCTTATTTTTTTTAAAGATGTTTAATTATCCTATTTGATCGTTCTTCATTTTCAATGACGGGAGTTGTGGCTACTTCGCAACCAGCTTACTTCGGTAGTCTATTTCATATTTCATATCATATAGGGGTCGCTGATGTTGGTTAATTTTTATTGTGTTTTCTCCGATTAATATGGTAATAATATATAACTGTTCACACAGGAATAGTAATACATTACTATTGCCAATAGATTACTAGCGACTGAAGTGAATTTTAAAACAAAGATAATCCCAAGAAAAAAAAAATGATACGAAAACCTTTCATTGTAACAAATATCGCTTATCTACCTTTTTTTTATTTCAGATTTGCAGTTTATTCAATCAGTGGGCTAAATTAATTTCATAATGTTTCATGTACGTAGGGAACTCTTCAATTCAAAAAATTTCATCTAACACTATTGCAATGGTTAATGTTGGTTACTATTACTGTATAGGAAAAGCACCAGTTCTTAATAGCTTTAATGTCTGTCGAAGTTACCTTTGATATAGCTTTTATTTTAATTTTTTTGTAATATTAAGTGTTGCAATGCTCATCATACAATTTGTATAAATGCAAAATTCCACAACAAATTTAAAATTATTAAGATACACTCAAAACATAACAGACGATACAAATAGACAATAAAGACGTATATGGCATGTTTTATAATGAAAATGTTTTACATGTTTTGGTAATTTGATTCAATCAATGATCAATTTGATCAGTCTTTTGATTCACTTTGGAATATCTGTTAAATATATGTAGTGTTTGAAAATATTTTATTCATGTTATTTAAGTCGTACGGTTTATTTATATTAAAAATAACCTTTCTCTATGTATAATGTTCTGATGCTTTAATAAACAACCTTTAAATTAATCAATATGAAGACACAAAATTTTGTTGGTCAAAGTTGTACTGAGACATATTCTTCTGTATGGTTGTTCTACCTAAGCAGCTAGTTCTTTAACCGATTTGAGAAATTGTAAGTTTTTCAAAATAAAAGTCTTTCCGACATAGTTCTTTCGGGCAGATTTCCATACAAGGTGCCATATGAAAATTGACTTGTTTTCGCACCCCCCACCTCCAAGTACCGCGCCAAAAAGGGGGGAACTATCTGATTATCGCCTTAGAGGTCGCCAAATGACTAAATTTGGCGAAAAAATCCCGGGACACCTCCAAAGGAAATATCCCCGTACTTTCGTAGAGGTGTAAAATCTGCGCCCAACTGCTCCAAAATTACTGCCTTACTACATTCTGCTACAAAAACGGAAAATTTTGAATTTCTCGTCAAACTGCGCCAAAAATGAGATAGCTCCTTTATTTTGATTTAGTAACCCAGAAAAATAAGATAATATGAATGAGAGCAATGTTGAGTTCTGTTTTTATGACGTTTTTGCTCAGGATAGGTTTTATTAGTTATGCCAACAACTTTATCGTAGGGCGAAAACGTTTTTTTTAATTATTCGAGGCCATATTGTGGTGCCATCTATTTTTCTTTATAGGAACAAATAGTATAAATAATTTTCTTGTGAACAAACATATACAGTTAAATGTTTCTACAATAACTGTTTCAAATAATTATATTAATTAAATTTAAATTAATTCCAAATTTTATTAAAATTTTACATTTATAAATTATTCATTACCAAGCATATTTTTTTTTAATTTATAAAAATTTTTGAATCTTTTATCTACAACTAATATGTTTTATTTGTCCCTTTTTTATTTATTATCTTGTTAAATAATATTCAAATTTTAAAAGAAATTTTAATTTTAATAATAATTTAAAAATTAGTATCTTTTATCTATTAATCTTCTTTTTAATCTTTTATTTGAAGTATAACAGCAATTCTTTATTTCTCATTTATTACTTGAACTGAAATTCTTCATTTTTCTACAGGAAATCTACAACTATGTTATATCTAAAAATATTAAAATTCGCAAAAATAAGATTTGTTAAATAATATTTAAAAACATATTTATGACGTTTATCCATTATTTATCTATTCGTAATTATTGTTTATTCTCCTTATGCATGAGATATTGAGTTTTTTTGTGCTATATTATGTATTTTTTCTAAAATTGGATACATATAATTTTGTATTTAATTTTAAAACTAAAAAACACCCTTTTGCTTACACAAGCAGAAATAATTTATTGTAAACATATAAGTATTTTTTTTCCTTACTCAATTAAAACTTGTATATCATTTGATGCTTTTAAATTTTAAATGAATCTTTTATTTCTTATTACTTTTATTTTAAAATAATTCAGATTTTAATTAAATAGCATATTTAATGTAAAAATAGCATGCCAAAACAAAATTCAAAGAAAAATTTATTATATTTTTTCTATTAAATAATTTAATAATCGTATTTTTATACGAAATCCATTAAAAATTGGTACAATATTTCGATTAAAAATATTCATTGCTAAGAATTTCAAAATATTCAAAAGGGTAAAGAAAAATTGTTAGCTGTTAAAAAATACAAATATATTAATAAATACATCCATTACAGAAATGTGTCCAATTCAATAATGGATGTATTTATTACTATACAATAAATAAAAAATTATTTTATTATCTACGCATTAAATAAAAAAATAATTTTTTAAATTCGATTCTAATTCTAATTTTCTTCATATAAATACATCAATAAATTAGTTCCGTATTGAATTCCGAATATCATAAAAAATGATTTAGTGTAATTCAATTGCGATACAAATCGTGCGATTTTATTTCATATCAATCATACGATTGCTAAATAATATATAATTAATTAGTATGTGCTTTGAACTAGATTTCGATATATCACAATCCATGGAAAAAGTTTACCAGAACCTCGGAAGGTTGGACTTCTACCTGTTGGTCCGTGGGAAGTATTTTATTTCCCTCTTACCATCCATCGGAGACCGATGAAGGCATCCCCCGATCCCCCACCTGGGGACGCGTCCTCTAGGGGTTACAGGTTAACGAATGCTCTGACTCTTTAGCCAAAGAAACCAGGGACAATGATTAGCCCAGGACTACCATCACACTTGCAGATGCTAACACAGTTGCCAAAAGCCGACTACTTCCTCATAACTTTAAGAAGCCACTCATCACGGACTTCAACTGCCCTAGGAAGTTGACATGAGTTATTAGCAGACTCAGAGCTAATCATTACAGAGGGATGACGATTCTCCCAGACAAGACCATCCCCTGCAGAAATTGCCCCAACGCTATCCTAACACCTAAGCACATTCTAGAATGCTTCACTCCGCTATGTCTTTTGTTTCAGATTAGCAATTTATTCAATCAGGCAGACAGTTTGACATTATTGAAGCATTTTGGCAGCGTTAGCCTCCATATACTTCTATCTTGATGGTTCCTTTGAAGGTAAATGATAAGAGAAATGACTTGCAATTATTCAATCAGTGTGGTAACTCAGTTTCATAAGATTTAATTTGCGTAGCTCTTTAATTCAAAAGATTTCGTCCAACACTATTGCAATGGTTATGGTAGGTTATTTCTACTTATCTTCCAGTTTTTAATAACTTAGAAAATATTGAATAATTAAAAAAAAAATATTTAAGTGTATTATTCCTTCATTCAAATCTGAAAGTCACAAAATCAATTTACTAACCATAAGACTTTTTAAAGAAACAGTATCTATGATACGGCAGACCAGTAAAAAAATTAACGCGATTACATGTGGACCGATGTTTTGCGTTTCCTTGCTGCAAGGGAATATTTTAAATGAATGTACGATGAAGTTAAAAGCAATACATTTTTCTTTTCCTAAAAACATTTTAAGCAATTGATAATTTTTTTTTAAAGAAAGTATGTGAGGTAATGAATATTCAGCTATAGTGATTCACATATTTGGACTTATTAAATTAATCTATTTATTTTACAAACTTTTAATGTTAAAGCAGTTATTTTTATAATGTTTTCGTAGGCAATTTTATTTTGATATTAAATATCTGAAAAATACTAAGTGTAAAAATGTGAACAATTGTAATAACAAGGAAAAAGTTTTTGACAGGAAAATTTTAATTAAAGTAGTTTTTAAAACAATTAATAATTACTCTTTGATTCAGATGTAATTCTTATTCCGTGGTTCAGAAACGGCGGAGATGACTGATTTTAATTTAACATTTGTCATATAAAAATATTCATATTATGAATTATAGATAACATTATCATTAATATGCATGCATTTAATAATATATTATTTGTTTACTTACATTTATGTAATTAAATTATTTTAAAATGAAACTGATTAAAAAATTTTTGGAAAAATAAACAAAATTCAAAAATTTATTTAAAAAAAAGGAAACACTTGAAAAGTTGAAATTAAATTTAAAAAATTGTTCAGATTCATAAGTTAGTTTTATTAATTTTCAATCTTGCTGATATTTTACAGAAAATATTTTTGAAAAAACACTTTTCCTTTTAACAACATTGTTCCAAGTTGGCAACTACTGTTTCCAAAACTTACCCTTAAAGCCCTCTGCTTTTTTTTTGCACCTGTTTTAAAACACCAAAATTAAATTGCAGATAGTTTCAGAAACTGAACTCCGAACAGGGTTTGAAAATGCAGATATTTATTCCACATTATGCTATGTAAAGATTCACTTGCATTTGATATTGCATGCAACATTCTAACAATTCATCACCTGCCAGTTTTTTTATCTATATCAGGGAATGGGCAAACTTTTTCGGTCGCGGGCCAAAAATCGGAAAAAAAAAAAAAAAAAAGTTTGGCGGGCCAAGATAAATTTTTTTTAAATTTTAAGAATAACATACAAATATTACAATTTAAATATGTTAATGAGTTGAATGAAATTGCGATTTCCTTTTTAAAAGTTCGTTATATTGAGGTTCGAAGAGAGATGTACTGATTCTAAGGAACGAGTCTAAATGCTCATCTATCAGTCTATTTCTGAAATAATTCTTTCTAAATTTCATAGTTGAAAACACTTGTTCTCATATATAAGATGAAGCAAACATAGCACTGATTTTCTGGGCGTGAGATATTAAATTTGGGAAACTTACTTTCTATAATGATTTGTAAAACTCTATCTTGTTGGCGCCAATCTACAGCTATAACTAACAAAGAACTTCCGCTTTTAACACTTTTACTGATTGAAAGCTGTCTGTGCTTGCTATTTCCGTCGATTTATGTTTCGTAGAACAAAAATAGAGAAAGTAAAAAGATCACCAGTCCTTTGAAAAAAAGAAAGAAAAAAAAATATTTAATCAAAGTAGAAAAGGAGAGGGATATATAATATATAAATATACAGTGGTACCTCGACATACGAATTTAATTCGTTCCGCAACCTTGCTCGTATCTTGAATTACTCGTATCTCGAAGCAAATTTCCCCATACAAAACAATTGAACTACCATTAATCCGTTCCTACCTCCAAAATGTCACCCCAGTTATTTTTGTTACGTGGTTTTGAATAATAAAAACGTATTTATAAATATCAAATATTTATTGCACAAAAACAAAAAAGAGAATGTAAAGAAATAAATTAGATATCCTCACTGGTCTTTGCCTTTTTCGCTACATTTTTCTCGCTTTGGAAATTATCGTAAGCTTGGAAATTATCGTAAGGCCCTTTGCCGGCGTTACACTCTTTATCGACTCCTTCCGTTTAAGCACAGAACATATCATGGACGTACTACGGCCATACTGCCTCGACAAGTCAACAACTCGAACACCTTGCTCATGTTTTTCTATAATTTCACGTTTTAATTCAATACTCATCATCTTTTTCTTAGCACTTGACTTTTTACAAACTTTTTTCCGATCCATGGTTATAAAAATAAACGAACTACAACTGTAAATGTAAACGCAACACAAAACGCGAACACAACTACACAACTTATCACAGAGGAAGCACGCTGCTAACTGATCGTGATGGCGCGACTGCGTGTTACTAACGAACCGAACCGGACTCGTATCTCGAATTTCGCTCGTAACTAAAAGCAAAAAATCACTTGCTCGTCGGCTCGTATCTCGAAAAACTCGTATGTTGGGGCACTCGTATGTCGAGGTACCACTGTATATTTCTTTTAATTTGCCTCAAATTAAAAGTCTATCCGCGGACCTTATAGAACCTTCCGAAGAGCCGGAGTTGGCCCGCGGGCAGTAGTTTGCCCATCCCTGATCTATATCCTTCCTTTGTGTTAGTTTTTTTTATCAACAGAAGTTTTTACAAACTTATGGTGTTTCATTTTGAGCTGTAGCTCGTTGGGAAAAACATCATGGGTCTCTACTTGTTGGACATTTAGAAAGTTGGCTTTTTTGGTCATTGGAAATAGCATAATAACAAATGGCATATATTACTCTTTTCATTTCTATAGATATCCTAAGTTTTCAGTACCTCATCTTTGTAATAGTTTTAGGTACTGTAAAATAAAAACAATATTAGTTACTTTGTCAGTGTTCAAAGCAAACTTCCATTTTGTAAGCCAGTATTCGGGAGAAGAGATGTAATTTTGTAATAAATGAGTGATATAATAAGAATTTTTATTTTGACAAAGGAGGGCAGTATCGTCAGTATAGAGAGTAATTTTGACATCAGGAGATTTTGGAATATCATTATTAAAGTGCCCCATGCAGGACCGGATTTAGATGAAAAGAGGCCCTAGGCTATTCCATTTATGAGGCCCTTTCAAGTCCCATTTTTAAATTTCTAACTTATTTATTTTGTTTATTTATTATTCATATGTGTCGAATTTCTCTTTATTTATGATTGAGTATTTTAGTGTTTACTGTTTTTAGAATTCTAATTTTGCTAACAATTGAATGTAGGCTCCTCTTGATCTTGAAGCCCTAGGCTGAAGCCTAGTTAGCCTACAGGAAAATCCGGCCCTGGCCCATGGCATTCATAAAACGAGTAAAGTATCTAAATTCATTTTCTATGTCAACCTAGACTCTCATGGATTTACCTGTGAATTAAGTTTTTAAGGAGTTTGCTTCCGATATGAGAATACTAATGGTATCCTACCAATCAACCCTAGCTTTAAAAACGATGAGCGTGGGGTTTCTCAAGTATTTGCCACAACATTGACTGTCCTCTGCTGCCATCTCTCTATCAGAATGGCAGTTAAAATTCGTATCGTAATTTTTATAGAATTTGTTTTGCGTAAAATATTATTTTTATATATGGAACTCCTTGCTGACAAATCGTTAATAACTAATAACACGTTAACAGATTGATGGGGGGGCTTGAAATGTATGTCTCTAGGAGGGAAGACTAAACCATCACGATCTTTGATCCACAAGTTCTTTTTTTTTTTTGTGTTGCTTATTATAAACTTATTAAGAAAATATATATTATTATTATTATTATAAGCTTGTTAAGAAAATATTATTCATCTAATTTTTTATATAGGGGCCTGAATGGCCGAGTGGTTAGCGCTCTGGCGCTCGGTACCACAGGTTTCGGCTTCGAGTCCCGGTGGTGCCATGGATGTTTGTAGTGGTTCGGAATCCACTTTAAAACCGTAGGTACCGGTCTAACATGTTCGTAGAGCGTTGCGGGGGTATTCTCACTCTGCGTCTGTAGTTTATCTTCAAGCTACACGTACCTTCTGGGTAGTACGAAGTAAGTAACGTTGGTGCAGCGCTTTACTTAAGGCATCATAGACAATTGTCTAAGTGTTTGCCATCTGCATTAGAGTGAAAAATTTTTTTATATAAATTTATGTAATTTTAAACATTGAAAATGTCATGTTTATAACTTGCATGATATTGGAGAATCTCCTAACTGTTAACAATTTAATTAAACAAATTAATTAAATTTAATTTTTGTGTGGTCATAAGATTAACTATTCACTATTGAAAATTTTTTTTTATCTATTTGTTGTGTAAAAAAGAACGAAAGAAATTGCAATTGGTTGTGTTAATAAAAGAAAAGCCGTGCTTTTAATACAAAATTTACAATAAAAAGTTACAGAAGTAGTTCTATACTTTTAATTATTCTTTGTTTAGCTCAGGGGTGGCCAAACCGCAGGAGGCCCGCCTTATATATTTTTCCGTCCCGTGAGATTAATCCCACTTTTACAAAATATGTTTATTTTATAATGGCCAAAGTAGTGAAAAACAGTGTATTAAAAAATACATTATGTATGCATTCATCTATTCAAAAATTAACTGTCGAAATTACGAGAAAAAATTAACTTTGATTTTAAAATAATAATCTTGCGAATATAGGACAGATATTGCCTGTTTTATGTATGAGTTTACAGTTATGAGTTCGCAGAAAAATTAAATTATATTCTGCCAACTCATGATGCGCGCGCATCTTGGAATATTTAATATAACATAATATAACAGTTCCTTTGTTTCACTTTAAGTGAGCTCAGTGACCATCTCTAGATACGAACAGTTGATTGCAGAGCAAACCATACTCTTAGTTCAAGTGGTTAGCGCTTTTGGTTCAACTTACACCTATGAATCGCTCTTTTCGAAAATGAAATTGACCAAACACAAAACACGTTCAAACATAACGGATGCATTACGATGTGCAAATACCCAAATTGAGATCGATTTGCAAAATCTATTATATATTTCTTTACAATGTGCGTTTAGTACCATTATTATTATATTATCTATGTTTACATGTAAGAATAATAGTAAACACAAAAACAATAACTCATTATGTTTCAATTTTTCACTCCATTCGTTTCACTCCTCCTTTCGTCTCAATCTAATATGGCGATATATGCGGCCCAAAGTGGCCCGCAAGATCATTTGGATTGGTCACAACTGGTTTAGCTCATAATTAACATTCAATACCTATTTCTATTTTAAATAATTTGTTTTATTTATGGTGGAATTTTGAGTATTTATTTAGTAAATAATTTTTTTAATTTTATTTTTTATATTAGGAATTTAATCTTTTTTATTGCATATATTTATTTATTTAAATCTTGGCAGGAATTTTTTAAAATTGAAGCCATATACTCTTACTTTTTTTTGTCCAGGTTAATATAAAAAATACTTTATATTATAGTTTAAAATAGGCTAAAAATTCTTTTTTAGTAAAATGAAAGCTAAACTAATAAGAGTATTTCTTTATAATAAAATTGTACTTTGTATGCTTTTAAAATAAACATTTGCTAACGCGCTTTAAAACAAAATTCTCTCCATTTTTTATGAATTTAATTATTTGTAAGAACTTTTAATTCAAGTTTTGTAAAATTAATCTTGTTGATTTAATATTATTTATGCATGAATTTATTGGAATTCTTTATTGTTAGTTTGAGGAAAACAAACTTGATTTCAATGAAAAGGACGCGCAAATTGTAATTTTTTTTCTTTTTTCATTTTATCATTTTGTTAAAAAATCATTTTATAAACATATTATAGGTCTGTTTTGTGTATCTAAAACATAATTGCAATTTTATTTCAGTGCTTATCAACAGAATATTTTTTAGTTAATGAAATCGAAACGGGATTTACAAGCAGTCTAAAAGCATTACCCTTCTATTACTTTTTAATTTGGTATTAAATAAATTATAACTATTAGACATGAATTAAATGTATAAAATAGGAATTATGAATTGGAAATAACAAACTTATAACGGATCTACTTCAGAATGTTTTCGAAAGTACTCTTTATTTGTTTCTTTTGCATGTAAATATATACATAAAAAACCATTTGAATTTCATTTGAGTGAAACAAAGCAATGTATTTTTATTACAATTGTAATGTGTTTTTACAATTGCAAAGTGCTCTTATTTTGTTTCTTTTTCCTCTAAATATGTTTATAAGAAACCATTTGAATTTCATTTGAGTGAAACAAAGCAATGTATTTTTATTACAATTGTAATGTGTTTTTACAATTGCAAAGTGCTCTTATTTTGTTTCTTTTGCCTTTAAATATGTTTATAAGAAACCATTTGAATTTCATTTGAGTGAAACAAAGCAATGTATTCTTATTACAATTGTAATGTGTTTTTACAATTGCAAAGTGCTCTTATTTTGTTTCTTTTGCCTCTAAATATGTTTATAAGAAACCATTTGAATTTCATTTGAGTGAAACAAAGCAATGTATTTTTATTACAATTGTAATGTGTTTTTACAATTGCAAAGTGTTCTTATTTTGTTTCTTTTGCCTCTAAATATGTTTATAAGAAACCATTTGAATTTCATTTGAGTGAAACAAAGCAATGTATTTTTATTACAATTGTAATGTGTTTTTACAATTGCAAAGTGCTCTTATTTTGTTTCTTTTTGCTCTAAATATGTTTATAAGAAACCATTTGAATTTCATTTGAGTGAAACAAAGCAATGTATTTTTATTACAATTGTAATGTATTTTTACAATTGCAAAGTGCTCTTTATTTTGTTTCTTTTGCCTTTAAATATGTTTATAAGAAACCATTTGAATTTCATTTGAGTGAAACAAAGCAATGTATTCTTATTACAATTGTAATGTGTTTTTACAATTGCAAAGTGCTCTTATTTTGTTTCTTTTGCCTCTAAATATGTTTATAAGAAACCATTTGAATTTCATTTGAGTGAAACAAAGCAATGTATTTTTATTACAATTGTAATGTGTTTTTACAATTGCAAAGTGCTCTTATTTTGTTTCTTTTGCCTCTAAATATGTTTATAAGAAACCATTTGAATTTCATTTGAGTGAAACAAAGCAATGTATTTTTATTACAATTGTAATGTGTTTTTACAATTGCAAAGTGTTCTTATTTTTGTTTCTTTTGCCTCTAAATATGTTTGTAAGAAACCATTTGAATTTTACTTGAGTGAAATAAAAATGTATTTTTGTTACAATTGCAATGTGTTTTTACAATTGCAAAGTGCTCTTTATTTTGTTTTTCTTTTTGCTTCTGAATATGTATATAAGAACCATTTGTATTTGTTTGAATGAAACAAAACAATATATTTTTATTACAATTGCAAAGTGTTGTTTTTTTGTTTCTTTGCCTCTAAATATATATATAAGAGATCATTTGAAATTTATTTGAGTGAAACAAAACAATATATTTTTATTACAATTGCAATGTGTTTTTTACAATTGCAAAGTGTTCTTTATCTTGTTTCTTTTGCCTCTAAATATGTATATAAGAAACCATTTGAATTTGTTTGAATAAAACCAAACATTTTTCATTACAATTGCAATGTGTTTTGTAATTGAAAAGTTTTTTGAATTAATCATATTAGAGGAGATTTTATTAGGAGAACGAAACACTTAGAAAAAACTTAAAAATAAAACGATTTTTACAATCTTAATTTTAATTATACTGGGATTACTTAAATTGTATTTTTAATTTATATTGAAGGATAATTTACTTTGATTAATAAGATGAAATATTATTTTTACATTTAAGAAAACAATTTTCTTTTGAACAACAACAACAACAACAAAAAGTAATGAAAAAAAGAAGAAATAATTTTCGGATGAATACCCAAATATAATATTACTGCGTGCTTATAACAAGGCTGAGGCATGTTTTGTCATCAGTTTTGTTAACAATTATGATTTTTATTTTGGGGTCTGAATGGCCGAGTGGCTAGCGCTTGGTACCACAGGTTTCGGGATCCAGTCCCGGTGGTGTCATGGATATTTGTAGGGTTCGTAATCCCTTTTAAGCCGTAGGTTCCTGTCTAACATGATCGTAGAGCGTTTGCTGGGGTATTGTTACTCATCGTCCGTAGCTTATATTCAAGCTACACGCACCTTCTGGGTAGTGCTAAGTGAGTAACGTCGGTGCAGCGCTTGCCTTAAGGCATCAAAGACAACTGTCTAAGTGTTTGCCAGCTGCATTAGAAAAAAAAAAAAAAAGATTTTTGTTTTTTAAAAAAAAATTTAAATTAAAATGTATATTTTTTGCATAAAGTACGTGTTCTATGATAGATGCGTTAAACAACTCATTGATACATTTTAAAGAAGCGACATTCAAACCCTCTCTTGAAAAACCCTGGGGTTTACCACCAAGTTTTTTTACGAATTGTTGTTTATATTTCTATATGTATACAATTAATATTTTGTTATTTTGTATTCCTTCAAAAGTTTCAAAAGTTTTGGCTTAGTTTGAGTAACCATGGTTTCAAGCATATAACAGCGCTTTATTCTTTTGGCAGGTATGATAACAAGATATTAAACATCCACTGTGTTTGGTATTTGGAATCAGAATAGTTGGAGCAGAATAGTTACGTTATATTTTTCTAGCTCTCTCCAAAAGTTTCAAGCAGAATATTAAGTTTCTGTAAATGTTTAAGTCTTTTATTCATTTTTTAATATTTTATACTTTTTTTGGTTGTTACGGTTCTGTATTTTTGGGGCTAAATTTGGTAAAGTATTATTTAGAAACAATCTTTTTCATAATTATTTTACGTTTTTCTTCACTTTTAATTTTAGCTATGTATGAAAAAATTTTTACTTCGCATACAGGCATGTTTATTGTTAGAGCTTCAGTATAACCAGCATTTACCGAGTTTTGTGAAGTGTAAGTTTTGTTGAATTTGTATTTTTGTGTAATTATTTTATGATATTTTATGAAATATATTAATTGAATTAAAAAAATTGACACAATTTCTTAAGGATTAAACTTCAATTTCAAACATACTAAAATTTCGCATGAAAAGAAGTAAAACTTTATGATTTATGATGAATCATAAGATAGTTACTAACCCATAGCAAGATTTCCACCCATAGTTATGGTAATACCATAACTATGGGGAGATACTGAAGAAAAACAACTTTTTGTAATTTTATTATTATACACTCAAGAGCCAAAACATTATGACCACCCCTACATTTCGCAATGAACTCGCCTGGATGACATGGAAGGCACGTGATCAGGTGGAAGTGATATTTAACTGCTGCTGGAGAGTCTGACGAATCATTCTTTCACTTACTTCTGTGTGTGATGGGAAAGGCTGCGGATCTAAGCGACTTTGATAGAGGGCAGATTGTAATGGCTCGAAAGCTCGGAACAAGTATTTTCCGAAACTGCACGACTCGTAGGTTGTTCGCGATCTACAGTTGTTAGTACTTATGCAAAGTGGATGAATGACGGTGAAACCAGCAGTAGACGACATGGTGTTGGACGTCCACACGCTATCAAAGAAAAAGGGCGTCGGAGACTGTCTCGCATGGTGAAGCAAAACCGGAGTCAGACAGTGGCTCATCTGACAGCCCAATACAATGCAGGGCCAAGTAGAATAGTATCGGAACACACTGTTCAGCGGACACTGTTGGATATGGGGCTACGCAGTAAACATCCCACTCGTGTGCCTTTGCTGACCAAACGTCATCGCCAACTGTGCCTGCGCTGGGCCCGGGAACATCGTGACTGGTCCATGGATCAGTGGGAGAGAGTTGCCTGGTCAGAGGAATCACGATTTGTCATTCATCACGCCGATAGCCGTGTTACGCCAGGATACGATCGCCAGGATACGCCGTCTTCCAGGCGAACAGTTGCTCCCTCAACGTACAGTAGGTCATACACAAGCTGGTGGTGGCGGTATTATGCTTTGGGGGACGTTCTCTTGGGCGTCTCTGGGACCCGTGGTTGTGGTACAGTAGACCATGAATGCTATAGGGTATCTGAACATCATTGCGGACCAGTTGCACCCTTACATGGCCTCTGTTTTTCCAGCTGGAAATGGAATGTTCCAACAGAACAACGCCCCTTGTCACAAGGCTAAAATTGTGTTGGAGTGGTTACAGGAACATGATGCTGAATTCCAGTTAATGTCCTGGCCGCCTAACTCTCCGGATCCTAATCCGATAGAACACATTTGGGATGTCCTGGGACGGCAGCTGAGAGTTCAAAGACCACCAATTCGCAATATCTCGGATTTGCGTGGCCGTTGCTTAAACATCTGGTACAATCTATCTCCGGCCATCTACCAAGGACTTGTGGCATCCATGCCAAGGCGGGTTGAAGCTGTGTTGCGCGCCAAAGGTGGGCCAACTCGTTATTGACAGGTGGTCATAATGTTTTGGCTCTTGAGTGTATATTTGTGATGAGATGATTTTTGAAATTAAATTTTTATATATTTAAAGATATCTACTGATTTTTTTCATTGTTCCCTTTTTTATGTGATAAAAAAAAGGATTAGTTACAAAACAAATGAATAAGCCGGGATAAATAAAATAAAAAAAAATAATAAAATAACAATAAATAAAATAATAAGACAAAAAAATAAGCCGGGAAAAATCTTTTGTTGACAAAATGGTATAGAGTACGAAATGAAATAATATTCTATACATATTCTTTATACAGAATAGGAAAGATAGAGTTTTTATCAAAATCTCCGTTCTCTATAAAAAAGTGCGCGTTCCTTATACATGTCTATTTTATGGATTACACTCAAACTTGATTTTATGTGGTACTTTTTTTTGAGAAATTCAATCAAATGCATATTATGAATAAAAATTAAATAAAAAATGCAATTTAAAAAATGGCTGTCAAAATAACATGCAACTTAAAAAGAATCCAACAGATGGCCCAGCCGATATTACATCATTACGTTACCACGAATTTTATTAGATGCGAGGTAGCATCTTTGACGAAAGTGATTTTGAACCAGTTCTCCACAAAAAAATCCCCGTACTTGACCAATTTCTAGCTAAATCGGGAGTTTTTGATTTTATGTGGAACGTTTTTTTAATAATTTTTATGTGGAACTTTTTTTATGTGGTCCCTATTTACTGCATTATTATTTTTAAATGTGCTGCAATCAATATATTTTACAAATAATTAAGAAGTTCAAGATATTTTATTGTATGCTGTCCTTATTCGTCTGCACAAAAACAGGTTTGAGTGTATATACCCATATTTACGAATTATTAAAATTTTCGACCATTTCTGTGAGAAACTGGTCTACACTACTAATCATGATAACTTATTCAATTGTTAATTACGGGAATGCTTGATTACTCGTTTTGTAAGACATAATTTTTTCTTTAAAGGGGTGGCCTGATGGCCAATTGGCTAGCGCTCCGGTACCACTGGCTTCAGGTTCGAATTCTGGTGGTGGCCTGGATGTTTGTTAGTGGTTTGGAATTCATGTTAAACTATTGGGTCCGGTATAATTAGCCTAAAGCTAATTTAGCCGTGAGCAACCACCTGTTTAATTTTAGCCTGTGCAAAAAAATGATCGTAATGTGACAACCATTATCCATTATTATCCTTCCTGTTGGATAATGATTTAAGATAAAACTCATTTTATTTTATTTATTGTTTAGGGCAGCATGGCTAAGTTTGTCCCTCATACCAAAACACTTACCTAACCATTTCAAAATATTCATGTGAAATTTAATGGATAAGGAAATTAATAAAATTTAATCAATGTACTCAATCCCTTTAAAAACGGATTTATTCAGTTTAAGGTAAAATAAAACATTGTTTTAAAAAGTGCAGCAGATCAAGGTAAATAAAATTTAAAATTTGTTTGGAATCAAAGTTCGCTAACAAGTGAAATCCAAATTTTATGATCTCATGAAATATTTGTCATGTATAACAACACGAACTACTATTGTATACATTCTGGTATACATCATTGTAGTTTATAATATATTTACCAGGAATATGATGTTGTATCCGGTTTACAATATTACTAGGTAAATTTTTTATTATTTTATTGTTAGATTATTTTTTTAAATTTAAACAAATCAAAGATTTGTAACTATACATTTCCGAAGTTTATAAATTTCTGACTGCTTTAATGGGTTCTTAAGGATTAGGTTAAAAATGTTTAAGGATGCATTATAAAATTTTTTGCTATTATGAAGTTCAAGTTGTTCTAGATTTTGCAAAAAATGTAATTATTAATTTTTAAATTTTGAGTTTCAAACACTTAAAATATTTGTATATTACTACGAAGATTTTTTTGTCAAAAGCACAAAAACCAACAAAAAGATGAAATGTAAGGATTTATTTATTTAGGATGGGTATAAAAAGTTAGTTACATAAAAAAAAAAAAAAAAAAAAACAATCCATTAATTGGGATGTTCATATTTACACAAAAAATAATTAAATTAATAAATAATTAATTAAAGCTGTAATAAATAAAACCTAAGTTTGCAATAATGATTTCCTAATAGATAATCTCCTAATATTGTTTACTAATATTGTATCTAATATAAACTTTAATAATGCCTCTTAATAAATTCTAATATGCCTAATAAACTCAAATAATTATTTCCTAATATTGTTTTCATAATATAAACTATAATATAATGTGTATATAGTGTGATATAGTGTCTAATATAAACTTTAATAATGTTTCTTAGTAAACTCTAATAATGTTTCTTAGTAAACTCTAATAATGTCTCTTAATAATCTCTAATATACCCCTAATAAACTCAAATAATTATCTCCTAATATTATTTTCTAATATTGTGTCCAATATAAACTCTAATAATGTCTATTAACAAACTCTAATATGCCTAGTAAACTCAAATGTAGTCGTTTTAAATTTATCTAATTCCACCTGAGCCATGGCAATTTATGCACATCTTATTTTTACTACTTCAACTTCACAGGTGTCTGGAAATTGCATGCCGTATGAAGAGAAATAATAAATCGACACATAATTTTTTTGTTCTACATTTTACTTTCTTAAGTTGTTATGAAGGGAGAAAAAAAGGAGCGGTCCTAGTTATTTGCTAAGCAGAAAAGGGGTGGAAAAAATACAGAAAGGAATTCAATTTCAACTTCTCCCGGCTTCTTATTGTCGAACATGCAGCGATTGAATGGGAAAATGGGACAATTTTTTTACAAGATCGAATAAATGATATGCTTGAGCTCAGCCATGGAAGTACAGGCGAGTGTGGGTGATTCTATTTCACGTAAATCCAAAAGCCAAGGCGTAAGCGATTACGAAGAAAGGCATTAAAAAAGAGCTGCTTTTGGGAGTTGGAAGGAACTGCATTTTCCGAATTTCTCGCTTCGAATTCCAGGAAGTTTTTTTGAATTTTCTTCAACTTTCGGTGTGTGATTTTGCGATGACAAGCAGCCTGTTCTTCTACTGAAAGAAACCATTGGCACCATTTAAATCCAATTTCTAAATCAAAAGCGAATCGTAAAAATTTATTACAATACATTTAAAATAAGGTAGACATTTTTTTTATTTCGACTTTGAGATAGAAGTAATATTTCCAGCGTTCCTAAACAATAGGTATTGATAAAATTGTCACTATCAGGATTTTAAAATAGTTTTTTTTGACAAAAACCTTTAAATTGGCAAAAGAATAAAAAAGATTTATAATTCACTTAAATCAAGTGATTTAATTGTAATTGATGATACCTTATCATTGACTTAAATGGAGTGATTTAAATATAATTGATTATACCTTATCATTGACTTAAAATCAAGAAACCATTTGCGCCATTTAAATCCCAACCATCCCCACCCAACACCACCACCACTCCTAAATCAAAAGCAAAAAAAAAATTTATAACAATACATTTAAAATAAGGTAGACAGTTTTTTTTTATTTCAAAGCTTTGAAATGGAAGTAATATTTTTAAGCTTTCCTAAGTAATAGGTATTGCTAAAATTGTCACTATTAATTTTTTAAAATAGTTTTGTGATAAAAAAAACCTTAAGCTAGTAAAAGAAAAAAAAAAGATTTATAATTCACTTAAATCAAGTGATTTAAATGTAATTGATTATAACTTATAATTGGCTTAAATCAAGAAACCATTTGCACCATTTAAATGCCAACCATCTACTTTCTAAATCAAAACCAAATCGTAAAAATTTATAACAATACATTTAAAATAATGTAGACCGCTTTTTATCAATTTAAATTGCACCATTTAAACCCCCTACCATCCACTTTCTAAATTTAACCATTAATCCAATCTACTTTCTAAATTTAACCATTTAAATTCCAACCATCTACTCTCTAAATCAAAAGCAAATCGTAAAAATTTATAACAATACATTTAAAATAAGGTAGACAGCTTTTTATTTAGACTCTTAAGGTAATATTTTTATGAAGGTAATATTTTTCAGCGTTCCTAAACAATAGGTATTGCTAAAATTGTCGCAATCAGGTTTTTAAAATGGTTTTTTAATAAAAAAAAATTTTAAGTTGGCAAAAGAAAAAAAAAAGATTTATAATTGACTTAAATCAAGTGATTTAAATGTAATTGATTATACCTTTTTATTGACATAAATCAAGAAACCATTTGCCTCATTTAAATCCCAACTTTTTTCTTAAATCATGTATTTCGTATTAAATTATTATATTTGATTGTAACTTATATTATTGATTTAATTTATTGACTTATAATGTTATTATGATAATCATATTTATAATTGATTTAAATCAAATAATCATCTGTACTTGAATTAATAAATTTAACATTTGATGGCGCTGTGATTTATATCACTTTTAGTTGGATTTATTATCTAAATATACAAGGTGATTATAATTATAGTAATACTTTTAAAATTATGTAAAAAAAAGAACTACTCGTCACAATGAGTTCAAATTTGAATTGAAGATACTTGAAAAAGGGGGAAATAGTATGGCTTCAAAAAAAAGTTCCACCGATTTTTCCCATCCAATTTGATATAACCTTACCGTGGTGGATGGGCTTTCCACTAACAGTGTCGCAACTATTGAATGACTTGGAAGTCATTTTTTCCGTCAAAAAACCGAAACAATCAAGCACGTTGAACACTACAGTTGTCTTAATGTGCAACTCATGCCAAATACATTGTAATTTCGATTCAAAATATCACTGGCAGCCGAATTCACTTTCTATATGCCGCTTACAGCGCTATCTACTAATATACTTTGGAACCATTTTTTGCTGCCATAACGTTTCCCTCTTCTTCAAGTATATTTAGTTCCAATTTGAGCTCATTGTGACGAGTGGCTCTTTTTTTACAGCATTGTGAAAGTGGGACTTAATATTTCATTTCGTTGAATTTTCTTATGTTAAATTGTTTTATTGCACTATGTTTATATCTTGCATTCACTAAAATAAAAAGTTTCTTAAAATATTTGAAGACTATTTGCAGTATTGATCGTATTTGAAGAAGAGCAAAGAACGAATGAATCTGTTTCCTTCCATTTCAATTTATGAAATTAATTGCTGAAAAATGTACCTTTTGGTTTTAGTTGCTGGAAAACATTGCTCTGTTCCATTATGATTTTAATGCACCATTTAATTTTTTAAATGGATTTTCAAATTAAGCTGTAAAAGCTGATATTGGGAAAATTCTCGTTGTTTTTAATTTTGAAACTTCTCGAATTTCGAATAATTTTCATTTAAATCTTGATTCTTTTTTTTGTAATCTTCAAATTTTTAATTAAATTGCAATTATAATGATCTTGTTTAATGGATTGAAGTCTTTAATAAGATTTCTCGAAGGATATTTTAAAATTAATGAGGCAGTAGTTTAAGTAAATAAAAGGGGTTAAAACACTTTTTTTTTTATCATATTCTAATATATTATTGATAACTTTAATAAATTATTAAGCAAGGAAACATCTATATAACCAGGCAGACACGGATAAATCAGCTTTTGTTTCAAATGCAAGTATAATTTGCTATAGTCTACAATTTTGAGAAGCTACTGATGGAAACCGAACCCAAAACCTCTTGCTTTGCGCGCTTTCACCAAACAGGTTCTTTGTTTGTGAAAGCCGATAAATAGCTTATACATCTGAGCTTTTATCATTCTTTCACTACTCTTTCAGAAATTAATGGCGGACTAATGGCCAATTGGCTAGCGCTCTGGTCTTTGGTGTCACAGGCTTCAGGTTCGAGTCCTGGCGGTGGCATGGATGTTCGTGAGTGGTTCGGAATCCCCTTTAAACTGTAGGTCCCGGTCTGCTTAGCCCAAAGTGTGCATAAGATGACCGTAGAGCGGCAAACCAAACCTCAGTAATCAGGGTATTAGATAATCGCTTAACTTCCCAAACATTCGTCAATTTATATTTAAAATTTCTAAAATAATAATTATCTCACTTGTAGTTTGGTTTTAAAATATCTTCCTAGGTAAAGCGGCGTGATGGCCAGTTGGCTTTTTGGTACATCTGGTTCTGGTTTTTGGTATTTTGCCTGTGCTATGGATGTTTGTAGTGGTTCGGAATTCACTTTAAGTCGTAGGTCGCGTTCTCACATGACCGTAGAGCGTCGCAGAGCCCAATCAAACTTCTCATCCACATCATTCCCAAACTGTAAAGGGGAAACTCAGCCTCTAGGCACAGTGATGTAGTATGGTATAGTACTAGTAGTGATTCGGAATCCACGTTAAACTGTACGTCCCGGCCTAATTAGCCCAAAGTGTGCACAAAATGACCGTAGTGCGACCAACCAAACCAGTAACCTTTTTTATTTATTTTTTGTAGAGATTTTAAATTAAACACAACTGACAAAACTACATATAAATTTTAACCTTATGGTCTAATGCATGAAGAACGGAAATTCATTAAACTAGCTCTCTGAATTTGCTTTATATACATACAATTGAATTCCCAACTGTTGATTTGGCGCACATTCGTGGCTTAAACAATGTGAAATTCAGCTACTAACAATATTATTATGAACAAAAATATTACTACTAACAATGTTATTGCATCAATGTGACAGTCTACAGAATTGAATACTTTGCCGCGTGTATTCCAAAAATTGGGCTAATAAAAAAAAAGGTTAAAGCAGCTTAATTCGATACACTTGAGAACTAGAGAGATAAGAAAACTCTCTCCCGAGAGACAAGACATTTCCTTTTGAATCGAGTGTTTAAATTGAACTATGTCCAATTAACACTTCCGAAGAAAATACGTTCGGGCAAAACAAACTCTTATTGGCATAAAAAGCGTTTCTCTTTGTTTGGTTTTAATTCATCCAATCGAAGTGATTACTTCTTCGAGTTTATTTCAGCGGTCCCATCAGGCGCTGGAATCTTTTGGATTGTCTCCCGAACCAAACAATGGGCAGATTCTTCTGCCCGAATTTTCATTGGACGAAGCGGGGAGCCTAATTGCTCATCTCCTTTGCTCAAATTACCCTTAACGACAGGTCGTTTAATGGTAATCTGATTACCAATCCCAATGCCCTGAATCACTATTTTTATCGACTTTTCTATTTTGTTTACTGACCCTTTCGCTCCCCGAATGTACCGATCACAGATTATGCCTTTCCCAATGGGTGACCGTGGATGTTGATTAAGGAGTTGTTTTCGGAACTGAGTTGATATCGACGAATTACGTGGTTCCTTGAGTGTCGATATTAAACATCTGTGAGGAGTTTTCAACTGAATTTTGATCTAAACTTTCCTTAGAATTTGCAATTGGAGATACAATTATAAGCTCCTATTCGGTTATACGAAGTATTTTTTCATTTGTGATTGCTATTTTAGAATTTAATCTTTAATTGGGAAGAGTTGCAAAGATTGTAAAATTAAATCTTGAAGTTGTTGCTTCTTTCTTATTAATAGCGAAGCGAAAAACCGGATGCTACTTCTGTATTTCGTAAATTCTTCCCGTGTACCATTAGACTCATAGAATACTAATTGATTATTAGTACTTGTAATTTTCATCTTCAAGACTGGGGTCTGATGGCCGAGTGGCTAGCGCTCTGGCTAGTTTCGCGTTCGATGGTGGCAGTTCGGATGTTCGTAGTGATTCGGAATCTACTTTAAACCGTAGGTCCCGGTCTCATATGACCGTAGAGTCATATCTGAGATTGCATCTCACCCACATCATTCCCAAACTCAAAAGGGGTAAATCAGCTCTAAGGCACAGTGATATGGTATGTAGTAAAAATGAATGGGCCAAAATGGCCGAGTATCTGGGGCTCTGTGCCACAGGTTTCGGGTTCGAATCTCGGCTGTGTCATGGGTGTTCGTAGTGGTTAATAATCCACTTTAAATTGTAGGTCCCGGGCAAATATGATCGTAGAACGTTGTCTTGAGGTTGAGTCAGTCTTCAGCCCTCGTGGTTCCTCGCTAAGGAGAAGCTGCATAGTACCCTTAGCCATGGCTTCAACCTTCTGGACCAAGTGTAGGCTTTTATGCACCACGGGGATTAGAAACCACAACATGTCCATGACATTTCTTTAAATATAATTTAATATATAAGTAACTTAACATTAACATAAGTTAGGCCATTGCATTTCATAGAGTAATGTGCTATTGAATCACTGTGCCAGTATAACCTGATAATTCGATTGTTATTTCAGAATTGATTTTTATTGTCAACTTCTAATTCAGTTACAAGTTTTTCAGTAATAAATTCTTGAATTTTGTTTAATTTTACCTTAATTAAATTTCCAATATCTTGGTGTTGATTTGAAATGAGGTTCTGTTTGTATAACAACTCGGATAGGTAACTCGACTGTTCTATGGTGCTTCTATTATTTTATGACATAAGCCATTTCTTAATGCTTTTATATCTTTAACTAATGTGCTTCTAATACAATGTACTTATTTTATTGTCTTCCAAATTTCTACTATATCAAAAAATTTAATTATGAATTTATAGTTGTCATTTCATTGAATTGGAATTGTCATTTTAAATTTGAATTGGTTAAAATATTTTAAATTAAGTTTGGCAGTTGTTGTAAATCCTAATCATTGAAAAATATATTTTTGTTTTAAATAGAAGTACATCTTTTTCAAATCTCCCTTTTCAATAAATGAATTATTTGTTTTCTGTGGTTTTTAATACATGATTTTATTTAATAAAACATTTTGAATGCATTTCTATTTCATAACAATTTTATTGAAAAAAAGGCAAAAAATGTAAGGAAAAAAATTTAATTTCTTTGTTAGTACTTCACTTTAATAATTATCATTTTAATATTAGTAACCTAATTATAAATTAATTAAATACTATTAAAACTAATTACTCTTAAAATTAGTAATCTAATATAAATGAAATATTAGTAATTTTGGCAAGTTTCCAAAGCGCAAGCGTACGAATACAAATAAGCCAACATAGAAAATATGAAAATCACAACGTGATGTAATACTACCTCGCCTGAAATAACATTCGTGGTATTGGGATGATATAATATAAGGTGGGCCGTCTGTTGATTTTTTTCATATTTGCATGTTATTTTGACAGCCATCTGTTTTCTTTTTGAATTATAATTTTTAATTAATTTTTATTAATAAAATGCATTTGATGGATTTTTTTCAATTCCTTCTATTAGCTGACTCTCTCCCTATATATATTTTGTTCAAATTTTCAATCGTCAATAAAATACTTTTTATTCATCCACTCAAGTTCAAATACATTTTTTTAACTTGCAGTGGATGACACTTGGTGTTAATACAGTTTTTTCAAATATTAATTCATTAATTAAATTTAATTAATTAATTTTAGTTTTTTTTAGATTTAAGTCGCATATATCTACTAATAGATGGCGCCAGATAAACTTAAAAAAATTATTTATAAAGGACTTTCTGCAATAGAGGGAAAAAAAGAAGGAATTGACTTAAATTTTTTTTTTTTTTATATAACTTGTTTTTATTTAGCCCAAAAAGCGCACAAAAACAGCACGACAAAGCTCACAAAAAACCGCATAAAATATAGCACAAAAATATCACAGAAAACCACACAAAAATGACAGCACAAAAATGGACTGTATTATGTTTATTACTGTCATTTGCTGTATTTATAACGACAGTGAAAATTCGAAAGATATCTCGTCATATGGTAAATATTTGAAGCAGTTCCACGAAATTCGAAAGCTTCTCAAATAACCACCATCTAACTTTAAGAACTCAAAAGGAATCGAAAGCAGTTTTCTGTGGTGAGGTAATAGAGACATTTTGAATAACGAAATCATAGCTAATAATTAACTAATGTATCCCAAATGAAAATGTTGGTGCCCAGCTTGAATAATTTTGGGCTTAAATCACTTAGTGCTGATATGCATTCGGGCTTCCTCTTCCGTCAGTTGGGCGAAGTAAATTGCTTTCATCAAAGGCTGTAATAAATCACTTCATTGCAGCGATCCATCATAAGATTCAACTATTTCAAATTGATTTCGAGTATCGACCCATGCAATTAATCGATAATTGCTCAAATAACCGAAAATGGTTTATTACTGCACTTTGAGAACGGAAAGAAAGCTATGCTTATCAAGTGAAATTCAAATGGCAACTCAGTCACAATTATCTTGATTCCAGGTTTATTCGAGAAGACTTATTTGGTTTGCTCTAGGACACAGAGCGTCCTGTTACAGGGTAGGCACATTATAAATGAAGACTCTAGTTAGTTCACGATATTTCTTCGGCATTAGGGAGTAACTCTCACTTTAAATTTGAGTATCATCATTAAAAATTTAAAATTTATTGTAACGATTCTTTCATTTAAATTTGAGTATCATCATTAAAAATTTAAAATTTATTGTAACCGTTCTTTCATTTAAATTTGAGTATGAACATTAAAAATGTAAAATTTATTACAACTATACTTTCATTTAAATTTGAGTATCATCATTTAAAATTTATTGTAACTATTCTTTCATTTAAATTTGAGTATCATCATTAAAAATTAAAAAAATATTGTAAATATTCTTTCCTTTAAATTTGAACATCATCATTAAAAATTTATAAATTTATTGTAACTATTCTTTGATTTAAATTTCAGTAACATCATTAAAAATTTAAAATTCGTTGCCACTATTCTTTCATTTAAATTTGAGTATCATCATTAAAAATTTATTGTAACTATTCTTTCATTTAAATTTGAGTATCATCATCATTAAAAATTAAAAATTTATTGTAACTGTTCTTTCATTTAAATTTGAGTATCATCATTAAAAATGTAAAATTTATTGTAACTGTTCTTTCATTTAAATTTGAGTATCAACATTAAAAATGTAAAATTTATTGTAACTATTCTTTCATTTAAATTTGAGTATCATCATTAAAAATGTAAAATTTATTGTAACTATTCTTTCATTTAAATTTGAGTATCATCATTAAAAATTTAAAATTTATTGTAACGATTCTTTCATTTAAATTTGAGTATCATCATTAAAAATTTAAAATTTATTGCAACCGTTCTTTCATCTAAATTTGAGTATGAACATTAAAAATGTAAAATTTATTGTAACTGTTCTTTCATTTAAATTTGAGTATCATCATTAAAAATTTAAAATTTATTGCAACCGTTCTTTCATCTAAATTTGAGTATGAACATTAAAAATGTAAAATTTATTACAACTATACTTTCATTTAAATTTGAGTATCATCATTTAAAATTTATTGTAACTATTCTTTCATTTAAATTTGAGTATCATCATTAAAAAGTAAAAAAATATTGTAAATATTCTTTCCTTTAAATTTCAACATCATCATTAAAAATTTATAAATTTATTGTAACTATTCTTTGATTTAAATTTCAGTAACAGCATTAAAAATTTAAAATTCGTTGCCACTATTCTTTCATTTAAATTTGAGTATCATCATTAAAAATTTATTGTAACTATTCTTTCATTTAAATTTGAGTATCATCATCATTAAAAATTAAAAATTTATTGTAACTGTTCTTTCATTTAAATTTGAGTATCATCATTAAAAATGTAAAATTTATTGTAACTATTCTTTCATTTAAATTTGAGTATCATCATTAAAATGTAAAATTTATTGCAACTATTCTTTCATTTAAATTTGAGTATCATCATTAAAAATGTAAAATTTATTGTAACTATTCTTTCATTTAAATTTGAGTATCATCATCATTAAAAATTAAAAATTTATTGTAACTGTTCTTTCATTTAAATTTGAGTATCATCATTAAAAATGTAAAATTTATTGCAACTATTCTTTCATTTAAATTTGAGTATCATCATTAAAAATGTAAAATTTATTGTAACTATTCTTTCATTTAAATTTGAGTATCATCATCATTAAAAATTTAAAATTTATTGTAACTGTTCTTTCATTTAAATTTGAGTATCATCATTAAAAATGTAAAATTTATTGTAACTATTCTTTCATTTAAATTTGAGTATCATCATTAAAATGTAAAATTTATTGCAACTATTCTTTCATTTAAATTTGAGTATCATCATTAAAAATGTAAAATTTATTGTAACTATTCTTTCATTTAAATTTGAGTATCATCATCATTAAAAATTAAAAATTTATTGTAACTGTTCTTTCATTTAAATTTGAGTATCATCATTAAAAATGTAAAATTTATTGCAACTATTCTTTCATTTAAATTTGAGTATCATCATTAAAAATGTAAAATTTATTGTAACTATTCTTTCATTTAAATTTGAGTATCATCATCATTAAAAATTAAAAATTTATTGTAACTGTTCTTTCATTTAAATTTGAGTATCATCATTAAAAATGTAAAATTTATTGTAACTATTCTTTCATTTAAATTTGAGTATCATCATTAAAAATGTAAAATTTATTGTAACTATTCTTTCATTTAAATTTGAGTATCATCATTAAAAATTAAAAATTTATTGTAACTATTCTGTCATGTGAACAAAAGCCATTTCTATTTATTTGAGATTATTTTTGACAACAAGAATTTAGTTCCTGTAGATTTTCATCTTATAATTTAAGAAAACATTCCAGCACGGTTTCTTAACTATTTTAAATAAGGTTTGGAATTAAATTAACGAAAACCAAAGTAATGATGCGTCATAAAAAATGTAGTTATTGACAGTCAAATAATTTTTTTATTGAAATAAGTTAGTTATGCATTGATTGATTGTTCCAGTTTTGAACGTCATTCATCCGATTTAGAAGTCAATCACAAGCCAAATCACGGATAAAAAGTAATGATTAGAGGGCAAAGAACACAAGCTTGAATCCGTTCATGGCTAACTTTGTAGTCACTTCCTTCAAAAGCGAGGGGATTTGGAGTAATTATGAATATATATAAACGCGTTTCATCCACACTTATCACAGTTAAAGCCCATAAAGCACTCAAAATTAAATATGGCTTGATTAAAAAATAGCTGTTGAATATTATTAATAGATTTTATAAAAACATAAATTACTTCTTTTTAATTTCAGTCTATTCACTTTACCTTCCCCATATGATGATAATTTTGTTTCGAAACTATATTACTTTTTCTTCTTCTTCATTGGCGCAGCATTCCCATAGTGGGCCAAGGCCGTCTGGCTACTGGCATGATAGTCAATTGGCCTTCGGTACTACTGGTTCGTATTTTGGCGATGCCATAGATGATTGTAGTGGTTCGGAATCCACTTTAAGATGTAGGTCGCGGTTTCATATGACCGTAGAGCATCACAGAGTCTAATCAGATTTCTCACCCACTTCATTCCCAAACTGTAAATGGGCAACTCAGCTCTAGGCACAGTAATGTGATGTGGGGTGGTGTAGTATTATTAGCAGTAGTGGTTCGGAATCGGGGAGCCTGATGGCCGAGTGGCTAGCGCTCTGGCGGTCCGTGCCACAGGTTTCGGGTTCGAATCCCGGCGGTGCTATGGAAATTTGTAGTGGTTCGGAATCCACTTTAAGGTTTAGCTCCCGTACTCATATGATCGTAGAGCGTCACAGACTCCAATCAAACTTTTCACTCACATCATTCCCAAATTGTAAAGGGGCAACTCAGCCTCTAGGTACAGTGAAGTGATGTAGTGTGGCATAGTAGTGGTTCGGAATCCACTTTAAACTGTAGCTCCGGGTCTAATTAGCCCAAAGTGTGTACAAAATGACCGTAGAGCGACCAAAACATATTTGAAAAAGCTACAATTGAATTCCCAACTCTTGAATTGGTGTCTATTTCTATGCGTGACATTAAACAATGTGAAATTCAGCTACTAACAATATTATTATTAACGAAAATATTACTAACAATGTTATTGCATAAATATAACAGTTTACCGAATTGAATATTTTGCCGGCCTGCATTCTAAAAATGATGCAAATAAAAAAAAAGGTTAAAGCCGTTTAATTCGATACACACGAGAACAAGGGAGATAAGAAAACTCTCTCCCGAGAGACATTTCCTTTTGAATCGAGTGTTTAAATTGAACTATATCCAATGAACACTTCCGAAGTAAATACGTTGGGGCAAAACAAACTCTTATTGGCATAAAAAGCGTTTCTCTTTGTTTGGTTTTAATTCATCCCAATCGAAGTGATTACTTCTTCGAGTTTATTTCAGCGGTCCCATCAGGCGCCGGGCTCTTTTGGATTGTCTCCTGCACCAAACAATGGACAGATTCTTCCGCCCGAATTTTCATTGGACGGAGCGGGGAGCCTAATTGCTCATCTCCTTTGCTCAAATTACCCTTAACGACAGGTCGTTTAATGGTAATCTGATTACCAATCCCAATGCCCTGAATCACTATTTTTATCGACTTTTCTATTTTGTTTGCTGACCCTCTCGCTCCCCAAATGTACCGATCACAGATTATGCCTTTCCCAATGGGTGACCGTGAATCTTGATGAAGGAGTTGTTTTCCGAATCGAGTTGATCTTCGCAAATATCGACGAATTACATGGCTCCTTGAGTATCGATATTAAACATCTGTGAGGAGTTTTGAACTCCATTTTGATCTGGACTTTCCTCGGAAGCAATGCAATTGGAGACAAACTCCTATTCGGTTGTACAAAATATTTAATCATTTTGGATTGCTATTCTAGAATTTAATCTTTAATTGAGAAGAGTGTTCCGAAGAATGTAAAGTTAAATCTTGAAAATGTTGCTTCTTTCTTATCCGAAGTGAAGCGGCTTGGTGGCCAAGTGGCTAGCGTTCTGGCCATTGTTAACACAGGCTTCAGGTTCAAATCCTGGTGGTGACATGGATGTTCGTGAGTGGTTCGGAATCCATTCTAAACTGCAGGTCCCTGTATGTTTATCCCTCGTGTGTACAAGATGACCGTAGGGCGACAAACCTAACCTTATTGAAAGTGAAGTGAAAAACCGGATTTTTTTTCTATATTTTGTAAAGCGGCCTGGTGGCCAAGTGGCTAGAGCTCTGGCCTTTGGCATCACAGGCTTCAGGTTCGAATCCTGGCAGTGGCATGGATGTTTGTTAGTTGTTCGGAATCCAATCCAGGTCTATTTAGCCCTCATGTGCACAAGATGATCGTAGAGCGACAAACCAAACCAATCTGTATTTTGTAAATCCTTCTCGTGTACCATTAGATTCATAGAATACTAATTGATTATTAGTACTTGTAATTTTTATCTGCAAGACTGGAGCCTGATGGCCGAGTGGCTGGTGATCGGTACTACGGGTTTCGGGTTCGAATCCTGGCGGTGCCATGGATTTTCTTAGTTGTTCTGAATCTAGTTTAAACCGTAGGTCCCGGTCAAATGTCGTAGAGCGTTGTCTTGAGGTTTAGTCAGTTTTCAACCCTCATGGTTACACTCTAAAGTGGAGCTGCATATTATCCTTTGCCATGTCGCCCGTGATGGGGTCTTCTGGACCTGGTGTAGGCTTTCATGCACCATGATGATTAACAACAACATGTCCAACAATTTTCACTAAATAAAATAAATAAGTAACTTCACATTAACAGCAGTTAGACAATTGTATTTCTTCGAGTGTTTTTGCTATTGAATCATTGTGCCAGTATAGTCTCATAATTCGATTGATGTTTCAGAATTGATTTTTAATGTAAACTTCACCTAATTAAGCTGCAAGTTTTTCAGCAATAAATCTTGAATTTCGATTCATTTTGCTTTAGATAAATTTCCAATATCTTGGTGTTGATTTGGTTCTGTTTGTATAACAACTCGGATATGTAACTCGACTGGTCTATGGTGCATCTATTATTTTATGACATAAGCCATTTCTTAATGCTTTTATATCTTAATACGCTTCTAATACAATGTACTTATTTTATTGTCTTCCAAATTTTTACTATATCAAAAATGCCATTTCATTGAATTTTAATTGTCATTTCAAATTAAATAAATATTAATAAATAAAAATAAATATTAAATAAATAAAATATTTTAAATTGAATTTGGCAGTTTTATTTTTAATTTAACTAGAAGTACATCTTTTGCCAATCTCTCTTTTCAATAAATGGATTATTCGTTTTCTGTGCGTTTTTAATACATGATTTTATTTAATGAAACATTTTGAATGCATTTCTATTTCAGAACAATTTTATTGAAAAAAAAAAAGCAAAAAATGTCAGTAAAAAAATTTAATTCCCTTGTTAGTACTTCACTTTAATAATTAACATTTTAATATTAGCAACCTAATATAAATTAATTAAATGCTATTAAAATTAATTACTCTTAATTAGTAATCTAATATAAAGTAATTATAACTAATTTTGGCAAGTTTCAAAAGCACAAGTTTACGAATACAAATAAGCCCACATGAAAATATGAAAATCAAAACATGATGTAGCACTACCTCGCATCAAATAACATTCGTGGTATTGGAATGATGTAATATCAGGTGGGTCATCTGTTGATTTTTTTTTATATTTGCATGTTATTTTGACAGCCATTTGTTTTCTTTTTGAATTATAATTTTTAATTAATTTTTATTCCTAATATGCATTTGATGGATTTTTTTCAATTCCTTCTATTAGCTCGGCAGTCTCCCTATATATATTTTGTTCAAATTTTCAATCATTCATAAAATATTTCTTATTCCTCCACTCAAGTTCAAATACATTTTTTTAAAATTTGTAGTTGATGGCACTTGGTGTTAATACAGTTTTTTCAAATATTAATTCAGTAATTAAATTTAATTAAATAATTTTAGGTATTTTTAGATTTAAGTTGCATATATCTACCAATAGATGGCGCCAGATAAACTTAAAAAAATTGAATGAAAATTATTTATAAAGGAATTTCTGCAATAGAGTGAAAAAACAGTAGGCATTGACTTAAATTTTTTTTTTTATATTACTTGATTATATCTAGCACAAAAAGCCTCACAAAAATAGCACGACAAAGCTCACAAAAAAAAGGCACAAAATATAGCACAAAAACGGACTGTATTATGTTTATTACTGTCATTTGCTGTATTTATAACGACAGTGAAAATTCGAAAGATATCTCGACACATGGTGAATATTTGAAGCAGTTCCACTAAATTCGAAAGCTTCTCAAATAACCACCATCTAACTTTAAGAACTCAAAAGGAATCGAAAGCAGTTTTCTGTGGTGAGGTGATAGAAACATTTTGAATAACGAAATCATAGCTAATAATTAACTAATGTATCCCAAATGAAAATGTTGGTGCCCAGCTTGAATAATTTTGGGCTTAAATCACTTAGTGCTGATATGCATTCGAGCTTCCTCTTCCGTCAGTTGGGCGAAGTAAATTGCTTTCATCAAAGGCTGTAATAAATCACTTCATTGCAGCGATCCATCATAAGATTCAACTATTTCAAATTGATTTCGAGTATCGACCCATGCAATTAATCGATAATTGCTCAAATAACCGAAAATGGTTTATTACAGCACTTTGAGAACGGAAAGAAAGCTATGCTTATCAAGTCAAATTCAAATGGAAACTCAGTCACAATTATCTTCATTCCAGGTTTATTTGAGAAGACTTATTTGGTTTGCTCTAGGACACAGAGCGTCCTATTACAGGGTAGGCACATTATAAATGCAGACTCTAGTTAGTTCACGATATTTCTTCGGCATTAGGGAGTAACTCTCATTTTAAATTGGAGTATCATCATTAAAAATTTTAAAATTTATTGCAAATATTCTTTCATTTAAATTTGAGTATCATGATTAAAAATTTAAAATTTATTGTAATTATTCTTTCATTTAAATTTTTAATGATGATACTCAAATTTAAATGAAAGAATAGTTACATCATTAAAAATTAAAAATTTATTGTAAATATTCTTTCATGTGAACAACTTTCATTTCTGCTTATTTGAGATTGTTTTTTATAACAAGAAATTAGATCCTGTAAATTTTCATCTTAAAATTAAGAAAACTTTCCAGCACGGTTGATAGACTATTTTTAATTCGGTTTTGGAGACTATTTTTAATTATCTTAAATTAGCGAAAACCAAAGTAATTATGCGTCATATAAAATGTAGTTATTGATAAATCCATTAATGTTTTATTGAAATAAGCTACTTAGGTGCTGATTAATTGTTTCAGTTTTGAATTTCATTAAATCGATTTAGAAGTAATGATTAGAGGACAGGAGAGCACAAGCTTGAATCCGTTCATGGCTAACTTTGTAGTCACTTCCTTCAAAAACGAGGGAGGAGTAATTATGAATATATGTAAACGCGTTTCATCCATACTTATCACAATTAATAAAGCACTCAAAATTAAATATATTATTGCCCATAAAGCACTCAAAATTAAATATGGCTTGATTAAAAAATAGCTGTTGAATATTATTAATAGATTTTATAAAAACATAAATTATTTCTTTTTAATTTCAGTCAATTCACTTTCCCTTCCCATATGATGATAGTTTTGCTCCGGAACTATATTACTTTTTCTTCATTGGCGCAGCATTCCCATGGTGGACCAAGACAAGATTTCGAGACATCTTAAGGGGTCAGGTTATCAGATCTACAATCACATTAGACTGTGACATACGGTTTAAAGTGGATTTCGAACTACTACAAATATCTATGGTACATACTGAACCTGATTTTGAGTTCAACCACAGGACTGAAACCTGTGGCACCGAGTGCTAGTCACGGCCATCAAGCCTCACTATATTACATCAGGACACATTTTTTCTTTTACCCCCTGACAAAACAAATTTGGTTTACAAGGTATTTTTATTTTAATTATTCAAACTTATTCAGCGTTGCTCATAAAATTTAAAATTATAAAATAAATACAAAATTTCATATTATTTTAACATTGGGATCTGCATAAAATTACAACAGGTTCTAATCGAATATCAAACAACTGGCCTACATTAATTAATAATAGACGAAAAACTAAAATATAAATTAAGAAATAAATAAGAAAGAAATTAGGATATAAATTAAGAAATAAATTAGAAACAAATTAGGATATAAATTATAAGAAACAAATTAAGAAATAAATAAGAAACAAATAAAGATATAAATTAATATAGACGGACTCCGATATAAATTTGAGAAATTTGTATTTGATGTTCTCGGTATCTTATTTGGTATTTCGGTTTGCTTATTCATGTAAGCAATCGCTTTTTAACATAGATGTTATAAATGTGAATTGAGGAACCAAATTATAGATCAATTTAGCATCATGACAAAATTAAACCGGTTTAGGTTTGGTTTGTCGGTCTACGGGCATTCTCTGCACACTTTGGGCTAATTAGATCGGAACCTATACTTTAACGTGGATTCCGAACCTCTAACAAACATTCATGCCACCGCCAGGATTCGAGCCTGAAGTACCAAAGGCCAGACCTCTAGCTAATTAACCATTAGGCTGCGCTACAAACCGGAGATAGAAACTTGCTAAGGAAATGCAAATTCATTTCTCACGACGCTTAAAATCGGCAAAACAATGTTCTTATCACTTTTTTTTCAATTATTATATATGAAAATTATGATGTTTATTATAACATTTTAAATTTCCCGTGTATATCCATGATATTGTACTATTTTCTAGGAAAGGTTTGACACTTCAGTTTCAAACTTTTTCGACTTTTAAGCTGCGGCCAGACGTGAAAGCGAAGGGGCCGCGCAACGCATAACCCTCCTTTTTTCAGGCATGGACTCAACTCTGGATGCCTTATCCCTCAATTTTTGTGAATCAAATATAATTCTACCAGTGAAAAAGGTAAACATCCGGTTTAAAGGCGTAAACGGATGAATTGATTACTTGTTAGAGGTGCTAGTCAGAAATATTCCGTCAAAAGCAATTTTGAAATCACCTAGTTTAATAACTATTGTGGGATATTTGCGTATAATTTTTTTCTTAATATTATATAATTTAAAATTTTAATTATTAAAAATTGAAATTATTTTTATTGTAATTAAACCCTCCGAAATTACCTTTCTCTGTTATTATGCCCCTGTGTTTGAATCAGTCTGATTTGGAAGCCTGCTAATTTTCCAGAAGTTATCTAGTCGTGCAGTAGATGTCGTCGTTTGTTTGTGCGGCTGGAACTGGGTGTGGTCAAATCTAGTCACAAGTCCAAGTACACATTTATTTTGACGCGCACAAGTACCACAGTTACAATTAAAAATAAGTAATATTTAACACATAGCATGGACATTTAAAGAACAATCAATTAGAGATTAGTGGAAGGATTCCACTTCTAGCTCTCAGGATGAGAACTCGTAACTAACGGCAGCAACTGTTTTGCTGTACGTTCTGGTCTGGTTTAACTATAAAATAATGAAGAAAAAAACAGGAATCACTTGACGAGCAATGATCGATTGCAATCAGGGCCAGATTTTCCTATAAGCTAACGCCAAAAGCAGAGCAAAACCATAAAAGGCAACCCCTCACAATCGAGAAATATTCTCAAACTTTTGCATTTTTTTTTTTTTTTAATATTTTTGGAAAGAAAGTTTTAGTATTGCTTTTATTTACATTTTTTTTCTAGTACTAGACTTCATTCTCCTATTTGACCTGTATTTAAAATAAATCCTTTCTGTATCCCGGGTTTCATAAAGCAATACAACACGCATCTGCTTTCTCCTCTTCCTTGTAGCAGCTAAATGCTGCATTTGTTGTTTATGTTATGTCCTTTAAACGCCTATTTTTATGCAAACGAAACTCGTAATCGAAAAGAACTTTGGTCTTGTTCATTTCATCGGAAGAAAAGGCAGCTGAAAGCAATAAATTTAAAAAGAGAGAAAAAATAGAGGGAATCTTAATTTTTTTTTTGTACTTCTTATACGGCATAAATTTTTTCTCCGTCATTCTATTCGATGCTTTTAAATATTCTTCGGCAGGGAAAAGAAAAAAAAAAAAAAAAGAAGTAAAAAAAAAAAAAAAAAAAAAAGGCGGTGGAAATGTTTTTTTAAGGGATGAATTGGGAAGGAGAAGTTTTATTGATTTTAATAAATGTCTAATTTTTATACTGCCTCGATATGGATTTTTGATGGGAAAAAATGTCCCACCTTTCTTTTGTTTTGATAGATATCACTACTAAAGTAATCTTGTATTTCTTGTATAAATTGAATTCATTATGTATTGAAGCATGTTTTTCATTGCAAAATTTGGTGAGAAATAGAATTTTTAGGGTTGGGAATGTAGAAAAATCTGTAAATTTAACAAAATTATTGATTATAATGATTGAATCTTAATTATAATGTTTGCAATCAATTATTGTTCGTCGAGCGATTCATGTATTTTTTTTCATTATTTAATCTTAAAATTAAATTATCAAACATTTTGAAATAAGATTTATGCTTTTCCATAAAATATGACTGAAAAAAATGTCACTCTTCACATCAAATGTTCTAAAAATATTTGTAGTGAAACAAGATTATTGATTATAATGATTGCAACTTAATTATAATGATTGCAAGTTAATTATAATGATTGCAATTAATTATTGCTCGTCGAGTGATTCATGCTTTTTTCTTCCTTATTTAATCTTAAAATTAAATGATCAAACTTTTTGAAATAAGATTTTTATCTTTCCTTAAAATATGACTGAAAAAAAACAGTACTTTTCACTACTTATCAAATGTTCCTCTAAAGAAGTTTGTAATAAAACAGGATTTTTGATTGTAATGATTACAACTTAATTATAATGATTGCAATCGATTATTGCTCGTCGAGTGATTCATTCATTTTTCTTCTTTATTTAACCTTAAAATTAAATGACCAAACTTTTTGTAATAAGATTTATACTTTTCCATAAAATACGACTGAAAAAAAAAAAACAGTACTTTTGACTACTTATCAAATGTTCCTCTAAAGAAGTTTGTAATAAAGCAAGATTATTGATTATAATAATTGCAATTTAATTATAATGACAGCAATCAAATTATTGATCGTAGTGATTCCTGTTTTTTTCTTCCTTATTTAATCTTAAAATTAAATGATAAAATTTTTTGAAATAAGATTTAAACTTTTCCATAAAATATGATGAAAAAACATTATCAAATGATCAAATCGAACAATTCGAAAAATTGATAATTTGATCAAATGATCAAATAGTATCAACATTACAGACTTATCAAATGTTCCTCTAAAGAAGTTTGTAATAGAACAAGATTATTGATTATAATGATTACAATCAGGGCCGGATTTAGAGGAAAAGAGGCCCTTGGCTATTCCACTTATGAGGCCCTTTCACCTCCCATTTTTAAGTGGGTGGTATTTATATGGTTTCGATAATTAAAAATTTTTCAATGAATTTGATGGACATTCAGAAATTGATTTTGGAAATTTCCCATTGCACTCCACTACTCAGGAGACATATCTTTCTTACATGTATAATTTTAATTAGCTTTATGCATTAATGGCTTTTGGCGTTATATGGTTTCGATACTTACAAAATTTTCAATTTCATCTTTTAAAAACCAATAAAGGTGTACGGACACTAGTTATACTAGTCTTCATTCTTACGTTTTCTGCTCATTTCCTTGTTTATCGTCAAAACAATGTATCTTATTATGGGTGTGCAGAAGATCTACCTCCCCGTGGTGCACCTGGTAACACTTTTTAGTGGCTAAAAGATCTGCAACTTGGCATTTTTGTTAGATTAATGAACTCTGTTTCAGCATGTTTTGTTGTATTTTTTGTTGTATGTTTTTTTGTTTTTTTCTCATTGTTCCTTTTTTTGCTGTAACTGTTCATAATCTGCCATTGGAAAAAAAAAATGTATCTTATTATTGTTTTTTATATTATATTCTTTGTGGAAGTAGGTGAGAGAAAAATTACTTGCAATGTACATTTATTACTTTTATTTTTGTCTGGTGATATTAACTCGATTAAACTATATATTATTTCATTATTTGTTTTAATTGTTTGTCTTTCTGATTTCCGTTTTATTAATGCTAATTTTCTGATCAATATGTCCACCTCAGAACCCAAAATTTTTATAAGTGCACACATATCATATACCCGAAGTGCACCAATGATCTTTTCATTCTTTTTTTTGTGTTCTCTTATTTCTTTTCATTGACAAGACTGTTTGAAAGTAATTCTTTCCATATACTTTTTGTACCTTTATTGCTTGTTTTATATAACTAAATGTATAAAAATTTATTTTGATTTTTGTAATCCTGATTTTTCTTCGCTTTATAAAAAATCTTGTTTTTTTTATACTCGTGTTTGCCGAGCTTGACGGTCCATGACCCAGAAAAAGGGGATCATGACAACTTGATTGAGATTAGATCATGCTCTTTAGCTATCTATTTTGGCACCGACTTCTAATAGGTACAACTTTTTCTGATTCATATTTTTGGTGGTGAGTACTTAAGTAAAGGCGCTACACCGTTTTTTGGATATATCAATAAGATGACAAGTTATCAAAACCCTTCGGAGCTGAAACTACTTAGGATTCAAGTGATGGTCGATTTTCTAGGCATCTTGCTAAAAGTGGTATCATCCAAGTGGGTGATCCCGTCCGTATAGGTCCTTACTAGCACCATTGCAAGAATCTATTTTATCCCGTTGGCCACCACGGGGGCATTTCGGTACTGGAGGTGAACAGTTTTTTTCCAATTTCATGCGTTTTCCTGTCTCCAGGACTTCGTGCCCCTACGAAAGCCTAATTCACTTAACTCGTTTCGTAATATCCCCACCTTCTATTTCAAGTCAGAAACTCTGAATTGTGAATGGCTGTCAGGCCGCCATTCTTTTCCGGGTGCAGACAGTATGGGAATACGACAAAAATGTGACAGCCATTCACAATTCAGAGTTTTCAGAGAAATACTGCCAAAGCAGTATTTTTCTTCTTCATTGGAGCAACAGTTCCATGGTGAGCCCCGCCCGTCTGCCTACTGGAAGATGCAACCCCGTCTAGTATTTTAAATTTATTTATATACACGATGAGTCTAATATAATAATAATGATTTTATTTACGCTTATTTTATATAATTCTACAGTATTTTGTGATAAGCAACTTAACTAATATATATATATATCATCATAACTGGCTCGACAGCCCGTTGTGAGCCTTGGCCTTCTTTAAAAGATCCAGCCAGGCTGTTCTCTTGGCTGTGGACCTCCAGTTTTTTATCTTAGTAATATTAAAATCAGAGTCTAAACAGTCGACCCATCTCTTTTCGTCGGTCTTCCCCTTGGTCGCTGTCCAAAAGGGGTTAGATTGGAAACCCTCAAAGCAACTCCATCACTTTCCATTCTTATGAGATGTCCGGCCCATCTCATTCTGTTCAGTTTAATAAATCTTAGAATGTCAATATCTCTAAAAAGTTTCTAAAGTTCAAAATTGTGTTTTCGCCAATTTCCATTGTCATTGATACCACCAAAAATAGTTTGTAGCACTTTTCTTTCAAAGATTGCCAACATTTTCTCTTCTCTTGCTGTTAGTGACCATGTTTCAGATGCATATGTTAACATATTTGCATAACATCTGGATAAATTTAAACAAAGCAACTTACGCTAGCGTAAATCTCAAAGCACCTAGTCAAGTCAAATCGAGAGAAATTCAGACCGATTTATTGAAACCTTTCCCTTAGAAGTATTGCCAACAATAGTAAGTTATTCCCTTCAAAGATTGCCGACATTTTCTTTCTCTTGCTGTTAGTGACCATGTTTCAGATGCATATGTTAACACTGGTCATATATATATATATAATCAATAATGTAGCGCAATATGGCCAAAATTGGACCTTGGGCCCTCAAATAACACATAACTATCTCTATTCCTCTTCGAACCCAAGAAAAAACTGCATGGCCTACATACTTATTGTGTTTATTCCCAGAACAGCTACGGGAATTTTTGGTTCGGTAGTTTTCGAGCTGTTGTTTGGCTACACTATTGCCAAAATCCAACGCGCTATCCACTAAGCCACGTTGGATTGAAAAGATAGCATATCTGGAAATAAATGTCATATAATTCTGGTTTATTAAAAATAACAGAAAAAAAAACCCCAATAGAAATTTGAAACTCCTCGTAAATAACTAGTATTCGGTCAGCTTGACTCAAGCAAATTTCTAAATAGTTTTCCGTTTACTTACCAATCCTCCATTTTTAGACCGAGAAAAATGTTTTGGTTAAAGATATGTAAAGTGACAAGGTTTGATGAGCTGAAACTTGGCAGTCCAGGCAGGGAAAGCATAGGCATCAAATCTCAAATATGCGTAAACTGCGCCTTCCCACATCCTCCATAAAGTAACTTTTTGATAAGCACAAATCCACCTTATCTGCTCTCGATGGAAAAACAAGTCCACCAAAAAGTAAGTTATAGCAGAAAAGCCGAAAAGAAGACTTTCTCCCCTTGAAACATAATCGAAAAAGAGCTTAAGTGTGAATACGTGTGTCAAGATTTCATAAAAGTGCTTGAAAGGATACAAATCTGAACTTCTTTTCATTTTTAAACATTTACATTGGTGTTTCAAATAGGAAATATTAAAATTGCATTGGATTGAGGTTTTTTTTCACTTTTATGATAACAGTTATAGTAATATAATATTAATTTTCAAATGCTTATAAATCGATTTATTTTGAAATTTATTACTTCCACAATATTTGAGCTTTATATTCCACAATTACTGAGCTTTTGGGCCTGAATGGTCGAGTGGCTAGCGCTCTGGCGCTCGGTACCACAGGTTTCGGGTTCGAGTCCCGGCGGTGTAATGGATGTTTGTAGTGGTTCGGAAATCCGCTTTAAACCGTAGGACCCGGTCTAATAGGATCGTAGAGGGTTGCAGGGGACATTGTTACTCCGCGTCCGTGACTTATCTTCAAGTTACACGCGCCCCCTGGGTAGTGCAAAGTGAGTAACGTCTGTGCAGCGTTTGCCTTAAGGCATCCAAGACCAAACTGTATAAGTGTTAGAAAGAAAAAAAAATATTTGAAGGCTGAGACTAATTTAAAATGCTACACTTAACACCTACCAGCATAAGATATTTCTTAATTTTTACCAGGTTAATTTGTCTTAAAATTGCATAAATACATATTAATGGATTTCTAAATAAAATATTGAATTTTGCCTTAATTCTTATAAAGAAAATGATCAATTATAGGGCTTAGAAGTTAAATTTCAAACTAGTTTGTTAATATCAAAACAAAGACACCACAATCTTTGATAGAAAAGTTAAAGCCAGTCGAATTTCACTGAGACAATTACTGACTTTAAATAGGAGTTTGAAAAAGTGATTTTGTTTTCCGATTCATAGTCAGCCATCCCTGCCATTTGTTTGGTAGAGCCTCCTACATCGAATGCCAAAAATGCATAAATTGCCAGCAATCACAACCTGTTTTTTTTCTTTTTCTAATGCAGCTGGCAAACACTTAGACAGCTTGGTCTTGGATGTCTTAAGGCAAGCTCTGTACAGACGTATGTAACTTGAAGATAAGCCACGGACGCAGAGTAACAATGCCGCCGCAACGCTCTACGATCCTATTAGACCGGGACCTACGGTTTAAAGTGGATTCCGAACCACTACAAACATCCATGGCACCGCCGGGACTCGAACCCGAAACCTGTGGTACCGAGCGCCAGAGCGCTAGCCACTCGGCCATTCAGGCCCCACAATCACAACCTAAAAACCAGAAAATCTGCCGTTTTGTGGCGGCCTGATGGTCAATTAGCTAGCGCTCTGGCTAGTTTTGGTTCTGTTTGACTCGATTGATGGATTCTGAACCCAATTCCTCCAACTTTAAGTCGAACGCGTTAACCATAAGACACTTCAAACTCCTATTGTTAGAAACTGAACTTTATGTGCAGAATACCAAACTATGGCTGGTCGGTTCTTGATCTACATGCATATCATGCCAACATCACTCTCAGATACGAGAACTTTCTATTCGACTCGGCTCGGTTATTAGATTCTAAATCCGGATTCTCTAATTCTTAAATACGGCTTGAGGGTCAATTTGTCTAGCGCTCAGGCCTTTGGAACCACAGAATGACCGTAGAGGCACAAACCAAACCCGTTTTGTGCATTAAAACACAGAATGTTGATTCAATTCAGTGGGCTTGTGGCGTTCAAAATCTGCCACTTGCAGCAGATAGAAAATAGTAAATCTTATCCTGAAGCAAGAAATTCAGTATTCCAACCTGTTGCTACTTATGCTGAAATGACAAAAAAGAAATCAGTACTTACAAATGGTGTTATAGCTGGACTTGCACTTTCAGTTTCCGTAATGATCGATAGCAATATCATGAGAATAGTTTATCCTAATTATACTAACTCTGCCACTTCTATTAAAACCGTCAACATCCGTCTCTGTATCATTTCAAAAAAGGTGCCCGGAAAAAAATCGTACCTATTCTTAAAAGCAAACTGAATTCAAGAGTTCACTTAGCATAGGAAAAAAATTGATAACAAATAACAGTCAAAGAATACCACAATGAACAAGGAAATATTTAAAAAATTTCCCTCCATGTCATCCGATTCAGTATTAAAATCAATTACAGTTAACATTTCTTTGACAGTGAAATCCTCTGCTAATGAAGATATTATAGAATACAACGAATAAGTTATGATTTTAACTCAGTGTATTTTAAATGGATTTTACGTTATAACTGATAATGCATCAAATTTAACGACATATAAATAACTTTAAAAATAATTTATAGAGATAATTAAAAGTTTGTAACACTTTTTCAATTGGTTTTATGCATTAATCGCCTTTATCTTGTAATGTGCTAAAATGTTACGAATTGTTTGATGAAATTTAGTGAAAACTGATCTTTGTGTTATTATGCCACACCAACCAATCTACATAAAGGAAAATTCTCCGATGCCAGGAATGATTTTTGTCTGGTACAAAAAAAAAAAAAAAAAAAAAAAAAAAAAAAAAAACGTCGTGCTACTGTGCATCCTGCATATTGCAATAATTTTTAGAACGAGCAAGTTGCACGAGAGGCTCTCGATTGTAGCGAGCAATACACTTGACTTGACTAGGCGCTTTGAGAGTTATACTCGATGCTGCTGCAGGAATATAAAACAGATTTTGAAGAAAAAATACACTGTTACAGTCAGAATCAAACAAAAAGATAGAAAGAATCTAGGTCTCATGGCCACCAAATGATTCACGAGATGAGACTGTGGCACAATTCGGTTTATTATTGAATCACAAATGTCTGGGAGAGCATTCTTTATCATGTTGGTGTTTATGAACAACCATATTGTTAATTTTACGGCACGACAGAACCTATTAATCGAGTCCATCATTGCAGAGCACTTCAAGTCCTTATATGAGTCACCACGAGCTGCCGAGCTAGAGGGCAATGATTTCGGTAAGTTTATTTTTATTTGTTTTGTTATTGTTATCTAAAACTGTATTAATTGCCATCTAATTGTGGTGTTTTTTCTTCATTTTTGTCATGTTTTCTATTTTAATTTTTGTGTTCTTGCTATGTCATTGAAAACAAAATATATAAATTTTTCAATCCTGTGTGAACCTAGTAACTTTCTATTTTCCTAATTTTAACTCTTACTCTTAAGCATTATACAAAATAAACCAAAATATAAAAAGAATAGCTTAAAAGCAAATTAAAAATTGAAGGAACTAACTAGTAAAGAAGTCAGACAGATTAGCAATAAAAAAGCAGATTAAAAATTGAAGGAACTAAATAGTAAAGAAGTCAGACAGATTAGCAATAAAAAAGCAGATTAAAAATTGAAGGAACTAAATAGTAAAGAAGTCAACAGAATAGCAATGAAAAAGCAGATTAAAAATTGAAGGAACTAAATAATATAGTAAATAAGTAAGAGAGAATAGCAAAAATCCAGATTGCTTTATTAAGTTATTGATATTTAAATTTTGTATACAAATTGGTTTTTCTTTGGATCTGTTAAGAAGCAAATAGAATTTAAGGAATCATAATTAAAACACTTAACAGAAATGCCTTGTGGGAAAAGTTTCGAACAAATTACTTTACTAACGGATTAACAAAAAATAATAAATAATGATGCAGCTTTAAAAAACTCATGGGAAGAGATTTTAAGCGACTTAACAATTCTTCTACAATGCCACATATTTAGATTTACCAGGGATTAAGTTTTTGCCAAGCATACTTAAGATTTTAAAAAGAGCAAAAACTATCTTGAAACTTCTTAGCGAAGTTATATTTTTTTTTTGTTTCTGTTCATGTAATTAATCACTGACGAAAGTTGCCTCGTGTCACTGCTTTCGGTTATAGTTAGCAAACTTAAATTTAAGCGTGATAAAGAGACATTTGGAATTTTTCAAAGTGTTCGAGGTTCTACAAAACTTTTATCTTTTAAATTAACGATTCTACAAAAACGATCTTAATCATTTACTTCATTGTAACTGAAGAGATATTTATCTTAATGTCCATTAAACGCTGTTTTTAATCACTAAAAATTTAAAGTTTACGTGTAACTTTTAAGAGTAATTTAGTACTTCTCGATAGATTGTCAAGAAATTCTATTATTCATTATATTTCATTAGAAATTCCTAAATTTATTTTCAAATCTGCATCAGATTCCTAAATTTATTTTCAAATCTGCATCAGATTTTTAAATTTTCGAATCTGCATCAGATTTTTAAATTTTCGAATCTGCGTCAGATTTTTAAATTTTCGAATCTGCGTCAGATTTTTAAATTTTCGAATCTGCGTCAGATTTTTAAATTTTCGAATCTGCGTCAAATTTCTAAATTAATACAAATAAGAAATTTTTTGTATTGTATTTGAAAATTCCAAAAATATGTAATAACCACAAATATGAACATAATATTTTAATCAACCGGTTATTTCATTTTCTTTTAATGGTAAAAATACTATACCACATAATTAAATAAATATACTTTGTAATAATTATTTATTTAAATTTTATCTAAGGACCAGATACTCACTCGTTATATATTTACCCTTGTGTTGAAAAAAATGGCCAAATCTACTTCCATTTCGAAAGAACGGGAGAATTTTGCACTCTTGGCTATCAATCTAAGTACTAGAACTGTAATAAATCAATATTTTTCTTGTGAAATTATTTAATAGGCTCCATTTGGAGAATTATTATGAGAACTGAATACTTACAATTTCTATCAAATAAAACGGATGTCATTTTGATCTATAATTGAATAGAACAACGGTTCTCAAACATTTTGAAATCGGGCGTATTTAAAAACTTGCAAATAATTGTAGCCACACTGCTTACAAATTTCTTGGAAATAAGCATCTGACTTTTTGTCAGTTTTTACAAAACAAATTCATGTAACTATTTTAATTTAATGATACTGTTTACACATTCTTTTAGTTAGGAATGTTTACGTAAAGTCAAAAAATACCTTTTTTTATGAATGAGGTATTTTTTGACTTTACGTAAACAATTTTCGCAAAATTTTAACAACATATTCTTGCATACATTTTAATTTAATAAGATACGTTTTAAGCATTCTTTTAGTTAGGAATGTTTACGTAAAGTTAAAAAAAACACGTCAATTTTTGCGAAATTTTGACAAAAATATTTGGAAATATAATACATTTGTTCTATATTTTAATTTTCATGTTTTATTTACTTAATTTAACAAAAAACTATCATAAAATTAAATAAAGATTGTTTAAAAATTTTTAGCTGTGAGCGTTGGTCTGAATATATTTTAATATAATGGATCCTTTTACCACTATCTATCTAGGACCTAAAGATTTTGCATAAATCTTTTTTCGTATCCTTTTTTTTCTTTTTCTTATTTCTATTTTAATTCCACGTAAGTTCTTTATGAGAATCTTTCGAGGAAATATGGACAAATTTTTTTTAATATTTAAAGAAAATAGCTCAAATATTTTCTAGGAGAGATTTACAGACTGTTTACAAAACGCAAGCGTGAATGCCGGATTATTTTTGTTTGCTGTGTTTCGAATTTACCGAACCGCGCATTTCATTTAGCTTCGAATAAATTCTAAAATATTCGAAAAAAGCAAACATCCAGTCAGCTGTATGAAAAATTTATAGTATCGATTAAATATCCTACTCTCCGAGCATTTCTGAAATATATTTAAAAACTTGCGCAAGTTTTAACGAAAAGAAAAAAAATCTTTCAAATATTCATATTTAAAGAAAAACGTTTTTGTATATTTGTTTTGCGATATTTTTTTCTCCATGAAAGGAGTTACAGAAATGTAATTCTATATTCTCCCTTATATTTTAAATGTATCAGATTTCAAGATATGAGATCCTGTATTCAGAAAGCTGTTCATAATACATTTGGTTTATACCGTGTGTTTCCAAAATATCTGGCAAAAATGTAAAGGCAGGTAGAGGTTTGGTTTGTCGATCATTTTTTTGCAAAATTTGGGCTAATTAGATGTGGTTTACACATTCTTTTAGTGTTTACGTAAAGTCAAACACTTTTTTTTAAAACAATTTTTGCAAAATTTTAACAAAACATATTCATGTATATTTAATGTTTTACGCTTTACTCATTTTTTTAGTTAGTGTTTATGTAAAGTAAAACAAATTTTTTTTTGTCAACTTTTGCAAAATTTTGACAACAGATTCATGTATATATTTTAATTATGTTTTATTACTTAACAATATCATAAAAAAATTAAATAACACGTTATTTAAAAGTTTTAGCTCTGAGCGTTGGTCTGAACGTATTTTAATGTAATGGATCCTTTAACTATATTTTCTAATATAGTAAAAGGATCGTCCGTATTAGACGTCAAATACTCATTTAAAGCAAATATTAGAAAAATATAATAAAAGGATCCATTGCATTAAAATACGTTCAGCTAGATACTACGTCCGTAGCTATATTCGTACTAGACGTCAAATACGTCAGTAGCTAGATACTAAAAGGATCCTATAATGGATACTTTTAGTATCTAGCTACGGACCTAAAGATTTTGCATAAATCTTTTTCTGGTATCATTTATTTGGTTATTTTTATTTTAATTCCACATAAGTTCCTTATGGGAATCTTTCGAGAAAATATGGGCAATTTTTTTTTACTATTTAAAGAAAATAGCTCAAATATTTTCTAGGAGAGATTTACAGACTGTTTACAAAACGCAAGCGTGAATGCCGGATTATTTTTGTTTGCCGTGTTTCGAATTTACCGAACCGCGCATTTCATTTAGCTTCGAATAAATTCTAAAATATTCGAAAAAGGCAAACATCCAGTCAGCTGGATGAAAATTTATAGTATCGATTAAATATCCGACTCTCCGAGAATTCCTGAAATACATTTAAGAACTTGTTCAAGTTTTAACGTAAAAAAAAAAGATCATTCAAATATTCATATCTAAAGATAAGATTTTTGTATATTTGTTTTGCGATATTTTTTTCTCCATGAATGGAGTTGCAGAAATGTAATTCTATATTCTCCCTTATATTTTAAATGTATCAGTTTTCAAGATATTTGAGCTCCAGTATTCAGAAAGCTGTGCTGAATACATTTGGTCTATACAGGGTATTTCAAAAATGTAAAGGCAGGCAGAGATTTGGTTTGTCGCTCATTTTTTTGCACACTTTGGGCTAATTAGATATGGCTTACGCATTCTTTTAGTTAGGAGTGTTTACGTAAAAACAAAAAAAACTTTTTTTGTCAATTTTTGCAAAATTTTAACTAAACATTACGTTTTCAGCATTCTTTTAGTTAGAAATGTTTAAGTAAACACATTTTTTGCCAACTTTTGCGAAATTTGAACAAAACATATTCATGTATATATTTTAATTTAATGTGATACGTTTACGTAAATACTCTTAAAAGAATACGTAAAAGTGAAAAAAACGCTTTTTTTAAATTAAAAAAATTTCTTTATAATTTAAATTTTTAGTATTTATTTAAAGCTATATTATTAATATTTATCAAAGCTATAATTTTTAGAATTTATTCAAAGTTTATTTAAAATTTTTTTTTATTTATTTTTTGCAAAATTTTAACGAAACATATACATGTATCTATTTTAATTTAATGTGATACGCTTTACGCATTTTTTTAATTAGCATGTTTACGTAAAGTCAAAAAAAAAATTTTTGCAAAATTCTGACAAAAAACATTCATGTATATATTTTATGTTTTATTACTTAAAAATATCATAAAAAAATTAAATAAAACATTATTTAAAAGTTTTAGCTCTGAGCGTTGGTCTGAACGTATTTTAATGTAATGGATCCTTTAACTATATTTTCTAATATAGTAAAAGGATCGTCCGTACTAGACGTCAAATACTCATTTAAAGAAAATATTAGAAAAATATAGTAAAAGGACCACTACATTAAAATACGTTCAGCTAGATACTAGGTCCATAGCTATAACCGTACTAGATGTCAAATACGTCAGTAGCTAGATACTAAAAGGATCCTGTAATGGATTCTTTTATCCTAGCTACGGACCTAAAGATTTTGCATAAATCTTTTTCTGGTATCATTTATTTGGTTATTTTAATTCCATATAAGTTCTTTATGAGAATTTTTCGAGAGAATATGGGCAAATTTTTTTTTAATATTTAAAGAAAATATCTCTAATACTTTCTTGGAGAGATTTACAAACTGTTTACAAAACGCAAGCGTGAATGCTGGATTATTTTTGTTTGCTGGGTTTTGAATTTACCGAACCGCGCATTTCATTTAGCTTCGAATAAATTCTAAAATATTCCAAAAAGGCAAACATCCAGTCAGCTGTATGAAAGTTTATAGTATCGATTAAATATCCTACTCTCCGAGCATTTCTGAAATATATTTAAGAACTTGCGCAAGTTTTAAAGAAAAGAAAAGAATCATTCAAATATTCATATCTAAAGAAAAACGTTTTTGTATATTTGTTTAGCGATATTTTTTTCTCCATGAATGGAGTTGCAGACGAGTAATTCTATATTTTTCCCTTATATTTTAAATGTATCAAATTTCGAGATATACGAGTTCCTGTATTCAGAAAGCTTGTGTATAATACATTTGGTCTGTACAGGGTGTTTCAAAAATGCCTTTACATTTTTGCCAGATAGAGATTTGGTTTGTTGCTCTATGGTCATTTTATGCACTTTTTGGACTAATTAGACCGAGACGTACAGTTTAACGTGGATTCCGAACCATTAACAAACATCCATGCCACAGCCAGAATTCGATCCTGAAGCCTGTGGGTACAATGACCAGAGCACTAACCAATTGGCCATCAGACAATAGGTAGGTAGGTAGGTAGGTAGAGGAGAAGGAGATACGCAGATTTAATATAGGAATAACGATGCAAAAATACAGCATTGAAATTGTACAGGGCGCTGTTGAAATCAATAGATGAAAGCGTTTTGCCGACTTTAATCATCATTCCCCCCACAGATTTCGAGCAGAATGCATCGTTACACCAATTCGGAGCTCACCGACATGCATGCATGCATATGATCACCTACTCTGGAATATAATATAAAACATTAAATAAAAAATTTTCTAATTATTAAAAGTTTATATTTTATATACTTTTTGATACTAAACTAAAGCTGAAAAAAGTTTCCCGTTGTAATCTTTCGTTAAAACCTAAAAATCAGTTGGAAAAAAAATTATCAATTATACTTTTTTAAAGTAAAATGGGCTTTTTTAAAGTAAAAAGGAACAAAGACCACAAGAAAAATTTCGACTTCCCCAATCTGTGCATTCCTGGTCTAAATGCGTAGTGTCTTGAAAAGTCTAACGGTTTTCTTAACGGAATAACAGAAAAAAGGGCGAAAGTTAAAAAAAAAAATCTTGCGGAAAATTCATGCTACATATTAATATAGTTAAAAAATATTATAATTTCATGAAATAATGAATTTTGTTATTTATAAAGTATAATAAATTCATTCATTCTATATTATATTTGTTAATTCAATATAAGGAAATTTATAACCAATTATATGAATCTGCTGCATAAATTATTTTAACTTTGATTGTTTATCCTTCATTATATTTTGAAAATCATTACCTTCTTTCAGGACACCTTGTATAGTAAACAAAACAGTAACAAAATTTGTTAGCCTTGTTTTGGACCAAAATAACATGTAAAAACATTAGCTTCTTTCAAGGCACCCTGCATATTGAACAAAGCAGCAGGATACTAATCTCCATCAGTTTGATACTGTAAATAAGGTGTTCCAATACATCTGGCAAAAATGTCAAATCAGGTAGAGGGGACAGTTTGTCTTTCTAATGCAGCTGGCAGACACCTTGGTCTTAGATGCCTTAAGGCAAGTGCTGCACAGACGTACTCACTTTGCATTACCCAGGGGGATACTTGAAGATAAGCCACGGACGCGGAGTAACAATGCCCCCGCAACGCTCCTATTAGACCGGGACCTACTTTTTAAAGTGGATTCCGAACCACTACAAACAACCATGGCACTGCCGGGACTCGAAACCTGTGGTACCGAGCGACAGAGAGCTGGCCATTCAGACCCCGGTAGAGGGGACAGAAATAAGCAGATTTAATGCAGGAATGTGACTGGCTGCGGAAATGCTGTGTTAAGGCTTTAGAGGATTCTGTTGAGATCGACAGGTGATAACGCTTTGCTATTTTAATCATCATTTTCCGGACAGTTTTCAAGCAGAATGCATCGTTACACCAATTCGCAACTGACCGACATGCATTTTACGTATGATGATGCTGTAAAGGGAAATAAAGCGGCTGCTCAAAGGATGTGCAGGGGACGATTTCTGGGGAGGCAACTGCCGAATCACCAAACATTCGAACCTATATTTTTATATTAAATTTTCTTATTTCAGTCTCTTCTACCTGTCTTGATATTTTTTAAACATCCTGAATATGAAATGCCTTATATAAACATTTACTAACCAAATTTTTGTTTGGTAAAACTTTAATATAAACAAGTGCATATACATGACTATAGTATTGGACATGAATTCGAAAACAGAATTAAAGTATGGAACAGAATTAAGTAAAAATTAATAAATTGAAAGAAAATCATGCTGAAAATATGTTTTTTTTTTTAAAAATATAGAATATAAAATAAATTATAGTCATTTTGTTTGCCGTATATTGATTTCTAATAAAAAAAAATCAATATTTCTAAATTATATAGACGTTATATAAATTTCCTTCCAAAATAAGTTATATATAATAATTTCAACACGAACGGCATGAAATTTCTTCAATTAAAAAAATTTCTTTTACCCATTTGCAATTAGTTGCAATCATATTTAAATATTGATAACAGGAATACTTATATTTAATTATGCTTAAATAAAAAAAAAAATTGTCAACATAAAATATTTCAGAATATAAAAATTACGTTTTGAAGCTAAATAAGAGTGCAACTTATTAAACAAACCACAAAGATTTTAAGCGCAGGTATAAATTTTTAATTTCAATAATTTTCCTACAAATAAATGTAAATCATTTTTAATCTCTTTCATCGAAATATTTACAAACTATTTAAATTAATTAAAGTAAGTGTACAATTAGTGAACTATTGAAATTTTAGATTCTGTTTCTTATTTTATCGCTCATTTAATATGAAAATTAGTTTAATTAGAATTTTTAGAATTTAATTAGAACTAATTTTTGATGTCTTTAATGATTTTGCAAAAACCTATTTTCTGTAATAGTCAATATTTTAATTAATCTTTCATTCATGCATTATTCCATGAATAAGTTACGAATACAGTTAAATTGAAATGTTCAACCCGTATTGAATTTCACTTAAATTTTTTAGATAATCTGAACTGAAGACCAAAAAGTACATTTATTAATACTTTTGTAATTCTTTTGTAATTTTCTAAATCATACTGAAGGAACAAATTACTCGTGAAATGTCTGCAAGCGATTATAATTAATAGCAATAATTTTAATTGTCAATAAAGTTAATTGTAAGAATTATTTTATTTTTTATTCTCATTCATTCTATTTTTTATTCTCATTATAGAATAAAAGGCAGTTTAAATAAAATTCATTTCTATCCAGAGCCCATTTTTAAATTTACTTTACTACCATACTTTTATTCTTGAACGAAATAAATACTTTCTAATTTTTACGTTTTAAATAAATAGGAATCTCTTAAGAATAAGTATATAATCTTTTGTATTTCTTTGTATCTAGAACTTAAAAAAAATAAATAAAACCTTGAATAATTTAAAATTCTACCACTATCCCCAAATCACTAGAATAAGGAAACGAATTTAAAAAAAAAAAAACTTGACTCGATCCAAGCGAAACAGCAATTTTAATTCGCTTTTTATTCCGTTTATTTACCAATTTTTTCTGTCCGTGTAGGAGTGATTCAATTTATCGCTATGTCAAATGGAAGGGAAAAAAAGGCTATTAACGTTAAAAGTCAATCAAATGAGATAGGGTAGGAAATGATACCCTCCAAAAAGTAAGTAAAAACTAAACGGAACAATTAAGGAGGAATCGTATCTAATTGTTCAAGTACTATTCTTAAACAGCATTTCAAACTCGGTAATTTTAAGTAACTAGATGAAGATACATAGTTTTTTTTGTGCTCTTTCTTATAATACTTTTCTGTATCGGACTAGTGCAACTGGAGAACTGTTATTTCACTTTTTCTGAAACAAGTATTGGATTTCTGATTATCCTTTTCCACGATGTAGATTTAACACGTAATTTATAAGCCATGGGAGATTTTAAAGATGAGATATAGTGTGTCGTTTGATTCTTTTTTTATATAGAAATTCTATATTAAATGTTCTTATTTTAAGTCAAGAGTTCGAATGAAGTCGGTACTTCAAATTTTATACGCTTTTATGTATTTTGTTAGGCATGGGAATAAACCACAAATAAAGATTTATTAACTTAGGTTGGATACATTAATTTTAGCAGTCGTTCTTTTCTTATATATCCACAGATTTATAGGAAAAATAATAAAAATGTTATAATCAGAACAGTCCTAAACTGGACCCATTAAAGTCTTTGCGTGACTTCTGTCTTATTCTGTTATATTATACATCGCTTCACGATTCTCATGCATTGTAGCATGTCTGTACAATTAAATATTGTAACCGTGTTTTCCCTTTAGGAGCGCCCCCTGCAGAGTTCAGGAGAAACGGTTAGTTGGCCTACAGACTGTCACCCGGAAAACGTTAAACAGTAGGTTCCGCTGTAATTAGCCCAAAGTGTGCACAAAATGACCGTAGAGCAGCAAACCAAACCTCAACAATACCTAATACGACTACTATTTTTTATCCTCATTCTGAAATAATAACAGTTTAAATAAAGTTCATTTCTATCCAGAGCATATTTTTAAATTTACTTGTCTACCATACTTTTATTCTTGAACAAAATAAATCATTCTAATTTTTACGTTTTAAATAAATCGGAGTGTCTTAAGAATAAGTATATAATCTTTTGTATTTCTTTGTATCTAGAACTTAAAAAAAATAAAATAAAATGAAAACCTTGAATAATTTAAAATTCTACCACTATCCCCAAATCCCTAGAATAAGGAAACGAATTAAAAAAAAAAGAACTTGACTCGATCCAAGCGAAACGGCCATTTTAATTCGCTTTTTATTCCGTTTATTTACCAATTTTTTCTGTCCGTGTAGGAGTGATTCAATTTATCGCTATGTCAAATGGAAGGGAAAAAAAGGCTATTAACGTTAAAAGTCAATCAAATGAGATAGGGTAGGAAAAGATACCCTCCAAAAAGTAAGTAAAAACTAAACGGAATAATTAAGGAGGAATTGCATCTAATTGTTCAAGTGCTATTCTTAAACAGTATTTCAATCTCGGTAATTTTAAGTAACTAGATGAAGATACATAGTTTTTTTTTTGTGCTCTTTTTTTAATGCTTTTCTGCGCCGGACTAGTGCAACTGGAGAACTGTTATTTCACTTTTTCTGAAACAAGTATTGGATTTCTGATTATCGTTTCCACGATGTAGATTTAACACGTAATTTATAAGTCGTGGGAGATTTTAAAGATGAGATATAGTGTGTCATTTGATTCCTTTTTTTATGTAGAAATTCTGTATTTAAGTTTCTTATTTTGAAGTCGAGGGTTCGAATGAAGTCGGTACTTGTTTTTATGCAGTTTGTTTCGCTGGGGATTTAGGAATCCAGGTTGAATACATTAATTTTATTTGTCGTTTTTTTTCTTATATATCCACAGATTTATAGGACAAATAATAAAAATTTTATAATAGGGTCAAGCGTGACTTGGACCCATTAAAGTCTTTGCGTGACTTCTGTATTTCATATCATACATCGTTTCACGATTCTCATGCATTGTAGCATGTCTGTACAAATGAATATTGTAACCGTGCTTTCTCTTTAGGAGCTCCCCTGTGGCGTTCAGGAGAAATGGTCAGTTGGCCTACAGACTGTCACCCGGAAAACGTTAAACAACAGGTCCCGGTCTAACTAGCCCAAAGTGTGCACAAAATGACAGTTGAGCGGCAAACCAGACCTCAACAATACCACTATTTATTTTTGACAACTATTTTGTATTCTCATTCTAGAATAACAGGCAGTTAAAATAAAGTTCATTTCTATCCAGAGCACATTTTTAAATTTACTTGACTACCATACTTTTATTCTTGAATGGAATAAATACTTTCTGATTTTTACGTTTTAAATAAATCGGAATCTCTTAAGAATAAGTATATAATCTTTTGTATTTCTTTGTATCTCGAACTTATAAAAAAAAATTAAAATGGAAACCTTGAATAATTTAAAATTCTACCACTATCCCCAAATCACGAGAATAAGGAAATGAATTAAAAAAAAAAAAAAAAAAAAAAAAAAAACTTGACTCGATCCAAGCGAAACGGCCATTTTAATTTCCTTTTTATTCCGTTTATTTACCAATTTTTTCTGTCCGTGTAGGAGTGATTCAATTTATCGCTATGTCAAATGGAAGGGAAAAAAAGGCTATTAACGTTAAAAGTCAATCAAATGAGATAGGGTAGGAAAAGATACCCTCCAAAAAGTAAGTAAAAACTAAACGGAACAATTAAGGAGGAATCGTATCTAATTGTTCAAGTGCTATTCTTAAACAGCATTTCAAACTCGGTAATTTTAAGTAACTAGATGAAGATGCATAGATTTTTTTGTGCACTTTTTTTAATACTTTTCTGTATCGGACTAGTGCAACTGGAGAACTGTTATTTCACTTGTTCTGAAACAAGTATTGGATTTCTGATTACCCTTTTCTACGATGTAGATTTAACACGTAATTTATAAGCCATGGGAGATTTTAAAGATGAGATATAGTGTGTCGTTTGATTCTTTTTTTATATAGAAATTCTATATTAAATGTTCTTATTTTAAGTCAAGAGTTCGAATGAAGTCGGTACTTCAAATTTTATACGCTTTTATGTATTTTGTTAGGCATGGGAATAAACCACAAATAAAGATTTATTAACTTAGGTTGGATACATTAATTTTAGCAGTCGCTCTTTTCTTATATATCCACAGATTTATAGGAAAAGTAATAAAAATGTTATAATCAGAACAGTCCTAAACTGGACCCATTAAAGTCTTTGTGTGACTTCTGTCTTATTCTGTTATATTATACATCGCTTCACGATTCTCATGCACTGTAGCATGTCTGTACAATTAAATATTGTAACCGTGTTTTCCCTTTAGGAGCGCCCCCTGCAGAGTTCAGGAGAAACGGTTAGTTGGCCTACAGACTGTCACCCGGAAAACGTTAAACAGTAGGTCCCGCTGTAATTAGCCCAAAGTGTGCACAAAATGACCGTAGAGCAGCAAACCAAACCTCAACAATACCTAATACGACTACTATTTTTTATCCTCATTCTGAAATAACAACAGTTTAAATAAAGTTCATTTCTATCCAGAGCATATTTTTAAATTTACTTGACTACCATACTTTTATTCTTGAACAAAATAAATCTTTCTAATTTTTACGTTTTAAATAAATCGGAGTCTGTTAAGAATAAGTATATAATCTTTTGTATTTCTTTGTATCTAGAACTTAAAAAAAAAAAAATAAAATGAAAACCTTGAATAATTTAAAATTCTACCACTATCCCCAAATCACTAGAATAATCTGGTTGCCCAACCTGCAGATTACAATATTGAAATTATTGATGCATATATATTAATCAAAAATAAAATAGAATTGGTTCGATAATTGTACATCTTAAAACTCATGCTTATCAATATTCATCAAATGGAAGAAATGTCATCTAGTTATTTAGAGCAACATTAAAGTATTTGTGGGAAATTCTTTTAGGCAATCAAAAGAAATTGTACGATGTCGATTTTGCTAATTTTTTTTAACTCAAATTAACCTCGTCCAAGTTGTTGATTCAGGTAAATGACCTCTTATATCATAAATAATTCAAGAACCACGTACTGAGAGTTCAAGTGACCATCCTAAAATGCTGAATCTTATAAAAATGTAATTAAATCTTCTGATTGCTGAAAAAAGCAGTAATTTTTATTAATTCCTTAGAATGTTGAAAAAGAATTAATAAAAGACTACTGTTGTTAACTGTCCAAATGTTCTAAACTGCTAATGTTGAAAATGCACAAATATTTAAAAAATTTACTGAGAAATTTAGAATATATACTCAAATTTTCTAATTCAAATATATCATCCTGTCACAATTCTATAAAAACTATCAAATACAAATGATTGCAGATTAATTTATGAAGTTCAAATTTTTAATAAAACCACTCGGTCCTTTTCTATGTAAATTCGGCTATATTTTAATAATTATCAAGTTTCTTGTTCTTATATATTTTAAAAATTATCTTAAATATATTTGTCTTAATTGAAATTAATTACTCTAAACAGTTTTAATTAGTTTTGTTAGTTAAAGTTAGCAAGAGGAAGAAACCTGCACATGGAATTCTAATTAATTTTATCAGTTTTATTTACAATTCAATAACATTAAAAATAGAACACAGTCATTGCATTAAGGAATCTTTTATAAATAAGTTACGGATTTCTGCTTTTGTACAAGAATATTTGATGAATATTTTTAAATCATTACAAAGCTTTTTAAATCATTATATTTTTAGCAAAAGAATCTAGCTCTGTCTCTTAAAAATTGCCATTAGGATTCGAGGTTAGCTCCGATTAAATTGATCGAGGAGTTTTGCTTTTATGCAGAAAGGTACCACAATTTCTACTAATTAGATTTCCATCAATTGTTACTTTAAAAACAGAATAATATTGAAATTTTTGGAAATGCAAATTTTTTTAGGTATACGAATAGTAAAGTTTTGCCTTGCATTCATTAGTTAATGGCATAAATGTTATAGTATATTCATGTCGTAGTTTTGCTTTTCATTTCTTGTAATTTGAAACACTTATTTTACCTTGCCTGATTTATGTATAGGTTTTCAATTATCATTAAATTATTTGGTATATCATGTGAAATTATGGAGCATATCTTGTAGCATTTTTCTCTCACGAGAAGAGTTTAGGCATTTCCTTCTCAGGAGAGAGGAATGTATGCTACTTAACAAATATATAATAAACCCCTTACTCAAATTTAACAGCAGACGATCATTATTGTGAATAGTTATATTACATGCAATTAGTGTTTGTACTAATGAGAACAACCTGCTTCACAAATCTGATAGCAGATATTCGGTATCATGTATAATGAGGAAATTAGTGAATGTCTGTGCGACCTTCGCAGGGCGAAAAAATTACAGATTGAATATGATATATTATGAGTTGCTCCATCGTGATTGGTGACAAATCAAGAGCTGCGAAATGTCTACTCCAATGAGAAGTGAGGGAAGTTAACCCACCTCTTGACGGATCGTCTTAAAAGGAGCTTATTTGGTGAAGAAGGGAGAGAGTTCTGAGAAGAGTCGACTAGTAGTGTTGGTTTATTTTTTCTCTTAAGTGATTGAATAAGCAGGGGTTTTCCGCCTGTCTTCAAAGTGAGGCGCTTGTAGTTTCATGAATCATACCGTGTGATAGTTAAAGCCAGGTGCTTAGATTTTTTGTAGACTCGATAACTCTGAAAATCCCCGAACTTGGAGTAAACTGCACTTGTGTATCTAATATATATTCTTAATTTTCATTTTTTGTAAACCTATATATATATATATATACACACAGAATATTTAAAGGGTTCTCATAACCTGAAAGGGGCCCTACTCTTAAAACCGTTTTAAATCTAGTATAGTAGGTTGAGACGTTATATATTTGAAATCTACCTTATATGTATTGCCCTAATTCTATAATAACACATGTTTTAATAACTTTTATGAATGCGTATTTTAGCGAATCAATTCGTTCTTCGTCTCATGTAACATTCTTATGAAAGGTATCTTATAAAACTATATGTAGATCATGAGAAATTTTAATGTATAGTTAAAATGTTCATAAATGTTAGTTTTGAATAGCATTACAGTGACGCTAATGCTAAATTTTAAATATTTTTTCATTGCACAAACATCTATTTAACTACAAACTTGTAGTTAGATTCATAGTAACCCTAATGAAAAACTACTTAATGCTATATGAAAAGATACTTTTATATCATGAAATTAAAAATGCATCTCAATGCTTCTTTTACTATTAAAAGTGTACTTTTTATAATTAATGTGTATATAATAAATATAATAAACTCAATAGCAAATAAAGTGGGTGAGAAATAATAAAAAGTAGTTCAAAATCCAGAACAAAAAGGGCTTTGCATTTATAAAATAGCAGACAGACACACATGAATCAATGAAATAAGTGTAATTTTTCTGAAAGTTTATCATGTAGATAATTTTTATTTATTATTTTTAAATAATACTCCAAATGGAGTTTCATTCCAAAGAAGTTGATTGTCCTTGAGATTTATTTCGACGTAGGAAGGAAATTCAATAGCGTAAACAGGATGGCTTTTAAAAGACGGCAGTCTTTCAGCGATTTCTTTAATATAAATATTCTCAATTCTATACATTTAAAACATTTTCTTAGAAACGAACATAACTAAATTTTAATATTTTTACGTTGGATAAATATTGGTTAAGGCTCTATAGACATTTGAATAAATAAAAATCATTATAAATATTAATTAATTATTATTATAAATATTATCTGAAAGAAAAACTGTTTACTTATCAAAGTCTGATTTTTCTGAATGGGTAATTTTAAATTACTTCTTTGACAGGTGTTTGGACGCAGTTTTTAAATGTACCAATTGTAATAGCTCCTTGATAAAGGGATAAGAATGGTATGCATTCTTTTGAATTTGTATTTCTTCTCCAGAAGAATCTCAATGCTTTTCTGTTGCAAAAGACAACCCAGAAATTGGAAGTTTTTGTCTTAGAGCCTCCTTCTAATCCAGATTTCATGTCAACTAAATATCACTAAGGGACAATGTTGTTTTGATGTGGGTTCCATTATAATGTGGTCAACAGGCATTACGAGTTTTAGGCCAAAGATAAAGAAGATTAAACTTTTTTTAATTCATGCTTTGAGAAAAAGAATCACAAAAAATAAACCGGCCATCATAGAATCGCTTTGGGAGAAAGAATTGCGGGCAATGAAACAGTCGATAATAGAAACGCTTTGGGAAAAAGAATCGTATTCAATAAAACGACCGATCATAGAAACGCTTTGGGAAAAAGAATCTTATTCAATGAAACGACCGGTCATAGAAACGCTTTGGGAAAAAGAATCGTATTCAATAAAACGACCGGTCATAGAAACGCTTTGGGAAAAAGAATCGTATTCAATAAAACGACCGGTCATAGAAACGCTTTGGGAAAAAGAATCGTATTCAATAAAACGACCGGTCATAGAATCGCTTCGGGAAAAAGAATAGTATTCAATAAAATGGCAGATCATAGGATCGTAGGCAATAAACCGGCCGATCATAGAATCGCTTTGGGAAAAAGAATTGTCAATAAACCGGCCGATCATAGAATCGCTTTGGGAGAAAGAATTGTCAATAAACCGGCCGATCATAGAATCGATTTGGGAAAAAGAATTGTCAATAAACCGGCCGATCATAGAATCGATTTGGGAGAAAGAATTGTCAATAAACCGGCCGATCATAGAATCGCTTTGGGAGAAAGAATTGTCAATAAACCGGCCGATCATAGAATCGCTTTGGGAAAAAGAATTGTCAATAAACCGGCCGATCATAGAATCGATTTGGGAGAAAGAATTGTCAATAAACCGGCCGATCATAGAATCGCTTTGGGAGAAAGAATTGGCAATAAACCGGCCGATCATAGAATCGCTTTGGGAAAAAGAATTGGCAATAAACCGGCCGATCATAGAATCGCTTTGGGAGAAAGAATGGGCAATAAAACAGCCTATCATAGAATCGCTTTGGGAAAAAGAATCGCAGGCAATAAAACGGCCGAACACAGAATCGCTTTGGGAGAAAGAGTCGTAGGCAATAAAACGGCTGTTCATAGAATCGTAGGTAATAAACCGGCCTTATCATAGAATCGCTTTGGGAGAAAGAATCTCAGACAATAAAATGGACGATCATAAAATCGCTTTGGGAGAAATAATCGTAAGTAATAAAACGGGCGATCATAGAAACACTTAAAGAAACGTAAGCATTGAAACACCGATTATTGGAATAAATGGCGGATAATTAGAATCCTTTCCTTCATCGACCAGATGAATCAAAACCGGATGAAATAGAATTGATTAAAAGAAAAGTGTTGTAAACTATGATGATGTGATTTTATTAAGTTTTGTATTTAAAAGTTTTGTACTTGTTAATCTGTAATTATATATGAAGATGATATAATATAGATTGGAGATGAATGCGTAATGGTTGTAGTTTTAGTTGAAAGGTCATTTTTTCGATGCTTTATTAAAGGATAATTAATTGTAAGTTGGGAGAGCTAAGATATGGTCTAAGATAATTTTTAATTTTTTGATAAACATTCCCCTTTTATTCAATGAGTTATTTGTATCATGGAAATCAATGAACTCAGAAAATTTTGCACTGCATTTGAAATTAATATATTCCATCTTTAAAATAAGAATCTTAGGTAATAAAACGGCCGATCATAGAAATGCTTTGAGAAAAAGAATCTTAGGCAATAAAACGGTCAAAGGATAAATTGCTTGGAATAGAAATTTTAGTGCTTTAATATTGATAGAATTTTGAAGTGGATAATTTTGTTTTATCTGACAAACTACCTTATATTTTCTGGAGTGTTATGAAAGTAGAGGTTAGTATTAATGAAGTCTGGAATGATATGCCTATTAAAAAACGGATCATTGAGTTCATAGCGTAATGGTTGTATATTTAAGTGTACCAGTATATAGGAGGAAGCACGGATACAGTTCCTTAATAGTTTGGGAGACAAATAGCTATTTGAAGAATTGTATCGTGTTGAAACAAAATAACAGCGGCAGTGCGAAACGTGCAATGTAAAGAAATATTTAAAACATTTTCAACAATGTGTTTTAAAATGCATGGTATTTGTATTAAATTGTTTAAAGCGTTTCTATTATCGTCAGTTTTATTGTCTGAGATTCTTTTACCCAAAGCGATTCTATGATCGGCCGTTTTATTGTCAGAGATTATGATAATTATATTTTAACAAAATGAAATGGTAGCAGCATCAATAAAAATGCTAATCAAATTTTTTAAAAAATTGTTGGGGGTTAGCGATTTCTGAACACGAAACCACCATTTAAAATCCTATCTGACCACATAAAAATAGATTTTCAGCTGAAAAATGCATTTTTCAAATTTTCCATTTTATAAAAGTACTATTTTATGTTTCTAAAACTATTTCAATTTTGTTTTCACGTTCATGCAGAGCAAAAAAAAGTTTTAAGTATGCAAGCTCATATCGCAGATTTTGTAACAAAACTTTTAAATTGATTTTCCTTATTTTTGATTTGTCCATTTATTTTTGATTGTTAGGATTGATTTTCTTTATTTTTTATTTTATTTCCAGTGTTTGTCACAAAGAACATTACAAATAAAAAAACATTATTCAAAACAGCTACAATTTTGCTAATATATGTGGAACTGTATGAAAAAATAGATGGTCTTAAAAGGTTAATTTACTTTATGATAATTAGGGTATGCAGTGCTTGAACTTGGAAGTATAATTACAAATTTTGATTTTCAATGTTATGCATTGAATTTTAAATTCGGTGATTTTTTAAAATTCAGTCAAGATAACCACAAGGTTTGTTTTGCAGAAATAAAAAAATTTACATACAACAAGTGAAATTGAGAAGAAAAATAACATTTTTAGTTTTGACATTATTCATTACGCGTAAATTCAGATTATTTTTCTTCTTATGTTTACTCTTATTTATTTCCCTTCTTTTTCTTTTTACGTTTCTTTTTTTTTTTTTTTTGTTTTCTAGTAATTTTTTTTCAAACTTTAACATAAGTGAGTTATTTATATTATTTTTATTCATATAATTGACATACCCCCCAAAAGTGATCTGATGGCCAATTGGCCAGCGCTCTGGCCTTTGGTACCACAGGCTTCAGGTTCGAATCCGGCATGGATGTTTGTTAGTGGTTCGGAATCCACGTTAAACTGTAGGTCCAGGTCTAATTGGCTCAAATTGTGCACGAAATGACCAGCGACAAACTCCCCAAATATGTATATAAAATTTAAGTATATTTAAAAATGATGTCGAAGGAATTCAGTTCTTTTAAGAGTCTGCTAACAAACTGTTATAATATGAAATTTTTTGGTTCTTGTCTTTGTCTATCCCCATGGCCATGATTCCTCGCTACAATAGAATTTTGGGCATATCTTAATTTAATCAATGCATTCTCTCTCTGTCTCATATAATATGATCATTCTTTTTATGCAATATGAAACTTACGGGGGTAGGCGGTAAAAAAACTCATTAAACAATGATTAGAATGCAAAAATTCCTTAATATAAAAAGTTAAAAAGAAATTATGAATATATTCAATCATAAATACACAATGAGAAGAAGACATTTACGATGAACAAATGTTCTAGGTTTCGCTGACCAATTTCTTTCAAAGTAAGCAACTTTATCGTAGAATTTCTTGTATCATTGAAAATTCAGCAATGAGAAATGGCCTGCTCGGAATGCTGAGCACCTTCAACTGAACAATTACATAAGTAATAGGAATGAAGAAGAAATTTCTAGAACCAAAGTTTCCAGGATTCCTCCTCCTTGAGCAATGATGTAATTGCAAAAAAAATTAATTAGTTTTTGTCCTATAAAAAATTTAACTGTTTTGTGTGACATGCAAGGCATTCATAATTCCGGTCCCTTAATAAATTTTGAAAATGGATTTATTTGAAGTTGCACCCTAGTATATTCATTGCCCTCCATAATAGGTTTTAAGGTGGTTTTTACGAAGAAATTTGGTTCTTTCAATTCCAAATACCCTCCAATTTCCACGAACAGGTGAGAAATGAATTTTGAAACTTAAATTTCTAAGGCAATCGGCGATTTGAAGAGTCTCGATGACTAGTTTTTCTTTGCTATCAGTGTGAATTATAATAATTGATGCCAGAGGAAGTCTGAACAGACAAGACAGGGGATGGTCGAGTGGCTAGCGTTCTAGCATTCCACAGGTTTCGAGTTAGAGTCTAGGCGGTGCCATGCTTGTTTGTAGTGGTTCGGAATCCCCTTTAAGCTGTAGGTCCAGGTCTCATATGGCCATAGAGCGTCACAGAGCCCAATCAGACTTTTCAGCCACATTATTCCTAAACTGTAAAAGGGCAACTCAGATCTGGGCACAGTAGTGTAATGTAGTGTAGTGTAGTATGGTGTGGTAGTAGTACAGACAAGACACTGCGAAACAGGTAACATTTTCATTGAGTCATGTAACTACAAGAGTTATACATATTATACATAATAATTTCGTTTGATAAATGGTATTTCATGTCTAATTTGAATTTGTTGAATGTAGACTTCTTAATCGTCTTCAAAGATAATAAAAAGAAGACCTGTGCTATTGTTCCTCCTACTGCCATCAATGAAAGGAGTAGTGATATAATAACTTTCGACAAGAGTACCATATTCAGTAGTTTCAATTGGTTGAACAATTGATGGATGAGGTTATTATGAAGCTAAGCCTTATCATCGGAGTAATCCAGCAAGCTCGATTCGTCGCCTACAAAAGAGTGTACTTCATCTTCATACAAAAACTCAGTCATAAGCAAAAATCTTTCTAAAAAACAAAGAGCATAGCATAAGGGTTCCCTCCATTTAAGAGATGCGTAAGTTGTAAAAAGCAATATTTCTTGATTGTAACTTTTATTACAACATAGGTAATTCTAAATGGATTTTTTGGCGATACAGTATAAGTTGGTCACTATTTTTCATATTTAACTGAAGCGTAATCAATATGATAGTTCCATTTGATTTTGTTACCTGGGATAGCACTCATGTATTAAAATTATTAACAAAGCAAATTATAAATCATTGCACATTAAGGCTGCAATTGTTTTTATTCATTAAAATTTAATATTTAATATCTGATAATCATATATTTAGTTTTTGTAGGATTAAACTAAAATGTGTGATGTTCTCAACTTCGTGTTTAAATGGTCCCATCTTATGTATTAGTGAAAATATTCCCAGGGTTCCACTTCTGAAATATTAGATGAATATCATAATTAAAAGCGATTTTTAAAGGACTCTATATTTTAGATCAGTACACACTCGTGAAAATATTGTTCAATATCAATCGTTGATGGCTCGTCTTATTGAGTACGTTGAGAACTCCCTAAAATTGGTATAGCCTTTTGAAATTTTATGAAAGTCTTATATTCTTAAAATTTTTTAAAATTTGTAACCCAACAAACATGAAACTACTTTCAAACGTATGAAACCGAAGAAAAAATTCGAATATAAAAAAACTTCGATATTGGACGCTCGTTGTTGAGTTCCGAAAATCAGTTGGTCAAATTTGTTCTTAAAATTAGTATTCCGCAGAACTCCCTGCCGTCAAGAAAACTTCTTTGGTTGATCTATGATTTTGGGTAACATATGTTTGGATACTACATAGTCTGATCTATGATTTTGGGTAACATATTTTTGGATACTACATAGTCTAATCTATAATTTGCGGGGAAATTTACTAGGGTTCAAATATTTCAAACTCTTTGAAAATAAAAGCTCTCAAATATCATCGAACATATCTCACGTTGAGAGCACCCCATGCAGTAATGTTTATATAGACTTTGTGTAGTAAAAACTATTTTTGTCAAAATACAAAGAGTTTAAGAAATTATGGAAAAATGACAAGCAGTTTTTAAAAAAAAACAGAATGCAAAAGCAAATCCAGGGTGAATTATTTTTAATGCCCTCTCGAAATTTAAGAGGAAAGGTATAAAGGTAGCTTTATAAAGAAACATTCATCTTGGAAATTATACAAATTTATCCTCTGCTAAAAAATCATTTAATGAAAACAGTGTTTTTCTTTTCCGTAACGTATCTCTTAGTATTGAGAGATGTTAAGTACTAAGTATTTAAAAAGAGAAAATTCAAAATATTTAATTGGAAAGTGTTTGGAAAATTTCTGCAATATTCATTCAGTTCTCTTAATAAAATCATTAATTATATCTGTCAGATAACGTTTCTTATATCCACGTTATTCTTAAACAATTCTGTTGTATTAATGAAAGAAAAAATATTTAAAGCTTCCTGTAGCCCTCATTCTGTCGAATGGTTTTAATATAAGCAAATTTTTTTCTATACAATTGTGTTTTCAGGTATAAGGGAAGCATTATAAAAGTATACATAAAAAGGAAGCTTTAAGACATGCTTTAAGCTAGCTGATGATATTCTTTAAATTTTATAAAGAAATAGAAAAATCATCCTAAAATTCGGATAAAATATTTTTCAATATGTAAACTTATTTAAAACCCCATCTTCAATGCAAATAAAGTAACTTATATAATGATATTTCACAAGTGTTAAAAGAATAATTTAAATATTACTTGTTTTGCAACCCCAAATATTTCCTGCAATAGATAACTTCTTCAGTAATTGTATAAAGAATATATTAATTTTAATGTAGTAATAATAATCACATTTGTATTTCAGCATACCTATAGAAGATTTCAGAACCGTTAAATAAAGGCGAAGCTTGAATCCAATACACAACGTATAATATTTCCTCCAGCTAAACAGTTATCTGGTATGTAATAATTTATTTTTTGATCATTTATCTTAATAGTAGTATAATGGTACCTCAGTTTAAGTCCACTTTAATTCGACTTGATATACATGTTAATGAATAATCCAAAATGAAATATATATAACTTGCATATCAAGTTGGATTTATTCATTAACAAATATATCATGTTTGAACTTGAAAAGTTTTGTTTTTTATTAACTTTTGTTACGAATAAGACTCTCGTACATTAAAATTCTTTGCAAATTTGCACCCAACAAATCCTAAACATGCTGTAATTCCCTACCCCAGAATAACTAGACAATGTTCTAAAACCATTGTTCATGAAGAAAAGGCAAAAGCAATGATTTTTGGTGAAATTTTTAGTATACATCAAATATGCAATCTTAATCATATCCAAGCAGAGAAAAGAGGCAGAAAAGAGAAATTAAATTTGATAAATTAAATGTGTACATAAGGAAAAATGCAACTATTTTTGTGTAAGTGTTTTATTACAAAGCAAAGTTTAAATTTTATACAAATTTCTCAATATATAATATGCCAATAACAAATGTTTTTCATGGGAACGGATTAGACATTTTCCCTTTATTAGGAAATATGAAAATTTTTAATGTAATTTTATTTTGGAACATTTTCCGTATACAGGAAAATTGTGTTTGGTATATATCCAAGCATCTGAAACGGAGTAAGGACGTATTCCGAGACAACACTCTATTAGTAATCATGTTAGTTTGGGTCTCTGCTATGTTATTAACAATTATACACTACATTTTAAATTTTCAAATATGATTTGTTTATGAAATGTGTTCTTTGGAGTTGCGAAGAATTCATTAATACAATGAAAGGAAAATATATCCAAACATTTGGAATGGATTAGAGACGTATACCGAGGTATTACGACATAAGTAATTATGTTTGTTTGGGTTTCTGCGATGCTATTAACAATTATACACTATGCTTTCAGTTTTTAAATATGATTGGTTTATGAATTGTGTTGTTTGTAATTGCGAAGAATTCATTGACACAATGAAAGGAAAATATACTCAAACATTTGGAATGGATTAGAGACATATACCGAGGTACTTCTATATAAATAATCCTGTCAGTTTGGGTCTCTGCAATGTTATTAACAATTATACACTATATTTTCAGTTTTTAAATATGATTTATTTAAAAATGTGCTCTTTGGAGTTGTCAAGAATTCATTGATACAATGAAAGAAAAACATATTCAAGCATTTTCAACGGATTAGAGACATATACCACGGTACCACTACATTTGTAATTTAAGAATCTGGAATGGATTAAGAAGGTATAACGAGTACCACTATATTAGTAACCATGTCAATTTAGTTCTCTGCTACTATAGTAACAATTATACATTACATTTTCAGTTTGTAACAACATATTAACAATTTTTCCATTATTTATATGGAAAAAATTCGTTTCGTATACGTCCTGTTTACTGTTATTCCAAGGACCTCTAAGGATTTAAGGATGTTATACCGATTTTCGATAATTCCTTATCTCGATTCTAATTCCAATCTAGTCTGTTTATTATTGGTTCCATTTTGCATATCCGGGTGGTCTTGTAATCTTGAAGAGCTAAATGTTCATTGTCTCTACTTGATTGTCGCTAATGAGTTTTCTTAGAGTAATGAGTCTAGTTACTTCATTTTCACTAGTCGCTTCAGTTTGACCATCATTGCTTAATAGGAGTCGCTTTTGCGTGGATTTGTTGCCATTAAAATGGAGTTGATAAGCATCTATAGAATATTGATATCTTCCCTAGTAGCTCAACAGAGTTTTATTTATGTATCTGCACCATTGATTCAAATATTCATTTTTTATAATTTCGATGAATTGTTTTCAATTCGCATGTAAGATTTTTTATCTCGAAATAATTATATATTTAGAGACGCATATTATTCTTTTCACTTTAACCATATTTTTAATGTATCAAAAATACTTTTCGCTGTATTCTAAGTAATGTAGTTGAAAAATTATAGTCAACTAAAATTAGTAACTCAACATTAAATTGCTATGCAGTTAGTATATATTTTGGAATATATCCCCTCATAAATGCAGCTACATCCAAAAATAGCCCCATATCCAGAAGCATTTATTTTATTAATATTTAGAGACATATATTATTCTTTTCACTTTAACCATATTTATAATGTATAAAATATATTTTCCACAATTTCCTAAGTAATGTAACTGAAAATTTATACTCAACTAAAATTAGCATCTCGACGTTAAATTTCTATGCAGGTAATAAATATTGGAATTTATTCACTTGAAAATGTAGCTACATCCAAAAATTGTCACAAATTCAGAAGTATTTATTTTATTAATATTTTGAGATTTTATCAGATGTTTTTAAATATGGGAAGCTTTTACAAAAAAAACTAGATTTCACAAATTTACGAAATTTAAATGTTTGATTTTGTTAAAATTAATTAACATTCGAAAAAAAATAGCATTCCATTCCATTCCAATCAAAAGTAAAAAAAAGCTATAAAAATTTACTAAAATGTTTTAGACAACATAAAATTTGCGATGAAATCCAGATTCAAGTGGACTTATTTATCATGTATAATTGTATTTATGTCATATACGTGATTTACTATGCGTATGACATTAAATACTTGACAACAATCATCAATGTGTAATGCAAATTTCAAAACATCTCTACTTTTGCTGTTTTTCACACAGCAAAAGCAGTGATATTTTTCACACAGTTTTTACTAAGTTTTATTAACAAATAAGTCTGTGATTGGTATAATTAATTAAAGGTGATAAAATGTAAAAAAAAATTAAATTAAAATACAAATGGAATAAAAATTAAGCAGTAATTTTCTTTAGAAAATTGTCACATATACAACTGTTCCTTTCGAATGCTTTAAGAAATTTAAACACTGTTTTATTTCTTCTTTTTCTTCGTGTTAAATAGGCTAATTTCAAAATTTAAATTAGCTATAGGAAGTCCATGTGAAACAGGTTTCACTTGTAGATACAAGTGATGGTTGATGAAAAGTACAGCTATTATCACTGAAAATGAAATCGAGGTATTTTACAAATTTTTATATGAAATTTTTAAAAATGCATCCAGAATTCAAACATTGAAAGGAACAGTTCTTTTGAGTTAGGAAAATTTTCTGATTAAAACATCAAATAATAAAATTAAACTTGAGCATATTTTGAACACAAGGAACAGGTAGAAATGGGCTATCATAGCTGTATGTTTGATTTAATTCTCATTAAATAAATAAATACATATAACACAGCATTTAAGTAAAGGTTCGAAACGAATTGATAATTTTCAAAACAAATACATGTCTCCAAACATTAAAGATCTCGTTCAAAAGCGGAAACGGACAAATCGATTACGTGTTAGGAGTACTAATCAAACAAACACGACTCAAATCAATTTTGAAAGATAAATATTAACTATTGTGGAATTTTTTTAGAATCATTTTTTTTCGTTGGACACTATGTAATTTAAAATTTTAGTTATTGAAAATTAAAATTATTTTTTAATTCAATTAAAATCTTTCTAAAATTACCTTTTTCCTCTATTACCCCACTGTGTTTGTATCTTTGATTTGCAGGCTTGCCAATTTTTACAGAAACAGCTGGTCGGATTATCAACAGTCTCTTTAACCCTTGTTTCATAACCATTAGCATGAGAGGTGGAAAAAAAAATTCGCTTTAATTTTCATGGACACTTAAAATTTGTCATTTTGTAGACATCAAATGCTTTTGAATACGTTCAAGGATGTTTTATATTATTTACCATTTTCTTTGTTTTGTAGTAAATGATAATTTTAATAAAAGAACAATTCTTTTAATTATATACTTACGATTCGTAAAATGGAACTTAAGAAAGGCTCATTTTTACTAAATGCAGATAAATTATTAGCAATAAATTTTGGTTTAATACTGGGGCTTTAATAATCTCAATTACGATGCTTACATAATTGGTTTATATTACCTATGCTTATTTTCTATCTTTCCTTATTTTTTGAAGTATTCTTAAGTTTTGCCGGAGGGTTTTAAAGTTTTGAGAAGTTCAGTTGTGTCCCATGTAATTGGCTTACATTTAATTTCTAAGTTCGAATGCTATTAGAGAATATTTAAAATCTTCTTTTTTACATTTATTTTCATTTCATGTCCAATCTACTTATATATTATTCTAATTTCTATAATAATTTTGTTTAAATCATTGAAGTAAAGAATATTCTTTTGACTATACCTCTTAAGTATGAAATTAAGCACGCAGACATGTAAACTAATATTTACATATTTTATTTCAATTATTTACTAACTTATCGACACTTTAGTACAGAGAATTTTTGGTGAGCGTGCTTTCAACCCTTTTTAGTTTTATTATGGTTACATTAATGAATGTGAAGTAATTCTGCTTCTATAAGAGGCATTTACTTGTACGATTTCGCAATTTAAAATTCACTCTGAGATGCTTTATGTATCTTTTGTGTGGATGAATACATTGCAATAAATGGGGAAAAACGAAAAATATATTTGCATTCTTCACAAAATATCGTGAACAGTTCATTTTAAATACTTAAATTTATAATGTTTTAAAAAGTTGATTTTAAAGTGTAAACCGAGAATGATAGAATGTACTATATATATACTTTATTAAATAAAAGAAGGGAGAAATTCAAAGTCTATTATCAAAACTACTCATACGGAAACAAAGATTATTAATCACGATTTACATGAAATAGTCTTGCTAGTAAAAAAAGCAACAAAATAGAGACGTACATTGCTGAAATGATAAATGCTCTTAAAGAAAATTATTTTACTCTCTCCAAATAATGAACGAAACCTTATTAATTACTGTGCAAATCTTATTTCATTTTATTCATCATTTATCTATTTAGAAGTGGAAGGTAAATATCTAACGCTGCAACCAATTTGTATTAAATGAGGAAACATTTCCGAAAATTATTGAAGCGGATTATTTGGTATTTTGAGTTTGTGTGTTTAGAAATGTATTTTACAGTTCAGTGCTTTGTTTAAAAATATGAAAATGGAAAATTAATCATGTAATTTTTTATTCTTATTGGCAGTTTTTTAAATTTATAACCCTAAGGATTAAATTTATTCAAAGCGAGAGATGTTGCAATGACTATAAAATCCATACTGCATACGAGCTATCTTTAAGCCTTTTATTTAACTTTTAATTTATCAAAGAAATAATTATTTAAAATAGGTACAGAATAGATTATACAATGGCTCCTATAATACCTATTTTAAGTTTACATTAAGTCTTCGCCAAACACGAAAGACAATGTAAAATAGAACCATGTTTTACACATTCAATTTGCAGAAGATGACATATTATTCATTTAAAATAACCAAGGTAAAAATTTTAGAGTGTAAGAGTAATAAAAAAATATTTTACTTATTTTGTTTATAAATACTGATATTAAACAGTCAAGAAAGTCTGCATCTGCTGATATAAAGTTAACATCTGCATCTGTAAATTTACATGTCGACACAGATTAGAATCATGTTTTTATACATTAAATTTGCAGAAGATGACATTATTCATTTAGAATAACCAGGATAACAAATTTTAGAGTGTAAGAGTAATAAAAAAAATATTTTACTTATTTTGTTTATAAATACTGATATTAAACAGTCAAGAAAGTCTGCATCTGCTGATATAAAGTTAACATCTGCATCTGTAAATTTACATGTCGACACAGATTAGAATCATGTTTTTATACATTAAATTTGCAGAAGATGACATTATTCATTTAGAATAACCAGGATAACAAATTTTAGAGTGTAAGAGTAATAAAAAATATTTTACTTATTTTGTTTATAAATACCGCTGTTTAAATAGTCAAAAAGTCTGCATCTGCTGATATAAAGTTAACATCTGCATCTGTAAATTTTTACATGTCGACATAATGCAGATGCTTTTAACATTGTGACAAATATTATTAAACGTGAGGAGGTCGAAATTTTCTTTCATTTGGTTTACAGTAAATACAGTATGCGCAGTATTGGTATCAATTATGTTTTTAATATGCATCATATTGGTACCTATATGTATCTTATTTTATCCAACTTGTTATAAAGATGTCGCTCCATCAAGGTGTATTTCTTACACTTTGTAAAAAAAAAAATTAAATTTTATTATTATAAAAGGGGATCTTATATAATCGAAAGAATGGAAAGTTTTAGAATTTACCATGATATTGATGAGATTAGTTATTTGAAAAAAAAAATGACATTAGATTTAAGTAGAATTCACTCTTTATGTCATGTGTGTTTCCCTTTATTCGTTTGAAAAAACTAGTAATTAAAACTAATAAAATCGACTTAGATATAATTCTTTATAGTTACTTAAAAATGAATTTGCAGCTAAATTTTCTGACTTGGAAAAAACAATTTTGTATTAACCTTATTGACATGTTTAAATCACACTATATGTGTGAATTTGTTGATAAAATTGATTTTTGCATCTCGAGTTTAAATTGGTGAAACTCAAGCTATTTGTAAGCAATATTGAAAAAAAATAAATAAATAAAATATCCTTTTTCGTTAAATAATAAACTATATTCGCGTTTTAATATTTTTTTATTACTCAATATAAGATTTAATTTTGATAAAAAAAAAAAAAAAAAAAACACAAAGCACGATAACATAAAGCCAGAGATTTAATAATTATAACATTGAGAAATTCATTTTTTTTCTCTGAATCATTTATTTTATTTTATGCTTGATAAAAATTAAATTTTCATTGGTTGTATTTTAATTAAATAAAAACGTAATTTTCATAGTAAAATTGCGATTTTAAACTAGTTCAAAAATGCTGCTTTCACCAGGATTTGCTTAATATTCACACAAAAAATGTTCTAGATAACTCAGTTCTGTGAGATCATAACAGTTTTTAACAATATTTCTGATTTTTTCCCAAAAATTTACAGTATTTTCCTCTGATAAATACTAAAAAAAAAATCACGAAAAATTTATATTTTAAATAAATAATAAATAGATTTCAAGTTAGCGACAAAACGAAAATAACTTTTAAAGAGTTTTTCGCCTTTCGAATTATGAAGTGATCAATTGCAAGAACTTATAAAAAATGAAATTATATACATGAAATTGAAGAAATTTTCCTTATTTTATATTTTTAATAAATACTTTGAAATAAAATGTGTTAGATTGTTTATAAATCCGAGCTACGCTAGATCATATCTGATGGTATTTATTAAAAACAAAGTTAGTGTAAAATAAACAAAACGCGTAGTTCCAATAATTTTTTTCTTCCATTATACCTGCACTCTATTTTCCCTAGTGGAAAAAGAAAACGAAATTCTGTTACGAATGTTTTGCTAACTATAAATTTTGACTTTCCTTATTGACATTTTTTCATTAAACATTTTCAAATGCAAAAATTCTCATAATTGGCAGAGATTGTGAAGGCAATATGGAACATGACGTCTTTCAAAGTGCTTCAAAAATGTCGAAAATAAACTGCAACCTAAAATTAATACCACCGGGAGGTTGTTAAAGAAAGAAAAATGGGAAACTTTCGATAGTAATAAATGGCTTCAGTCAAGAAGTAGTTTGGAAAATATTGCGGATGAAGTGTTTCTATTACAAAAATGTAAACATTTTTTGAAGTAAGAAAGAAATATTTTGTAAAAATGACAGTAACAGAATTGTAAATTTTCGTCTAGGTTAAAGTATTTAAAAGAAGTTTATCCTTATAAATTTGTGTATCCCGCTGTTATGGTTGTTTTTGTGGTATATAAAAAAAGTTACCTTATTGAAGAGAAATGAGAAATAACTAGTATTTTTATTTAAAAAATTTTATTCGTTCAAATTTTGATTCAAAAGTTAAAAAGTTTTCATGGAGAGAAGAAAAATAGAAAAGAAATAAAAATCAATAGAAAGATTTTGAAAGAGTATTAAATATACGCTTTAAAATATCTTGTAGAATTTAATCTTAAAATTTTAACTAAATTGATGGAAAAATTAACTTTTAATATTAAAAACGACATTAGTAATATACAAACGATATAATATTTTATCATAATTAAGTATAACGTAATTTATACAAACAGCATTTAAAGTAATGCATTTTAAAATCTGACTATTATATAAGTTAACAATTACTGTAATTTTTTATTTAATAAAATCCAATTTGAGATCAAGAAAATAAATTTTTATGAAATTTATCAAATATATCATAAGTTATATAATGATAATTCACTTTTTATATCCTTCACAAAAACAGCGAGAAAAATTTCAAGTTTACATATGGTACTAAAAATTTCAATTCTATTTATTTTATTTCTGTCTGAAATAATTTGACAAGGAAGGAGAAATTCAACAATATAGAAATATCTGAGACATTTTTTTTTCCTTGGAAAAAAAAGTTCTTTTCTGTTCGACTGAAAATATAACCGAGCTGAGAAAACCTATTGAAACACTTCATTGAATTTAGAATTACAATTTATTTCGTGTCGTTCTTTTTCCGGAAAAACAAATAAAAAACACACCCATTTCTTGCGTTTGCCTTCCTTTTTTTTTTTTCATCAATTTAGTAAATTTGCTGTTAGTGAAAGGAGGGAAGGGGGATTGTAGAGATTTCGTCTCAATACAGACATCATAACAATTTCCGTTGACTGCTGAAAAAATATTCCTACTACACCAATTTTATTTTTACAACTGTCGAAAACGAATTTTTTTTTTCATTTCAATTTCAGATGACATGCTTCGTGATCTCAACAATAACAACAGCAGAGAATTTATTTTTCCTTTTTTTTGCAGCTTGCTTCTTTGCTTGTATATTTGTTGGAATCAGTAAGAGGTGATATGCTCTACTGTTACAAGGCGCGGTTCACTTTTTTTTTTTTTTTTTTCGTTTCCATTTCGCTGTAGTAGAGACGATGTGCAGCTGTTGGATAAGTTTTGGGTACAGGGTGTTTATTGAATACATAAGTAAGCACAAACAACTTCGTTTCTGGTATTTTTTTTCTCGTGAGGGTTACTTTTTAGGTGAGGGTAGAAATTGTTTTCTCTCTCCCACCGAAAAGAAATGAACATCTGCTTTTTGCATTTCTCTTGTAACTCGGTTTCTGCAACTTTTATCATCAGAAATGCTTTAGAAATTCGGGAGTTGTTTTCATGTAGTAACTTCAGTCTACTAAGTAACCTAATTTTGTTTTTTGCTTTACTGTCTTTAACGGAAGTCGATCTTGACTTGGCTTTTCGACATGTTTTATTGAACTGTTCTTGCGATATGCTTGGATATTGGTATTGATGCTTGAAACAACATTATGATAATAACCAAAACGTGAATGATGATTTGTGTTGGTGCGAAGCAACTTGGCTGAGAAGCAGCCGCTAGCTTCTATCTTGAGTTGGAGTCCTTTGAAGTTATGAGATAATACATTGAAAAACAAAGCAGGTAAAGACTAATAGGTGACTTGCCCAGATATATATATATACATATATATATATAAAGAATTAAAAGAAAGAGACACATAAAGTTTTGAAGTAATCTAAACAAATCGAGGAAGGTTTTAATTTATTCATTTTTTATTCTTTCATTTATATTTAATATATAAACATATAAAAACAAATAAAAATAATTAATAAGCAGAGTTGAAGAAAAAGGTTCGAGATAACCAAAACGTGAGATTATTATACTTTGCTTAAGTCTTTAATTTTATGAAAAAATAGTGATATTTTTCTTGATATAGTATACATAAGATTAATTTTTTACTTTTAATAATATGTTCATTTAGATACATTTTTCATCTTGAATTCTACATAAAAATTATTAATGTTGCCCCATAAAAAAGTTTAATACTTGGAAATATTCATAAAAATAACTTTTTCCATCTTAAAAAAGAGAGATAGATGGAATGATTTTAATACTATATTTTGAATCGTAAAAAGATGCAGAAATATGCTATTTAGTTTTGAAGTATGCAATAATTATAAAACCTTTCCTTACTTTTTTTAATATCTCAAATTATTTTCGCTGCTTTACAAGTTTTGCAATAATCAAAGCAAAGTATGAAGTGCCTTGCTTATTGCAAAAAGCGAAAAGCAGAGAAAATAACTCGAGATATTAAAAAAAGTAATGAAAGGTTTTAAATTAATTCTTTAGAAGCTAGATTTCTATTGAAAAAATACGTTGAATATGTGTATATATATAAATTCAGAAAAAACATGATTCATCGTTTTACATCAGTGGTCCCAGTGCAATTGTTATTTTTATAATGTAAATAAAACTCGTTAAGATTGTTTCCTTAAAAAGCATTTTCCCGCATCAATCATTGGAAAATTTTGTTAAAATTGAGAAAAAGAAAGTTTAGTAAAACAATTTCCAGCAGATTTTCAACAATAAACATCTGCTCTAACAGGTTTTAATAGCTGTGTGCATTGTTCTACATGCGGCTTCTTCATATCTTGTAGTGTCTTTCCTTGTAATCACAGTTTTCAGAAACGATGGTGATTACGATAACATGTTATAACACTCTCTCACTGACAGTCATGATGTCCGATGGGAACTTTTCGGGTTTTCTCACATAAGACACTCAAATGCGAAATGGTTACTGCAGCTAAGGAAAAGGCCGATGCTGGTTTCATTCAAGATGGCGCTGATGTTTTTACTTTTGCTCAGGCTCTTAAAGTATTTGAAAATGTGAAGTTTTACTTATGTTAATAAAATTACTAAAAAAAAAAACAAAAAAACCCAAATATTGAAAATTCATTTAGTATTAAAAAATGAAATGTCCAAATCGAAGTTATCCATTATTTTAATAAATAAGTAGATTTGGTCATCTTCATTTTAATTCATTCTTACATAGATTGGCAAGTAAAAATTTTCTGTTATGTTTTTTGCTATACGTATCTATAATATCGATATGCGTGTAATATGTCCTAGGATTATTATGTCCATGTCTATCGTTTCTTTCGAACGTCTCCGAGAGAAAGGTCGGATTGAGATTTTACTGTATATATAGCAATATTTCAGAATGTAACATTGAGTTAATAGTAATTAAGATACGTATCATGTTTCTTTCTTGTCTTCTTATGATAGCTGGAAAACTTTATTACTGTCTAATTCAAAATTGTAAATGAACTAGTTCCAGTTAGCTATATTTGGGATAATATAGCCTTTGTTCAGTTGTTTTTAGAACCTCATAGGACATTTTTTCTTGAAGTAATTTCATGTATATTTTATAATTAATGTTCAAAGAAAGTAATTTAATTAGCATAAATCGGTAATTTCATTTAACCTTCATAAAACTTCTCAAAGTTTCACATTCATCAAGCACCTTTGAAGCGAAGTATTATATCTCTATCATCATCAACCATTTTCTTAGTTGTAGTGGCTATCTTCTCTTATATTATGATTGTAATCATTAACTATAAATCTTTTCTGTATAGTCGGTTTGTATTGAGTGACAGATGTGAGAAAATTCGAAAAGATCCCTTTGGATAGTCTGTCTGCATGAGTTTTGTTATATATATACTCACACATAACCCCAATAAAACTATAACAGTATTACACTCTGGAATATCGTGAATTTAAGTCAGCTTGTGTCCATATTATTTTGAATTCCAGAAATATTCCTATCTGTAGTTTTAATATATTTAAGAAGGCAATACTGTTTGTTACTTGTAAAGAACTGCTCAATACTAATTTTTATATCTTATATAATTTTTATATACTAAATTTATGGGCTTTAATTTTTTTATGTTTTTCTTTAAGACATGACAAACGGAGGAAGGTAATGTTGGGATAAACACCTCATTTCCTCTGACTCTGATACTGTTCTTTAATTTCTCCATCTCTAATAGTTTAAAGTATATAAAACTTTTTTATGGCTTATTTCCAATCTAAAATGTTAAATTTTAGAGCTTCGAAGTTATTATAGTATTCTCAACATGGTATAATTTAAAGTAAAACTATTTTGTGTCTACGTTTTATATATTACTTACTAGGAGTCATTTTTTACGATGGAATGTTTCTAAAAATTTTTATGAGGTATTACTGTCTCGTAAAAATGGAAGTTCTTTTTACCAGATGGTCAACTTTATCGCACGAAATTACCAAATATATACAAAACGAGGAGCAAAAAGTAAATTATTAAAATATGTATTTAAAGTTCGATTTAAAATAATGTATTTTAAATTATTTTTGATGTATAGAAGAATCGAATAACAGCCAATGATGAGTTCTGCAGAAAATATTTTAAATGTGTTTAATTTTTTTAAAGAATAAACATTAAATCAAAGCATTTTTTAAAGTTTTGTTGGCATATGCCAAATAGATTCATTTCAGATTTTCTTCAAATTATCACGCACTTTAACGTTGTGCACATAATATTCGAGCATGAAATAATAAAACAATTACTAGATAAAGATTTAAAAAATGTAGAATATTTATCACTATAAATTATTCAAGATAGAATGAATTTTTACTCTATATAAATTTTAATAAAGGGGAAAAAATTAAAAGGTGGGAAAGATTGATTGCAAAGGATTCCGAGAAATGACAAGGACTGTATGTAAATTAAAAAAGAATTGAATTTGTAAAAGAAAAGTAAACAAATCTTGCTTTTAAAAGATGTGGATAAAATTAAACTTGTAATAAATTACATTAATAATAATTATGCAATTATCTTGTACCCCTATAATTCCGACATGAAGAAGTTTTCATTCAAGACATGGCAACGAAACAGCAATTCCATTTTCATTTATACAAGAATGGCATTTCCAAATGATACAACGAATTTAATTTTTGAAACAGAAACTTTTTTTATAGCTTTTAGATATAAAAAGTAAAATTTCATATAATTCTTTTCAGTATTCTTGTACATTTTTAATTTTTGATCAAAATGATTTCTTTTTAAATTTTAGATCTGCCAAGGCAAAAACTAAGACAAATATAGATTCTCAATAAAAATTGAAGATATAATGAATTTTTATTCTAAATTTTATTTAAATGAAATTTCGGGGAATATCAAATTTTCTATTTTCAATTTTCTATCAAACTAGGCCCAATATCAATTTTCTACCATGAGTAAAAAAAGACCAAATACTATATCATGATTCCGTCTTATCTTATTATGAAAGCTGGAAAAATGTATTAATTATTATCTTGTACATCTATAATTCTTGTATTATTTCATTATTTTGTACATCTATAATCCCGTTCTTATTTATTTAATATATGACAAAGTTTTCAATCAAGACAAGGCAATGAAACCGCAATTCCATTTTTATTTATATAAAAAGGGTATTTCCCAAATGGTACAACAAATTTAGTTTTCTGGAAACAGAAATATATTTTATAGCTTTTAGATATAAAAAGTAAAATTTCATATAATTCTTTTCATTATTCTTATACATTTTTTATTTTTTATCAATATGATTCCGTTTTAAATTTTACATCCGCCAAGACAAAACAAAGACAATTATTGATTCACAATAAAAATTATATAAGATAGAAGCAATTTTTATTCTATCTAAATTTTATTTAAATGAAATTCTGGCGAATATCAAATATCAATTAGGCCCAATAACAATTTTCTGCCATGAGTAAAAAAAATGTCACAAATATCTTGCTTCCATTTTGTCTTATTATGATAACTGGACAAATTTATCAATATGAAATTCAATATTGTAAGTGAGTTGGTTGTAATTACTTTTTTTGGGAGATTTTATATTCATTGCTTAATAGCTTCCCAGAACCTCATAAGTAGATTTGTCTTGTAATAGTTTTTAACATGGAATTTGCATTAGTTTGTTAAATAAATATAATATTAATAGACTATAATTCTAGAGAAGAGTTTATAAGGTAATTAAGATGAATTGTTTAAAATAAATTTAAACTCAAGTATTAAACATTTTTTATCGAATTTATTTTCATTAACATTTAACATTTAAACATTCTTTTTTTATAATTTATTTTATTCAAATTATCAAGGCTTTTGATATTGCGCACAAAATGTTAGAGCAGGAAATAATAAAATAATTACTTGATAAAGATTTAAGAAATGTAGAAAGACTCTCAATAAAAATTATGAACGCTGGAGTAAATTCTTATTCAATGTCAGTTATATTTAAATGAAATTAATTTTCTGCTTCGCTTATTTTGAAGAAACATACTCGCTATTTTTATTCAGAGGTATATCAAATTTCGAATCTTCAATTAACATTTCCTGTCATGAGAGAATAGTAAACTATTTCTATTAAGAAACGTATCATGTTTCTTTCTTGTCTTATTATGATAGCTGAAAACTTTATTGTCTAATTCAATATTGTCAGTGAACTAGTTCCAGTTAGCTATATTTAGGTAATGTAGTCTATGTTCAGTTGTTTCTGAAAACTTCATTGGAAAGTTTTTCTTGAAATAATTTAATGTATATCTTTTGATTAATGTTTAAAGAAAGTAATTTCATTATCATAAATTAATAATTTCATTAACCTTCATAAAATTTCTTATAGTTTCAAAAAGCTGTAAGCCCCTCGGTAGAAGTCGAAACATCTGTCTCATATCGCCATTATCATCATAATTTTTCTTAATCGTAGGGACAATCTTCTCTGTATAGTCATATTATAATCAATAATTATCAATCTTCTCTGTATAGTCTCATAATTATTGGTTATAATCTGAATATACAGAGAAGACTGATAATTATTGGTTATAATCTGACTATACAGAGAAGACCGATAATTATTGGTCATAATCTGACTATACAGAGAAGACCGATAATTATTGGTCATAATCTGACTATACAGAGAAGACCGATAATTATTGGTTATAATCTGACTATACAGAGAAGACCGATAATTATTGGTTACAATCTGACTATACAGAGAAGACTGATAATTATTGGTTACAATCAGACTATACAGAGAAGACTGATAATTATTGGTTACAATCTGACTATACAGAGAAGACTGATAATTATTGGTTACAATCTGACTATACAGAGAAGACTGATAATTATTGGTTACAATCTGACTATACAGAGAAGACTGATAATTATTGGTTACAATCTGACTATACAGAGAAGACTGATAATTATTGGTTACAATCTGACTATACAGAGAAGACTGATAATTATTGGTTACAATCTGACTATACAGAGAAGACTGATAATTATTGGTTACAATCTGACTATACAGAGAAGACTGATAATTATTGGTTACAATCTGACTATACAGAGAAGACTGATAATTATTGGTTACAATCTGACTATACAGAGAAGACTGATAATTATTGGTTACAATCTGACTATACAGAGAAGACTGATAATGATTGGTTATAATCTGACTATACAGAGAAAACTGATAATTATTGATTATAATCTGTCTTCTCTGTGTAGGCAGATTATAATTAATAACTATCTGTCTTCTCTGCATAGGCATTTATGTATTGAGTGTCAGATGTGAGAAAACTCGAAAAGTTCCTATCAGACAGTCTGTCTGTCTGTCTTATACACGTTATCTTAATTTCTGAAAGTAGTGACTGCATTTGAACAAGACTTTCAGCAAAACTTTTACTATTTCAGCAAATTTTTGTAGTTGAAAATAGTTAAAATATTGTACTAAGCTGTTTTTTTTCTGAAGTTCAACAGAATTTCCTAACAATTGAAACTGGAAAATATCCTTTAGTGGAATAGTCTAAGCTGGTTTTATTTATATTGTTTAAATCGCAATTGTACTGGGACAGCTGAATTATAATGATGAATATGGAAAACGAATGATGTTGATTGAGTTTGGATTAGTTTATCAAATAAGTGGAATGTTAATAAACTACACCACTAGACAAGAATTTACAAAAATAGTTAATATTAATTGTAGCAGTTTTCGTAAGTGTATCACGCTCACACTTTGTGGGCTTGCCCACATTTTAGGACATTAATATTCTGAATGTCTAACTTGAAACTAATTATGAATGTGATTTATTATTGCATCAATAACTACTATCTTAATTGCTTAACTCTATCACACGCACTGGTGTCCAAATTCACTGCATAATTCCTTTTGTTTTTATAATTTGAAAAGTAGACTGACGTCTTGTCGTTGTATTTAAAATTAATTAAAAAGATTATAAAATAAAATTCCTAAAAATTGAAAAATTAGAATAATAGTTACATATTGATCTGATAATTTAAATACAGGGAGTGGGGCATAAAATAACTTTCCCTGTTAGGAGGCATCTGCATCAGAAACTAATGAACGGAATGTAACCAACAACAGAAAATGGACAATGGAAAAAATGGAGAGATAATTACAATGAAAGCCCAGAGAATGGATTATGCAAAATTTCATTAATGCTGGAGTAATAAAAAATGCACGTGCAGAAATGAATATTCTGCAGTACGAAGTTCACAGAAATTAAATTTTTATTAATCAATATTAAGATCCCCTGGACCAAATGCAACAACATTTTTAGGGTGCTGACCTTCCATGTGTACAAGATATTGCATCCCAATTGTATGACGTTCTCTACTGCTGAATGTAAAGTGTCCTTTTAGATGTTGGTAGCAACTCGTCAATGCTCTCTTTGAATAAGCACATGTTTGTAAAGCCACCAAAATACACAACGGATTTAAGGTACTATAAATAAATGTACTCCACAGTCAAAAGGCACATGAGGCGATGTCTTTAGAATTAGACGACAGACGGGAAATCTACCTCGATTGGTCAAAATTCCTAATAGGTATGTGACAGCAAAGCAAAAATTTGTCGGAACTTTTTGGTACCAAATTTTTTTTTTTCCGGAGTTCATCTCTCTGTGCCTTCTATAGTCTATTTATTTTCATCCCGTCTGTTTGTTTTCATCCATTCCATCTGTTTCATTCAGAGTCTATTTGTTTCCTTTTGTTTGTTTTCATCCGTTCCATGTTTCATTCAGAGTCTATTTGTTTCCTTTCGTTTGTTTTCATCCGTTCCATCTTTTTCATTTATAGTCTATTTGTTTCCTTTCGTTTGTTTTCATATGCTCCATCTTTTCGTTCATAGTCTATTTGTTTCCTTTCGTTTGTTTACATCCGTTGCATCTTTTCATACATAGTTTATTTGTTTTCAATATTTCATTCCGTCTGTTTGTTTCCGTTCGTTTGTTTTCATACGTTCCATCTTTTCATTCATAGTCTATTTGTTTTCAATATTTTCATTTTCGTTTATCAGTTTTAGGCGCAGGTGCCATTAAACAGGGAAATTTATTTTATCTCAACTCCGCATTTTGTAGCAAAATAAATGAATGAATAAATAAATAAATAAATAAATACAGCTTATAATATTTTAGTTAACATTTATATTCATGTTAGGTATTTAGCTTGCTAGCTCAGTTCTGGAGATAATTAGATCTTCCCTTTGAAACTAGATAATTTTTCTTAATTTACTATATTAAGGAAGTACAGAAATTTCATTATAATACACATTTTGCCCATTAATATTTTATAGCTTTACCTCTAATTTTATTTACACTTTAAAAGTAAATGCGTCGTATTTTGCAGGGAGATAAAATGAGATCTTCACCTACACATTTAGTAGAAATTTAGTTAAAACGCTTACCTTCTTTATTCGTAATCCTATTTGCTGCAAATATGAGATTGCAGATTATAGTGTATGTAAAATTTTTCTGGAGACACAAAAATGTAAATTAAAAGGAAGCGATACAAAAATTTTGGTTACAAACGATTTTTAAAGTTATTTAATTATTAATTAGGGTTTTAAATAATCGTTATTATTTTTATATACATAGAAGTTATATATTAATTGAACGATTTCAACAATACTTGGAGCAAAAGCAGTTGACTTTACAATTTGATCCTTGAAGTATCATAACAATGGTGATTAAATTAATTGCATTATTATTGTTTATTGTGATAAAGAAATATATCTGAGAATAGTTTGCGTCGTATGTTCCAATATTTGAGCAAAATTGACAGTCTATTGAGAGTTAAAACCATTCGATTTGCACCTCTGAATAGCCATCAAAAAAGGGTATTTTGATAATAAATATCAAGTTTTAAATCTTGGAGCACATAATGTGTAAGAGAAGAAAAATATTTAAAAAGTATTATTGAATTTATTTTTGTCAAAATAAGATACAATATACAGTTTATTAGCGGAACTTATTGATTTAGGTTTGAAATAATCGTTATTATTTTTATATCCATAGAAGTTATATATTAATTGAACGATTTCAACAATACTTGTAGCAAAAACAGTTTAGTTTACAATTTAATCCTTGAAGTATCATAACAATGGTGATTAAATTTATTGCCTTAATATTATTTATTATGATAAAGAAATATATATGAGAATAGCGTGCTTCGTATGCTCCTCTAACATTTGAGTAAAAGTGACAGTCTATTGAGAGTAAACACAATTCGATTTGCACCCCTGAATAGCCATCGGAAAAGGATATTACGATAATAAGGGGTATTATGATATATTAATTAATAAATAATTGTTAATAATATTATGATAATAATAAAGGGTATTATGAAATAAATAAAATAATTAACTATGATAATATTATGAAATAAATTTATTATAATTATAAATAATTATGTTATTATGAGGAAGGTATTATGATAATAGGAATAATAAAAGGGCATTATGATAATAATATCGAGTTTTGAATCTTGGAGCCCACAATGTGTAAAAAAAGAATAATATTTAAAAAGTTTTATCTAAATCAATGTGTTGCCAATAATTCAATTGAACTATGACAGAAAAAAAAAATTACTAAATAGCCTTTATAGATTCTATTTGGTTAAAACATTATTTAAATTTGCTAGCTGTTAGTGGACGTTTTCCATCAATAAAACAGCATTTGATTTATGATTCATAACTTGTATTAAACTTCAATTTCGTTTGAAAAAGGTAAATTGTGAACCACTTTTGATTGATTCTTCATGAACTACGTATGTGAAGTTCATCTTTAAGAACTACGCTGATTTTCAATACGAATAAGATTTACGAAACTCTTTTTCGAAAACTTCCCTGCAGATGATGGAACTTTTTATTATTCAATCGGTATTGCTGCAAAGTCTTCAATTCTTCTGAAAACTACGTTAAGTGACTGACGTCGTTCTGACTTTTAAACTATTTCTAAGCGATATAAATGGAGAGGTAAGAATTTATATAAAGCCATTCTTCCTCTTTCTGAGAACACGTGACACAATTTCATTTCCTGTCTTGTCAAAAAGCGCGATTTTTGGCTTTTAATGGCTTTTTCTTCGTCTGTCACTGGGGTTGGAACAAGCATTGCGCATTGCCACTTCAGAACTTAATCTAACTGTCGAAAACAGCTTCTATTGGAATACTTTTTTATTGTATATACAGTGTGGTCTGATTTTTTGCAGTATTTTCCTTTTAAAATGATTATTAATTTCTTATTACTTAAGGAAATACAGGAATTATTGGCAAATACAGATGTAACTTATATTGTAGTGCAAAATTGCAATGCTTTCAATCAAAATCAATGACATCTATCATTTCTTTCAATACTTATTTCAATCCTAATTATTACGAATTCTAACTATTTTTCTAAGTTCATCAGCTGATCGAAATCAATTGTTTTATTCAGTTCAACTTAATCTAACTGTCGAAAACTTGTGGAAATACTTTTTCTATTGTTTCTACAGTGTGTTCTGATAAGGGTATGCTTTTTTTCAGTATTATCGTTTTAAAATGATTATTAATTTATTACTTGGGGAAACACATAAAGCACAAAATTGTTCTTTCTCTGTCCCGTAATAATAATAGCAAGTGAATATTTAAACTGGAATTATTGGCAAATGTAGATGTAAGTTATGTGATAGAGCAAAACTGCGATGCCTTCAATCAAAATTAATGACATATCAGTCATTTGTTTTGACACATCTTTCAATTTTTAGGTTGACCTAATTATTACGAATTATAACTTTTTTTCTAAGTTCCTCAGAGGATTTTATTTCGGTTGTTTATCCACCCAATGTAAAAGTAAGATGAAAATGAAATCAATGAAAATAAAGTTTTCAAGCAAAGATCGAGTTGCAATTCTTTATTCTTGATGCATCAGAAGAAAAACGAAAAGTTGCAGAAAGGTGCAATTACGTTAGCTGAAAAACAATTTAAGTGCAACAGAATGACCATAATAAGAATTTGGCAAGGTTAATCTTATGCTAATATTCAATCTTTGAAAAAACAAAACTATGAACGTAAATGCGAAGATTACGGAGAAAAAATTCGGCATATTCCTCTTAGCAGAAAAGGCACCATGAGATGAATGCCTCAAGCTGTTCAAGTTCTCAAATCTACATTATTCCTAATTTTGAAAAAAAAATGCATAAAACGGGTTTCAAGCACCATTAAACCACTTCTTACAGACAGAATAAGAAAGATCGAGTAAAATTTTGTTTGTCAAAAGTACTTCTTGATGGAGAGTTATGGACTTTAAGGATTATATTCACATGGAAGAAAACTATCTGAACAAAAATAAAATCTGATCAAAATAAAAATTTGTAATGTTTTTAATTTATTGTTTAATTTAATCTAGTTTTTCGATAATAAATGCTGCGTTCTTTATTTATATTCTTTTGCTATTATTATTATGGGACAAATTAAATTCATCAACTGCTGCTATTATTATGAGACAGAGAGAGTAGTAAATTTAACACTGTTTCCAAAACAAGATGCTCGAAGTGTCAATTCTATTCAACTATAGGAAAATATTAAGAAGCATGTTGTTAAACTCTCCACAGATTGCCTCAAGTGTTGAAATTTCGAATATTATTTTGAGGTTGAAAATGATCAATAAAGTCTTCATATATGTTATCCTTAAAATACTATTATGTATCTTGAACAACATAAGGTTTTTTTGTATGACTTTTAATGATTTCATTTAATTATAGGTAGAAACTTCCCATGCTAATCTTTTGATTTTGTTATTGTATCACTTTTATGATTTTCATTTAAAAATTTGTACTTGCATTATCAAATGTTAGATGTTTCTGCCCTTTTACATTACATGTATTGAACAATTTTTCTGATAAAATGTTTTTTATCATAATCAAATGTTTAGAGTAGCTTGGCCAAATTGGGTCCTTAATCTACCTATGTAAACTCAAAATACGCTATTCAAATATATCTCAAAACGCATTGGGTAAGTAGGATGATCATTCTTTCTGTATCCTTCAATATTTGACAGCATTCAAAACCATACATATAGAACCAAAATTATTTTGGTTAACGCCTACAGTATTTTTGGTGATGATATATCTTGCTCTATTTTTGTTGGTTCTGGAAATTCTTGCTAGAATCCTTCTCTGATGCAGTAGGCAGAATTCGCTCTCCTACTGCATCAGAGAAGTGATTACGAAGACAGTGAAGAATTATTAACCAGTTATCAACAGTGAAGAAGAATTACTTCTACTGTTGAAAATAGGGACAACAGCTGTCAACGACATAAAAAAAAAGTTCCAATACTCCAAATGTATTGATTGCTGTCCAAATCGTAATCCTGGCAGAATATACTTGGTTATAATGAGATGTGGGTTTTCATTGCTCCACAGTTTTCATTTTTATTTACTGCCAAAAATGCATCTGGTTGGATGAATATCCAAGTATAAAAAAATTGTCCTTCAATAATATTAAATACCTTGAAAAAAAGTAGGTTTGCCAAAATTTAAAATGCAATTTAAAAATACTAGCCTTAATGGACCATCCATTAAATTTTATATAATATTTCTTAATCTGAATTTTTTTTATGAGTGTTACTCAACCTTTAAAACATGTTCATATCTGAGCAAACAACGAAATTTCTAAAAGTCCTTCAAATTGTTAATGAATGTCAAATTGTTAATAACTTCCAAACTGTGAACTCCCACAATTCCAACACTTGAAGATGGTCACGTTGGCTCAAGAAATCAACGTTGGTTCACAAAGTAATCAGATTTTGCTCTTTTGTGTAACTAGTTTCGAACTCACATTTCAGAATAAGTAAACAGATTTAACATAATTTTGCGATTATTGAAAGTTCGCATTAATAATAGAAAGTTTTTGAGAACGCCATTCGTAATATGGCTGAACTATTTCACCAAATGACATACACCGTTTTCGATTTCCATCATTTTGCTGGTGTACAAAATCTCTCCAATGCAATTTTTTGCAGTGTACCCGAATAACGCATAGATCTATTGTTTCAAAATTATTCCAAACTCTCATTTTTAATGCTCTTTTATTATGAAGTTGATTGTTTTATATTTGTGAATGGTCCCTTTAAGAACTATCTAAAATAATGTTATTGTTTTTTAGGCTTTCTTTACCATTTCTTTGTCTAGATTACTTGCAGCTGATATTCTGCGCTTTCTTTAAGGGACGTTTAAGTTAATAATCCTTTGTTTCTTCTTTCTCTCTATGAAGCAGAATAATTTCAGCAGCTGATGACAATCTATGTCACCATTACACAGTAAGTCGACCATAGGGTAATGCTTTAATTAATGTTAAAGTTTGCTGATTCTATGCGCACTTAATTTAAATTTTAGCTCAACCATCCTCTATAAACAGAAATGAGTCAATTTTCGATGGTCAAGTATGGAAGAACCTTGCGTTGAAATCTGTTCTAAACTCCTCGTTTTAATTAAACCATGTGAGGTGTTTTCTCTGGTGTTAATAATAAGATTATATAGCTTTAGAACATAATTTTGAAAATTGTTTATGCAGCTACTTTATTGACTTTATTTTCATAACATGAAGCACTAATGCTAATGAATTTTCAGTTATTGTGATTAAAAATTATTGAAAGCTAATCGGAAAAATCACTTAGATTAGAATAGTTTTATTCTGAAAAATTATTAACTTAGCACTACACTAAATTAAATATTTTGAAAGTTTAGCTATACTGGAATCGCAATTAAGTAGACACTGAGAAAGTGTTTATCCCACCAACCGTCGTAGTTGAAGAGCAACAAGTGTTTAGAAATTAGACGCACGAACCAGTTATGATTCCCTAAATGGTTAAATTATCATTTTTAAAAATACTAAATTAAATTTTTAAACCAAAACTTGAATCAGGTTAATAATTTATATTTATATTTTTTGTAAATAATTAACCGGATTCCACTTAACTCCTCCTCACTTTCACTAAGATTAGAATAGTTTTATTTTGAAAAATATGAACTTAGCACTACACTAAATTAAATAGTTTGAAAATTTGGCTATACTGGGATCATAATTTAGTGGACGATGAGAAACTGTTGCTCACACCAAACCTCGTAGTTGAAGAGCAACAAGTGTAAGAAATTAGAACCAGATTAAACCATGAACCAGATTTGGTTATGATTTCCCAAATGGTTAAATTATTATTTTTAAAAAATAATAAATTAAATTTTTAAGCCAAATATTCAATCATGTTAGTAACTTTAAAATATTTTTTTAATTATTAACCTGATTCCACTTAATTCCTCCTCCTCAATACTCTTCTTATTAATCTGGTTCCACTTTTGAATATAATGAACAGTCTACAGACGGTAAATGAGGGGAGGACAATCCCTTCTGGGAAAACTTTTAGGTGTAAATAATTCCCATTTTAGAGGTGAATGGTGGAAAACTCTTTGAACCAGGAAGCCTTACTTCAGGTGCGCGACGCTATAGAAGTGACAATGTTCACCGAGTTTTCTCGTTTCTAAAAATTCGTTCCAAGTTCTCTTTCTATCTCCTCCAACATGGCTGCCTGATGGCCAATTGGCTAGCGCTCTGGCCTTTGGTACCACAGGTTCGAATCCTGTCGGTGGCATGAATGTTTGTTAATGGTGTCGGAATTCACGTTAAACTGTAGGTCCCGGTCTAATTAGCCTGTGTGCACAAAATGACCGCACAGCGACAACCCAAATTCCTCCAACTGGACTAAGAGTTGGATAACTAGTTGATAATTATAGGTTTTATCGATGATATTTATTTGCGAAATTTGTTAGTATACCTTGTCATGCAATAATCATCTTACTGCAATACTAATTTTTAATTAGCATTCAAATATCTTATTTTTACACATATGACCCATTAAATATTTCTAGTGCAAAAAACAAAATTCCTGTACTGGAAAAATATTTCATAATAATCTGCTGTATATCCAATCCAACAAAGTTTTTAACAGAAAACACTTAATTTGTGGTTTTTATAACACTAAAATCCAATGCAGAAAAGTGAAAGGTGTATATAAAACAAAGTAAATAATTTCAGAGCTAGTTAAAACTTTCTGAATTTTCCTAATAAAATGATTTCATACAAAGTTTTCATATTTCTTATTGAACGGACAAAATATTGACAGTTTATTAACAACCCGTGTTTCTTTTGAACTGATCATTGTGACACACAACGGAAAACATTTGCTGTAAAAATTTCGGCGATGGTGATGTTTGCTGTCAGATAGCATTATCTGCTAGATTGCAGTGGACAAGGTTTCGAAGTGCTTTAATTACACTATCCCGTTAAGAGTTAGACTGTTGTTTGACACATAGGGAATCGCGGAACGTTGTTGTAGACAGTCCATGGTTACCTAATACCTGCATCAAAGGCCAGACTAAATGACAAGTCACGAGACTCGGCCTGATGTTTGATAGATCAGACAGCTGATCCTCTACTGCTAACTAAGTTTTAAAACTGTTAGTTAATCTATTCATCGCAATAGATTAACAAACTATATTTAAACTTTAAAATTCACACACTTTACAAATATTTTGTTTATAAAAGAGTAACACGCAAGCCATCAATTTAATTAATCAAGGAACGTGTTTTCCTAATTTGATAGAGTTTATAATTTTGGAAATATCAACACAAAAATTCTTCTGAACATATTTTGTAGTTATTGTTCGGTGATCACTCATTACTATTTGAGAAATTTAGACTTTTTCCATTAATAAAATTGAAATTGACTGATTTTCGAATTTTTTTTTGTGTTTTTAGCTTTATATAGATTGAGTAGAGTCTTGGTAATAGTACAGTTTAATTTAGTACTGAATAATTTTATAATGCTTTTGATTAATAGAGATTTTTTTGTATACTAAAACAAACATGGTAACTAAAACTCTTTTAATGATAAAAATAATACCATGAATAGTTTGAATGAAATAATACCATCGTTTGATATTTTCTGGTACACAAGATTCATTGTAATTTCCAATTTAAAAAACAAACAATACATAGCTGAAATCTTGTGACAGTGATCGCAATTGTGAATATGACACAACCTACACCCAGCCCCCTCCAATTGTCTTCCTCTCCATTAAGAAGCAAACAATTTTCTCACAAGTGGTATGAGATTATTAAAGAAAGAAATTGACTTTGTAATATAAATGCGCTTTAGCTATCCAGTTACTCTTTAAAAAAACTGGCTTGTCTTAAAAGCAAACGTTTTAAAGTCCTCCAAAGTAACCACGCAAAAAGCTCTTATTACAAATGGTACAAATTACACCCGACAGCCAACCGAAACAGAATATTAAACGCACTTTTTTAATTACGTTCTGGTGAAACGTATAGAATTTCCCCCAAAGTGAATTTCATTTTTTCCAATTTCATTTTGGAGCACAATAGCGGGGGATAATGCTTTCTTTTTTCATTATCTTAGTAAATGTAAAAACTGAGCTTCCACTGTCACTTAATATTAAAAACAAGCAAGCATTTCAAGAGATTCTGGTTTCTGTACTTTACTTCTAATTATGTTTCTTCGTACTAAACGATTAAGCAAGATTAAAAGTTATATTCCGCAATTTGTCGCTTCCCAAGACGGGCATTTGCGAGACACATGCAAAATGTGAATTGAACGCAGCGTTTAGAGACTTTCTCTTGCATGACAGAAGTAATAAGAGTTTTGGTCTGGTTTAAAAATAAACCTGGACATTTATTTCAATTAAAAATATTTAAATCGCTTAATACGTCAGCATTTTTAATCAATGATCTTACTTTTCTTTCTTTTTCCCCCCCCTTTTTTTTTTTTACCGTATAGTCAATAGCATGGTGGATTTGATTTGATTTGTTGCTGCGCTCTACTGCCATTTTTTGCATATTTTAGACTAATTAGACCGGGACCTACTGTTTAACGTGGATTTCGAAACAATAACAAACATTCATGCTACGGCCAGGGTTCGAACCTGAAGCCTGTAGTACTAATGACCAAAGCGCTAACCAGTTGTCCATCAGGCCGCGTAGCATGGTGGATAACGCATTGGGTTTCAGAATTGTGAAAGCCCGTTTCGGAATCCAATAAGTGAAACTAAATTAAATGTTTCCATATATATGTTGGAGATAGGTACGATAAATCTGTAGGCTGAAGTGTCCTTTGATTGGAGAGGATGGTGGGAGGTCTAGATGTCACTCGTGTGTGTATATGCTAAGCAACATGAAGTCCGACATCTTTGAGACAATGGCAATCCTCTTTCAATGATAAATTTAACTGTCTTATGTGAAATCATCGTTGCCATTAAGTGACAATCATTTTTTTTAATGTGACGCAACTGCTCCCCTGCCAATTTTCTTGATCTCCATTAAGAAGTAAACAATTATCTTCCAAATGCTATGATATTACTAAAGAAAGAAATTGACTTTCTAATATGAATGTGGTTTAGCTATCCAGTTACTCTTAAAAAACTAGCTTTTTCAAGCAAACGTTTTAAAGTTCTCCAAAGTAACCACGAAAAAAGCTCTTATTACAAAAGGTACAAATTACACCCGACAGCCAACCGCAACAGAATATTAAACGCACTTTTTTAATTACGTTCTGGTGAAATGTATAGAATTTCCCCGAAAGTGAATTTCATTTTTTCCAATTTCATTTTGGAGCACAATAGCTGGGACAATGCTTTCTTTTTTCATTATCTCAGTAAATGTAAAAACTGAGCTTCCACTGTCACTTAATATTAAAAACAAGCAAACATTTCAAGAGATTCTGGTTTCTGTACTTTACTTCTAATTATGTTTCTTCCTACTAAACGATTAAGCAAGATTAAAAGTTATATTCCGCAATTTGTCGCTTCCCAAGACGCACATTTGAATGCAGCGTTTAGAGACTTGCAGTTGGCTGACAGAAGTAATAAGAGTTTTGGTCTGCTTTAAAAATAAACCTGGACATTTATTTCAATTAGAAATATTTAAATAATTTAATACTTCAGCATTTTTAATCAATGGTCTTATTGTTCTTTTCTTTTTCTTGCCGCACTTTTGATAGCATGGTGGATTTGATTTGGCTTGATTTTTCCCCCATGGTTGGCAAGGTCGGTTGTCAGCCCTACGCCCAAAGCTCTGCAGTCATATTAGACATGGACCTACAGTTTGATTGGTTTTGTTTAATTTTTCGCTCTACAGGTCATATTTTGCACATTTAGACTAATTAGACCGGGACCTACTGTTTAATGTTGGATTTCGAAACACTAACAAACATCCATGCTAAAGCGAGGGTTCGAACCTGAAGACTGTGGTACTAATGGCCAGAGCACTAGTCAATTGGCTATCAGGCCGAGTAGTATGGTGGATAACGTGTTGGGTTTCAGAATTGTGAAAGCTCGTTTCGGAATCCAATAAGGGAAACTAAATTAAATGTTTCAGTATATATGTTGGAGATAGGTACGATAAATCTGCAGGCTGAAGTGTCCTTTGATTGGAGAGGATGGTGGGAGGTCTAGATGTCACTCGTGTGTGTATGTGCTAAGCAACATGAAGTCCGACATCTTTGAGACAATGGTAATCCTCTTTCAATGATAAATTTAACTGTCTTAAGTGAAATCATCGTTGCCATTAAGTGACATAATCATTTTTTTTTAATGGGACGCAACTCCTCCCCTGCCAATTTTCTTCATCTCCATTAAGAAGTAAACAATTATCTTCCAAACGCTATGATGTTATTAAAAAAAGAAATTGACTTTCTAATATGAATGTGGTTTAGCTATCCAGTTACTCTTAAAAAAAACTAGCTTGTCTTAAAAGCAAACGTTTTAAAGTTCTCCAAAGTAATCACCAAAAAAGCTCTTATTACAAAAGGGACAAATTACACCTGACAGCCAACCGAAACAGAATATTAAATGCACTTTTTTAATTACGTTCTGGTGAAATGTATAGAATTTCCCCGAAAGTGAATTTCATTTTTTCCAATTTCATTTCGGAGCACAATAGCGGGGGACAATGCTTTCTTTTTTCATTATCTTAGTAAACGCAAAAACTGAGCTCCCACTGTCACTTAATATTAAAAACAAGCAAGCATTTCAAGAGATTCTGGTTTCTGTACTTTAATTCTAATTATGTTTCTTCTACTAAACCATTAAGCAAGATTAAAAGTTATATTCCGCAATTTGTCGCTTCCCAAGATGGGCATTTGCTGGACACATGCAAAATGTGAATTGAACGCAGCGTTTAGAGACTGTCACTTGGCTGACAGAAGTAATAAGAGTTTTGGTCTGGTTTAAAAATAAACCTGGACATTTATTTCAATTAAAAACATTTAAATCATTTAATACGTCAGCATTTTTAATCAATGGTCTTATTGTTCTGTTTTTTTTTTTTTTACTGGTGGATTTGATTTGGTTTGATTTTTCCACGAAGGTTGGCCAAGGTCGATTGTCAGTCCTACGCCCAAAGCTCTGCAGTTATATTAGACATGGACCTACAGTTTGATTGGTTTGGTTTAATTTTTCGCTCTACAGATCATTTTTTGCACACTTTAGGCCAATTAAACCGTGACCTACAAACGTGGATTCCTCAGACGTGGAAAGAGCTCATTTTGGAATCCAATAAGTGAAACTAAATTAAATATTTCCATATATAGTATGTTGGAGATAGGCACGATAAATCTGTAGGCTGAGTGCCCTTTTATTGGAGAGGAGGGGGGGAGGTACAGTTGTCTCTCGTGTGGGTATGTGTTAAACAACATGAAGTCCGACATCTTTGAGACAATGGCAATCCTCTTTCAATGGTAAATTTAATTGTCTTAAGTGACATCATTTTCTTTAGTTTTTACTGTTATTGAATTAGTGTAGTGTTGTCGGTTGTTTGTGCAGCTGGATCTGAGTGTGGTTGGGGTGTGACTTAAGACACAAGTTTGGGAACACACAACTTTATTTACGCGTGCACAAACATGACACACATACAATTAAAGATAGACAATATTCAACACATTTAAAGACGCATACTTATACATTCGTGGAAGGATTCCACTTCTAAGCCGAATATAAAGAACATTTCCTCTCGGGACGTGAGATTGTAAACTAAATGGTTTTCAGCGGCAGCGTCGGTTGCGCCGTACTTCCTCTCGGGTGAGAGTCTCGATACCTACTGATCATTTCTCCTAATTGCAACAGTGTGCCCTTGCAATGTGTAGGAGGGAGCACATTTACATTAGGACATATTTAATATCGTGTGGATCAGCAAGAGAATTTTCTTGTTGCACTTTCTTTGTTGTTATTATTGAAATAAGTCATATGCGATATTTAACATGTGGAGTGAGTAGATGACTAACTCATTATACTTGTGAACAAAGAGGAGCTCTGTTCAAAACCTGACAAGTGAAACTAATATGTACCTGCGCAAAAGAAAGCCAGGGTAAATCTAAAGGCCAGGAAGTACTACAATGGACTTTGATGTAGTAGATGGAAAGGAAGAACATCAATACTTTAATTACTGAGGTTCGTTCGACATTCCTCTAAGACCAACATGAGCATGTGACCAATGTTGATCTATACTTCCACCAGCTATTTCATGGAAAGATTAACGTGTGTTTTAAAGGCGGAAACAGACGAATCAATTACTTATTAGAGGTGCTAGCCAGACAAAAGGCATAATGTGATTTTGAAAGAAAAAAGTTTTAATTGTTATTGTAGAATATTTTTCATCGAATTTTTGTTTTGATTTTATGTCATTTTAATATTTTAAGTATTGAAAATTAAAATATTTTTATTACAATTAAAATCCCTCCGAAATTATCATTCTCCTCTATTACACCGCTGTGTTTGAATCCGTCTGACTTGGTGCCTAGTTAATTTTCCACGCGATACTTAGTGGGGCAAGAAAGAAGATACTGACTGGATAAACGAAGTACAGCTAATGCCAAATGTAATAAAATAATGCATTAACATTCTATGCGGTAGGGAAAACTGAATAATACAAAATGGAAATAATACAAAAATATGTATTGAAACATATGTATTAATTCTACCATATGTTTATTTTATACATTCGATTTTTGCATTAATTTTACAGGTTTTGTAATTCAAACATTGGAAATGTCCTTACTGTGAAACATACATATGTTTATTTATACTGAAAATAGACATGAAAGACAGCAATACAATTATTTAAACATTAAATAATATTATTTTAATTTTAATTTGTCGACGTTAAATTTATCCTTTAAATCTATCGACCATCCTTTTTGAGCTGTAAGGTTTTTATTTCTTATAAATATGGTTATAGATTATTCAGAAAATATTTGATACTTTTATTGCATTTAAATTTTAATACATGCACGTGTTAAAACACAATCACATTAAAAAAAAGTTAGCGTGTTAAGTTAAACATGTTTTTTTTATCTAAATTCCAAAAATTGTGAATTTTATTTTTATTACTTAAAAATTAATTAGTTTCCATGAAGATAAAAATAAAATACACACGACACGTTGCCACTGAACCACAAGTAGGCAAAGTAACTGATAAAAGCGTTTATGCAATCCGCAAACAATGAGTTCGTGAATCTTGTATTATCCAAACAATATGTAAGAGAGAAATTCTAAATTTCTTTGTGGAAAAAGAAACATATCTTGCTTCCTCTTATGACTTACAAATTTAAAACTGTTATTTTAGTACTTAGGCCATTTGTTTTGGAAAATGACACATGTTTATTTATTCATATTGTGATATTTAAGATTTTCATTGGCGTCTTGAATTAGCTAAACTACTTTGGCAAAACTGAAGAACATATATAATATCTTAGTACTATTCGTCATCTTATAGTATGAAAAAAGACATCTAAATATAACTTAAACCATTATTTACTTAATAACATGTACAATATCTTAGTACTGTCGGTCATCTTATAGTATGAAAAAAGACATCTAAGTATAACTAAAACCATCATTTACTCATTTTTCCAAAAGTGAACTTGCACCACTTTGAAAATGTTTCTCATTTGTCTTCAAGTTTTTAACCAGTCTAGGTTCTATCTCTTAGTTCTGATCCAACCAATAATCTTTCAGTCTGAGGATTTGGGAACAGTTTTTTCCCTCCTGTCTTGATCCTTCATTTCTTGGAAAAATAACAGGAAATCTGGGCCACTTTTGCTTTTCGACCACCTTCTCTTCAATTAAACTATACATCCATCCACTCGGTTCAGTCGCTTGGAAAGTCCCTCTAAATTCCATTCTCAACCACCAAGCTTGCTGTCGAAGTCAGTAGTCCATGACAGCAGCCAAGACTTTGGCCAGGATAAAAGCCAAAGTCCAGTAAATTTCGAGGAGGGAAGACGATCGAAGAGAGTCGAGACTTTTCCAATTATGAAAAAGGAATTTGAAGCAAATCTCTTTGGGGACCACGGGAATGTTGATACGGGAGGAAACTTACTAGGCGGTGGGATAAAAACAAGAAGATATACTTCCTTCTGATAAAAAAAAAAGTATCCAGTCTGTTACTTTTTCCCTCCATTGCAGCGAGTAGGGTTTATAGGTATCAAACTTCAAAGATAAAACAGTGGGTAAAAGAAGGAGGATTTTCTTTTTCGTTGTTAGTTGGCCCTGTATTTATGTGTCCGGAAATTCAAGAAATGTTTTTTTTTTGTACTTCGAGAAACTTTTTGTATACTAATTTAGCCAGAGTAGATATTCTTCTAATTATTTCCCATAATGAGGGGTATCGTTTCAGCTTTCAAAAGAGCAGATGTAGAAAAAAGAATGCGACTTGGAAAATGAAAATGCAAGAAAGTCGAAAAGTTTGGAACTTTTTTAAAGTGTAAAATATAGTGGTAACAGTTTTTTTAACATTTGAAAGGACAGATTTCAAAGTACAGTGATTATAATTAAAGTCCCACTTTCAAAATGCTGTAAAAACGAACCACTAGTCACAACGAGTTCAAATTTGAACTGAAGATACTTAAAGAAGGGAGAAACGGTACGGCTTAAAAAAGTTCAAAAGTTTATTAATAGATGGCGCTGTAAGCGGCATAAAGAAAGTGAATTCGGCTGCCAGTGATATTTTGAATCGAAATTACAATGTATTTGGCATGAGTAGCACATTAAACCAACTGTAGTATTCAATGTGCTTGATTGTTTTGGTTTTTTGACGGAAAAAATGACTTCCAAGTCATTCAATTGTTGTGACACTGTTAGTGGAAAGCTTATCCACCACGGCAGGGTCATACCAAATTGGATGGGAAAAAACGGGGGAACTTTTTTTGATGTCATACCATTTCCCCTTTCTTCAAGTATCTTCAGTTCAAATTTGCCCTCATTGTGATGAGTGGTTCTTTTTTTACAGTATTTTGAAAATGGGACTTTAATTATAATCAACCTCTATTTTTTTTCCATAGTAGCATATGAAAAATGTTTGAATTTTCCAAAAATAGGAGAAATCGACTATAGTTCCACCATCGATTGTGTGGAAACATCCTGTTTAAAGGCAGAAATAGGCGAAACGATTACTTGTTAGGGATGATAGTATGACATAGCAGTTTTGACAGAAAAAATGTTAATATTTATTGTGACATTTTTTTATCTAATTTTTCTTTTGATATTATGCAATTTGAAATTTTTATTATTAAAAATTTCAATCATTTCCATCGAATATTTGGTAGAAATATATGTTGAATACTTCGGTTAGTTTGATCATTTCTTTTATTATTGATTATTTATGAGAAAAGCTCAATTTTTCTTCGATATTGGGATCTACTTTCATAATATGCTCTGATAAGTTTTCAACCATTCCAGCAATTTTTTATGGTCGAAAAATCGCCGATTACATATAACTACTGCGTTTTCAAACTATGCAATTCTTTTACGACCTTTCATTAAGTAATACGAAATAATTAACTAAAATACATTTGCAAAAAACAATATTTTTTTATATAATATAGAATTTATTAAAATTCGTGGTTAGTATCTTGGGAAAAAAAGTATAAAGTCGTTTGCTGATTACATTATTTGAAAGAATAAATAAACTGAAAAAGCATTTCTCTCCGATTCTAGAAACAAATACAAGTTTTGTGGATACAGAAGTGTTTTATTTTTGCTTATATTACCATGCCGAGAGGTTTACTCTTATCAGAAACTGAATAAAGCAAAATAATAGGTTTAACCGTGGTCCCACCAACGCAACCATGTTTCCTCCTACGCTCTGTAAAAGCGTCCCTTGCAGCTTTCAGAAGAAATCATCTGTTGGCATCGAGACTCTCGCCCGAGAGGACGCACGGCACAGCTGGAGCTGAATTACTATCTCTCAACCCGAGAGCTAGAAGTGGAATCCTTCCACTCATCTTTTATTGTACATCATTAAATACATTACATGTATGTTAAATAGTGTGGGGCCTGAATGGCCGAGTGGCTAGCGCTCTGGCGCTCGGAACCACGGGTTTCGGGTTCGAATCCTGGCGATGCCATGGATGTTGTAGTGGCTCGGAATCCACTTTAAACCGTAGGTCCCGGTCTAACATGATCGTAGAGCGTTGCGGGGGCAATGTTACTCCGCGTCCGTGGCTTATCTTCAAGCTACACGCGTCTCCTGGGTAATGCGAAGTAAGTAACTTCTGTGCAGCGCTTGCCTTAAGGCATCAAAGATAAGTGTTTGCCATCTGCATTAGAACAAAAAAATGTTAAATAGTGTTTATAGTTTATTGGGGTGTTAATGTCGTATTTACGTGCTTGTAAAATTCTTGTGCCTCGACTCGACCATACCCAGATCCAGCTGCATAAACAAACAAACCGACATCTACTACATAGGTCTTAAAGATACTGGTTACAGTGGTGCTGAAAGTGCGCTGAAAAGTGAATGATTGAAGGCTGAGTTAACCGCTTTCTCTTAACCTCGGCAATTTTTTGGAGGCAAGAGAGGAATATATAGAGGTTTGTCTGCAAGCAAAAACTGTCTTCCTCACAAATTAAAGATGAAATGCAGTTACCCTGCACCAGCTAAACAATAAGAAATGTACTGCATAGAAATCCTAATGTTGTGTGCAAGAAGTTTGAAAGAAAACTTCTTCTTTCTAAATGACATATTGATTCACGTTGAAGTTTTGCCAAGAAAGTAACGGCTGGCACCAACTGGAATGATGTGTTTTCAGAAGAAAAAAAGTTTAATTTAGATGAGACAGAAAAATTTAAATTTTACTTAAGCTTAATGGTATATGATCTGCATAAAGAACATCACTTTTTTTTAGAAACGCCAATTTGGAGGATAATCTGTCATGGTTTGCACCGTATTTACAGCCGGTAGTACAACTGAAGTTGTTTTTGTAGAAAACAAAATGAATTCTGTGTTACATCAGGATATACTGGCAGATAGCTTGTTGTTGCTCCTCTGATTACAGGTTTTGTTTGGTTTGGTTTGTCGCTGGACGGTCATTTTGCACAATTTAGGCTAATTATATCGATTGAATCATGAGCTTGGACATTTCAACAAGACAATGAATTGTATATTTTGTGTTCTACAAAATCCTGAATGAAGGCGAACGAGGTAAAACCTCTTCAATGACCATATCGGAGTCCCAACCTGAATCTAATGGCAAACCTTTGGGGCACTCTAGCTTGAGATGCTTACAGACAATACAATAGAAAATCTGACATAAAAACCGCAATTGAAAATTGCTGGAATAACACTGATTCACACATCTTCCAAGCTTTGTCCTTCGCCTGCCAAGCCCGACGATTAATACAAATAATAGACAAAAGGAAATTCCCGTATCACTTACTAAAGATTAATCATATCGCCTCTATACTTTTTTCCGACTTCAATTGTATTGTAATTTCTTTAAAATCTCATAGAATTTCACATTATGTAACTAAAAATAAATGTAGCTTTAGCATTATTGATTAATGATTATTTGACATTATAAATTATTAATGATTTTCTTATAACATTATTTTTTTTACATTTCATGAAAACATGCATTCCAAAAAAATACATATTTCTAGTCTCATGCCATGTATTTATACTTTTTCTATGACTGTAATTCTGAAACTTTCACTATTTACTCGTACATATATATATTCTTCATAGTTTACACATTAAGACATTGAAAAAGGAACCATTGAAATAAAATGGCGCTAGTCTAGATGCTTATATATAAAGTAGAGAAACCTAGTAAAATTAAAATATCGAATCGCATAACTTCCAAACTTTAAAGATTTAAAACCAGATTGAATCCGTATAGGAATGATTTTACAATGTTTTTCTTTTCATGTGTCGTTTTTGTGTTCGTACATCAATGAATCACTTCCAACTATGCATTTCTATACAAAAAATGTATGGTTTGATAGCTGTACCACCAAAACTCTAAGTTTGTTCCATGACCGTTGAATCACCCTGTCTATCTATATATGAAATAAATCAAACAGAATTGATCTTATCAAATCTATTAAAGCGATTGTATTATCTGAAATAAGAAAAAATTCCATTAAATGTGAACTATTTTATTTTTGGTGCAAAAGGATTAATGAACTCAAACAACCGCCTACGTAGAACTCGACACTAAATCCTCTCACAGGCAGATCTTTCTAGATCACGAAAACGCGGCGGATTTATTATCTAGTAAAATGGAAAAGCTTTTATATCTCTTCTATGTTTCTATTTACCAAAATACAAAAATGTTACACGCGTAGAATATGCCAAACAGTTGTCTAAAACTGAAGTATTTATTTTATGAGTTATTGAGCAGCAAAGGATTTATTCTTAAATTCCATAAGTTGTTATTCCTTACGATTGTTTTTGTGTTTTTCATGGTTCAGTTTGTATATTTTTGTATAGTAAATTCTCACTTGTCTGTATAGTAAACCTAGTGATTTTGCAAGTATAGTATAGCGATTTTGCAAGAGTATTATAAAATTTAAATTACATATTATTAAAAAATAAATTCGACTTTTAGTGACTTTTATACCAAAATAACCGAATTTTGTCAAAAGGTTTAATTGTCTAGCTAGGTGTTCAGGCGGTCCTAGGTTTCCGTTCCAAAGATGGGTCGGAAAATGGCAAAGGGATTAGAATCGTATGCACTATAGATTCGTGGGTTGGAAAGTCTCTTTATTACAATTAAAAAGAAGAGGAAGAGGGGGGTGTCCGATATACCACTTCCAAGTGTGTTTGTTCAATCAGATTTGAAAGCACAGACGTTGAATAACAGGGGTGGCGATCCATTGTAAATTGGCCAAAAAACTTCTATTGTGCACGTTGTAAATATTGTACACTGTATACATTGTAATTGTACACTGTAAATATTGTACACTGTATACATTGTAATTGTACACTGTAAATATTGTACATGTATATTGTACATTATATAATGTATACAATGTAGAATATTTAAATTGTATACATTGTAATTGTACATTTTAACCATTGTATAATATGGAGTTTGCCGACGATCTGACTACTATTGAATACATCTGTTTTAAAACATATTTTATTTTCTAAATAATGATTCGAATAATTTGTAATAATAAAAAAAATTCTAATAATTATTATTCTAATTATAAAATATTTATACTTTCTTTTGTCTCTTCTATTATAAAATTCATAATCCTCAACATTAAAATTATTAATAAAATTATTTCTTATATGTGAATCAAAGTAAATAAATGTAAATTAGTTTCCACTATTTATAAAATATCCATTTACGTCTTGCTTATTATTTTTTCATTGAAATAATTAAAAAAGTAAATAAACTACTTAGAGAATTTATTTAATTGTAATTTTTAACATTTTGTTTTTGGAATGTGATTTCAACACCAAAAAAATAATTTTAAGAACATCAAAGCAGTTTACATTTTATGAATTTATTATAATTTTTTGTAAAACATTTTTCAACGCACGTGTCGATATCGTTATTTTCATTTCATTGCTTCTGATCTTTTAAAAATACTTTAGGTAATTATCCTTTGAATTAAAACATAAATGTTTTTCTATTTAATTAAAAGACTAATTTTTTTTGAGTAAAAACTTCATACATTTAATAAAAGTTGTTAATTAAAATAGTCGGCATTTCATATTAAAAATGAAGAATAATAATGCATAAATACATAAATTAATTCATTATACATATAAGAATTTCAATTGCTTTATGTTCTTGTATTTTTTATGTCATTTCTTACTATGTCAAGTCTAAGAATTTATTTAATTTCACTTATGATTTTTATTTTAAGTTTGAAAGAAATAATATCTTCTCAGCTTTTATAAATCATGAATTTTTCTTTTAAGTACATATTTCCATAATTCTATATTTAATAATTTCTTGCTTTTCAATATTTTTTTTCTCACTAGACATATAAACTTCTATTCCTTTCGCTTATTAAAAATTGAAAATGCTATTACTTACAAAATTAAGTTCGTTTATAAAGATATACATTTTTCTTTTATAAATAATACTTATAATACTTATAAATAATACTTTTATAATTAAATTTTTTATAATACTGGAGTTTTCTCTCTTCACTTCTCACTTCTCTTCAAACGCATAATAATGATAAAAAGTGAAATAGGGAAATGAAAATTTTTGTGTTGACAGAGAATTTGAGTTTTGTTAGAAATACGAAATTTTCTATCCAGTAAAAAGGTTTGGTTTGTCGCTCTACGGTCATTTTGTGCACACTTTGGGCTAATTAAACCGGGACCTACAGTTTAACGTGGATACCGAACCACTAACAAACATCCATGCCACCGCCAGGATTCGAATCTATCCAGTAAAAAAAGAAAATCTTATAATATTAGTCAGTGCTAACATTATTCTGACGCACTCTTTTTAATGAAAAACACTACGCAGGTGTAAGTTGAATTATATGATTCACAGGTGTAAGTTGAACCAAAAGGAGTTCAACTTACACCAAAAGGGCTAACAACTTCAACTAAAAGTCTGATTTGCTCTGCTATCAACAATCAACTCTGCGTATCTAGGGATAGTCACTGAGGTCACTTAAATATTAGATGGCTATATTGGTTATATTAGTTGTTCCAAACAGGGCCTGATGGTCAAGAGGCTTGCTCTCTGGTGCTCGGCCCCACAGGTTTTGTGTTCGAATCCCGGCCATGATATGGATGTTTGTAGTGGTTCGGAATCCACTTTAAACCGTTGGTTCCTGTCTAATAGAATCGTAGAGCGTTGAGGGGGTAGTGTTACTCGCTTCCATAACATATCTTCAAGCTACACGTGCCACCTAGGTAGTGCTAAATGAGTAACAGCGGAGCAGCCTTTGCTTATGGCATAAACATTAACTCTGTTGACATTATAAACATTGTCTTCATTATAAACATTGTCTCTGTTTTAAAGCAACATATGTTCCAAGATGCGCGCGCATCATGTGTACGCAGAATAAAATTTAATTATTCTGCGAACTCATAAATAAAACAGGCACTATCTCTCATATATTCACAAGAATATTATTTTTAAATCAAAGTCAATTTTTTATCATCATTTCGACAGCTGATTTTTGAATACATGGATGCACATATAATGCATTTTTTTAATACATTGGTTTTCACTACTTTGGCATTATAAAATAAATATATTTTATAAAAGTGTGATAAATCTCAAGGGCCGGGAAAAATATTCAAGGCGGGCCGCGGGTTGGCCGTCCCTGATTAAAAGGGTTTAAATAGTTAACATTGTAGTGATTTAAACAAACCAGTCTGCAGAATTATAAGTAATAGCTAATCTGAACAAAACTTTTCAAATATATGATATATAAAAATTTCTTTCTGAAACACATCCAAAATACATAATTCGCATCTGTGGCATCTAAGGTGACATGGGATGTAATAATATTTGCAGTTTCAGAGTAAAATTTAATTTTATTTTCTTCTAGCCAAGCACGGAAACGTTTAGTTATTTGATAGTGTTTCGAAACCAATCTCAATAAATACGTCGCCATAACTATTCAGCATTATATACTCTAATTACTAGCATTGAGTCTTCTAAGAAAATGAGTTGATGAGTTATTCGCTTTTCGATGCAGTGTGTAATTTTCTTTAATGTTTGAATTAAGAATAAATTTTCCATCAAAGCGTCGAATAAAAATTCAAGACAACTTGAAGTTTTGACTTTAAATAAGACAGGAGTTTGTTTTCCAAGTATTGTAATTTACATATTTTCATAATGTAACTCTCATTAAGGCTAATGTAAATCTCTGAAGGAGATGAATTATTTCACCAAGAAGAACAAAAAATGTATTTTTAAATTATTTGTGATGTTTAGTGAATTTTGATTAAAATCATTAATGAAAATAAATGACAGTTTTAATTAAAATTAACCATATAGAAGAATAAGAACGTCTAAATCACTACTCTTTCAATTATAAATTTCTACCAAACACTAAATTCAAAATATATGTTGAAATTTAATTCACTGATTTTGGTATTTCTCTTCAAAAAGATATTTTTTAATTCTATTTTTAGCAAAATATTCGAAACAAATATAATTTAGTTTTAACTGTTCAGTATTAAGTGTAATGAACCTTAAAAATATCTAGGTATTTAATACAGAACTAATGTATAGTTTTATATTGTTCATTGATAAAAGAAGCAACATTAAAGATATAGATTTTTAATAGGAATAGAATAGAAAATAGAAATAGATATAGAATTGAATAGAAATAGATTTTGATAGTGAAACTGGTTTTCAAATGACAAATTAATGCATATTCAATTCTTTATCAACTGCCTTTTTGTATATTTGATTATAGTAACATAAAAATAATGCAAGTTAAAGAAAAATTATACTTTTTTTTTTCTTAATGTTTTCCATGAAATATATTAACAAAATTTAAAAATCGTCGGTGTAAATGAAATTTATTTCGATACAGCTTGTAAAAGATTTATTAATTTTATCGATTCCTTTGTTTATAACATGTATTTTATCTACTTAAACTTAATTTGTTATATCACTTAATTTATGATATTATTAATGAATGTATTGTTTATGCCATCGTAAAAACATTTTTTTCTTCAAATATGTACTAAAAATGATTCAAAATGAAACTAACATGCTGGATGTTCGATTTATTTGTAGTAAGAAAAGATAATGTAACTGGGTTATGCTTGTTTTATAAAATAAATGCATAATAAAAGTAAACATCAACATTTCATTTATAACACAAAAACTCTTTATTAGATTTTAGAAAACTGGTACAAAATATTTCGACACCGTTGAAACAATACTAGAAGAACAAAAGTACACCATGGAAACTTCAGAACATTCAACTTTCTTTTAAAATTCCATTTACCTAAACAGAAGGCTTTAAGTCGTTTTTACTACTACAATCATTAAACAATTGATGCTGGAAATTTTCAATATTCTATCGCAACGAGGTATGCAGTGTGTCAAAAAATATCGTTGCGCTAATCGTTATTAGTGACTAGGCCTGGACTATTAACAGATGGTTTGTTCAATAGTCGATGCGTATTAATATTTGTGTAGGTTGCGATATTCGATTTTAATGTTTTAAACTTACCATGCATCAGAATTTAATAAAAATTATATATTCAATACAAGAAAATACATATAGACATCATAAAAATAAATAGAAACGTATTTAATACAGTTTTTTGTTTAATTTTACTTAAATGCAATACCAATATTAGCATAACTTAAACAGAAGAAAAATACATACAAAAAAGTATATTTTAAGATTTTTTGAAGAACCTTATAGTGAATTAAAAAAAAAAACAATCCCTTTTAGAATACTTTTGTCTTTTTTACAATTTGGGTTATGTTTTAAAAACAAACTATAAAGTTATTTTTAACTGTTACATATGAATCCAAAATTGTAATTTAAAATGTTATTTAATAATGATCTAAATATTTCTTAGTCTTAAATTTTGTATACTTGATTAATCTTTTAATTTTTCTTTAAATGATAGAAAAGCATATTAAAAGATCAATTATCGCAACTTAATAATTAGAATTATTTTTTTCTAAATTTTTTATACTTAATTAACGAATAAATTGGTCGAGAGATAAATATGTCATTCCTTTTTGCTCAAATTGTGCAAAAATACATAATTCTATACTCATCATATTTTATTGATTAATGGATGATACAACTGCCATGATTTATCGATTAATGATTGATTATACTACACGATGTTGAAACCCTGACATCGAATACCCCTACTAATATCCATGATTATTATGAGTAATAATAATGAAGTTATAATAAATTTAGAAATGTCATTCGTGTAAAAACATGAATCTTTTTAAATAAGATTATTGGCCATCACCCCTAATAAAACTTATCGAACTTTCTTCCAATAACATGCTAAAAAGTTGATAATTATAATAGGTCATAAGTCAATTGAAAATTACTTTGAAGCAATTTATTCCAATCTATAAATTGCTATTAAATTCTAAAGCTTAATTTAAATCTAATGTTGTTTTTAATTGGCTTATTAAACGAAATGTTTTTTTAAAAATATAAATTAAAACTCTACGCTATATTTCCCTTTATCAACAATTCGAAACGATATTTTAATGATAAATAATCATTTTTGAAAATTTAGTTCAGAATACGTAAAATTTTTAATTGGAATGTTTTTGAATTTCCATCACAAATGAATAAGCAATTACCAAATTTAAATGTTTTCATAAATTGAGCACAAAAGCTATGTATATCTCATATTACATACATTTTTAAAAATCATTTGATTCGAAGGTTTCAATTTAGAATTGATGAATATTAATTGATAAACACTTTTCGGCTATTTTGGCAACGTAAAACGCCAAACATTTTCTAATTAAGATAATTCTTCTTTATTTAGTTCTTCCTATTAAAAATAACCACATATTTCACCAAAATTTGTGCAAAGAAAATGAAATAAAATTAAATGAAAAGCAGCTGAAATATTAAACCAATTTTCAAAACAAAATATCGTATTACTGTTTTACCAGCTGTTTTGTGGAAAGATAAACATGAAAAGGTTAAAAGGTAGAAAAGTAGGAATTGATTGCTTATTAATCATCTTTAGTCTGATAAGGATATTAGTTATGGCAAAGTAATTTTTAAAGAAATAGTTTAATAGTTATTGTGAATATTTTTTCATAGAATTCTTATTTTGATATTATGCAAAATAAAATTGTAATTATTAAAAAATAAAATTACTTTTACTGTTTTAAAATCCCACAGAATTTGCTTTCCCTATACGAATAACTGATTGACAGTAAATTTTATTTTTTATTCAGTGATTTTGTATTTATATAAAAATTTTAGGTTTTTTTTTTCATAATATCAGTTTGAAAATTATCAATTACAATAACTGTAACGAATAATCAAATTCATCTCATTTTTAATTAAAAATATTTCGTTTTGATTTGATATTTGAATGTAACAAATAAAAAAATTCTTTCTATGGTAAATACGTTACCGCGAATGATTTAGAATAATGTGTGTTTTTAGGTAATAGGGAATTACCTTTCAATCAGAGATATTTTTTTAATGATTCTGAAATTCATCATAATTAAAGTTTGTAGTTATGAAAAAATTCTTTTGGGTTAATTTTTCTTTTATTTAAGGTAACATAATTTCCAGTCAATGATGAGCGGTATATAAACTACAAACACTTAAAATTTTGGAGTGTGTTTTATAGGCCACTGCATACAATCTGTGGATATTTTGTTCCCCTGAAGTTTAATATTTGCAATTTAAAAATGTTTTTTAACATTAAAAAAAATTACAGAATTTTGTTTGATAGAAAAGTAAATGATCTACTAAACATAAAGGAAAAATCTGGAATAATTTCCTATCTGTCTGAACCACCTAAGTCTGAATTTCCATAAGCTTATTTGAATGGAACGTTTTCTGTGGGGTTAATGCCTCACAGTTAGAGAACGATTGCAATGTACTTAATATTAAATATCTCCATGGAAACATTTGTAACGACCACCTGTTTTTGAATTTCGATAAGCTTATTCGAGTGGAGCATTTTCTATGGAGCTAGTGCCACTGCAATGGACTTAATGCTAAATACCTCCATGGAAACATTTTTAAGACGACATGTTTTTCAATTTCCATAAGCTTATTCGAATGGAGTGTTTTCAATTGGGCTGGAAATAGAGTGTTTTCAACTACCTTAATGTTAATATCTTCACGGAAATATTTTTCACGATCACCTGTTCTTGAATTTCGATAAGCTTATTCGAAGGGAGAGTTTTCTATGAAAGTAGTGCCATTGCAATGGGCTTAATGCTAAATATTTTCATGGAAAATCTTTTTAAGATCACATGTTTCTGGATTTCCATAAGCTCATTCGAATGGAGCATTTCTATGAGCCTTACAGTTAGAGAATGAAATACTGCAACGTATATTTAAATTTATTCGAACGGAGAGGTTTTCATTAATGCTCAAAAATTTTATTTTGGAAAATACCACGTCATTTCTGAATTTGGAAAAAAATGGAATTTAATTATTTCACGGAATTGCATAACATTTATAATTTAATTTTTTGAAATTAAATTATTCCTTAAATAAGCTAAGTGCTGATAAGGAATTGATTAGATAATTCTGAATCAAAAATCAACGGAAGCATTTTAAAACTCAACTGATAAATATGATATATCTCACAGATACTTTTGATTCGGAAAATATTCAATCAGATACAGTTGTAGAAAATAGTCACAATTATTTTAGTCCAAGACCTATTTAAATCCTGTTCTTATCAAGTCGTATTTTAGCCCAAGAAAAAAATTTGAAACTTTTATTTATGCATGAATTGCGATGAGATAAAAAATACTTTGTTGAAATGAAAAGAAAAACTGTAAGAAAATTTCTTATTTGAGAAATTTTTGAGTTGTTACATTACATTAAAATTAACTGTCTTAAATGTTATTGAATAAATAAATTTATAAATATAATTATTTGAAAGTCGACAGACATTTACATAATTACAAAACAGTATTTTTTTTCCTTTCAAAGATGGGAAATTTTAGTGTTGCCATATTTCCACAACAATTACTTTTATTGGGAACGGATAGTAATCTTTGCCATGTTTTTTAAAAATCACACTTAATTAAATTATCCTTATATTATTCACAATATTTTTTCAAAAATATAACTTCAAAATCGTGAGCAATAAAAATATGTGGATATTTTTTGACACACTGCAAAACCGTGTATAGCATAGAAATTCTACGACGTATTTACGGTATTTAACCAGAAAGGAATCCTTACAGGTGACGGTAATTGGGGGCATCATGCTATAAACACGCATGCGCTGTCACATCGATTGACGTATAACATTTTCTGATATCGTCACTGTAAAGATACACGCTATATTAATTTTGATTTGATTAAAAAGATCACAATTATCAAACTATAGAAATTAAGATGGTGAAAAATTATTTTGAATATGGGAACACATAGCCATTCTTTATCTTTCAGTTTATCTCTCGAATCTCAAAGAAAAGAACTTGGACAACGTAATATGTGCTACATAACATGGACGTCAAAGATAATTAAATCATACATTTACGACACTCAGTTTTATATGAAGTAAAGATAGATGTGCAACTTTAGATATGTCATCTTGAGTTCAAGTTTAAAGATATCATATTCACACCCGTACTTGGTCGAGTCATTTCCTGTTCTCCTGTAGAAAATGAGAGAAAAGTATTAAAATTAGTATCCATATACAGATATTTAAGATAAAACAAAGCTCTTAATACACTCAAACCTGTTAATACAGACCGCATAAAAATATCTTAAAACTTCTTAAGTAGCTATAAAATGTATTGTTTGCAACACATTAAAATTTTTTTTATGCGGTCCCTATTTACCGCATAAAAAAAAGTCCGAATACGTAAATCTAAACTTCACGATGTAGCACTACCTCGCATCAAATAACATTTGTGGTAATTCCATGATATAATATCAGGTGGGCCATATGTTGGATTTTTTTTAATTCGCATGTTATTTTGATAATCATCTCTTGTTTTATTTTTGAATTACATCTTTAAATTAATTTGTATTCAAAATATGCATTTGATGGAATTATTTTTATATACCACACAAAAAAAATCGCATATAAAAAAATTGCACTTAAAAAACCACACAAAAAAAAGGACAGCATGAAAACAGGTTTGACTGTACATAAAATTTAAGAAGCAAAAGAAAATCAGTTCACACTAATTACTGTTCTTATTTAAGATGCATTTTTACAACTTATTCACACAATTATTTATGACTTTAAAAATTCCCGCTCTTCTAGAAAATTTTTTTAAAATATCTTGCGGAAATTCATGCTGCATATTAATATATTTAAAAAATATTATAATCTCATTGAATAATGAATTTTATTATTTATAAATTATAATAAATTCATTCATAATATATGTTATTAATTAATTTAATGTAAGGGAATTTATACCCAGTTGCATGAATCTTCTGCATCAATTATTATTTTAACATTGACCGTTTTTCCTTTATTCCGTTTTTGAAAATCATTAATCTCTTTCAGGACACCCTGTATATTGTATAAAATGGCAGGGAAAAGATTTAACCACTTTCAGAAACGCCCTGCAATATTGAATAAAACAGCAGGAAAAATTTTTAATCTCTATCTGTCCGTTAGATCCCGTATACAGGGAGTGTCAAAAATATTTGGCAAAATGTAAAATCAGATAGAGGAGACAAAATAAGCAGATTTAGTATAGAACAGTGATGTGGAAATGCCGCGTTGAGGAGGTAGATGACGCTGTTGAGATCGATAGGTGAAAGCGCTTTGCTGGTTTTAATCATCATTTCTGGTGCGGACTTCAACCAGAATATATCATTACACCAATTCGGAGCTCACCGACATGCATTTTATGTATAAGACTGAAAATGAAGCGGCTGTTCAAAGGATGCACAGCGAACGATATCCAGAAAGGCAGCTGTCGAAGCACCAAACATACGAGTACCCATATTTTTATACTAAATCTGTTTATTTCGGTTCCCTCTACCCCTCGTTACATTTATGCCAGATATTTTTGAAACACCCTGTATATAACAAAATGACAAGGACCATCGTTAATTTTTAAAGCATGGATAGTTAATTTTCGTCCGTTCACTTATTCAAACGTCTTCAAAAATCTGACAGAGATCTTTGAGAATTTTTTTTATAGTTTTACAGACTTCAATGCCGAAACGTTTTTAAACCCCATCTGTGTTCACTTAATATGTCGCCTTTTCAAAAAGTTGAATAATTCATCAGAGATTGCAATGTGCAATTCACGATGTATTGATTTAACATTTAAAGACTATGCCTTTGGCGTTTTCCAGACAATTCACAAAATGACCATGGCCACTTAAAAGTAATCTGTGAGATCTTAAGAAAATCAGCTCTATAATACTGAGGCTGTTCATGGCAATTAGATTCAAAAAGATTCGAATGGAACTGAAGCCATTCCTCTGAATCTTTCCCTCTTAGTTATTGTCGCTACTTTTAAGGGATTAATGAAACCAGAAAGTCTTTACGCGATGAATAAAAAGCTCTTAAAGCATCTGGGGAGTTTGAATTAATTTTCCCTTGACAGCAAGAGGGATTTTTTTATAATCATTGTTGATTGTGAGAAATTGTTTGAAGTGTATGTTCGTTAATTTTCTCACTGAAATTTATTTTTGAATTAGATTCGTTAGCGATCTTCGATTATGGATGATACAAGACAGTTATTTCTTCTTTGTATCGCAATACAACTCTTGGGATAGCTTTAATGGATGCTTGATAGTATAAAGGAGTTTCGTACAGTTTATTTTATTATATATTACTTATCAGTGAGCGAGAAAATAAAGTCGATAATTCTCTTCCAATATATTCAATATTAATGTATAAGTCATGTATTCAAATTAACGTAAGCTATTCACGGTTATGCTTGGATAGCTTAATACCACATGTCAAACTCTAATTTAAATATTGGAGGGAACATTAGATTTTCATTTATTATATTCTTGTTTCAGTGCAAAGTGGAATAGAGCAACTATTTTTTGTTGGTGATTGGTTTGTCGCTCTACGGTCATTTTGTGCACATTTTAGGCTAATTAGACCGGGACTTACAGTTTAATGTGGTTTGGTTTAGTTTGTAGATCTACGGTCATCTTGTGCACACGAGGGCTAAACAGAGCGAGACCTACAGTTTAATGTGAATTCCGAACCACTCACAAATATCCATGCCACCGCCAGGATTAGAACCTGAATCATGTGGTACCAACGGCCAGAGCGCTAGCCAATTGGCCATCAGGACACTTTTTTTTGTTGGCGAAGTTTTTTCGTGAACTCAATGTGCTTATTAATCTCTGGTAGATACGATTGTGATATTTAACTTTTCTGAAAATTCCTTTGATTTGCAAAATGACTTGTGCTTATTGGATGCGTTTTCAAGTTTTTTTCCAGCTCTCTTAAGTGGAATGCGATCTTAGGTTCTATTGTAATATATTGTATTCGCCTCAATAATACCACAGCATGATTGGCCAATTGACTAGCGCTCTGGTCTTTGGTACTTCAGGTTCGAATCCTGCCTGTGACATGGATGTTTGTTAGTGGTTCGGAATCCACGTTAAATTATAGGTCCAGGTCTAATTAGACCAAAGTGCTCACAAAATGACCATAGAGAGATAAATCAAACCAAACCAAACCTAACCTCGATAATACCAAGAGTAGACAGCGGCCCAAACATTTCGGATTTAAACTTTTTCGACGTTTCCTAACTCTCGACTGTTGTCTGTAATTTATGTACTATAATCTTTCTAATGGATTTAAAGAAAATAAATTCACTAACTTTAAAAGTGTAGTAATTTAACAATTTTAAAATTTATAACTATTTCTTTTTATAAATTTATTCTTTCGCTCTAATTAATTGTACTAATATTACTCTTATATGCATTTTTTGTAAGAAAATTTAGAGTGAATCCTTTAAAATATAACAGTACCAAATTAGCATGTGCCAAAGTATTATAAAATAACTTAGACAAGCAAAAGAAAACTGTACATTTTAAGCACAATGATGCTATATTTATCATATATTAAACCTTATTTTCATTTAATAATAGACTAGTTCCGACAAGAACTTTTTATTATGGATCCAAGATAGTTATTTATAAGCCTCAGTTCTGAAAAAAAAAGTCTCTCAACACTTGCTTGGTATACAACTAAAACAGAAATTGTCTAACATTTAATTTTACTATTAATTCCTAGAATTTTCGAAAAATAAAAAGCATTTTTTTTAAAAAGAATCGAGAGTAGGATTTTAAACTCCCGACATCGATTCTCCACCTCTGGGAAAAAATAAGAAGCCAAAGTAGTTTACGAACATCCTTTATACAAAAGAGTGTCCTGAATTGTTTACCTTAGCATTTGTTGAAATCTTGAGCACAAGGCTAAAATGTGAAAATAAAACTTTTTCATATGAAAAAAAACTTAAAAAAAAAAATAAATTTAAGAAATGTTTTGGTATATAATTTTTAATATGAATGCTATAAGTTGAGGTTGAATAAAAACCTGAAGATAACAAAGTTTTGTAGCTTGTACATGTAAATCAGAGAGTTTTATTTTAGAGCATTTGCTTTTTTTTACTTTTTACAATATTATTCGTAAAAAAAAAATGTAAGATTTAATTAAAAAAAATGTAAGATGTAAGAATCATAGAAATTTTTTTTCTGATTTATGAAAAAAAAATTATCTGAATACCTTGAGTTAACCATTTATATATTAAAAAAATATTCACATAAATATAGATATTAATGAAATTAGACAATAATTTGGAATAAGTTTTAAAATTGTATTTAAGGAATTAAGAATCTAATGGATATATTTAAGGAATTGAATTGGATAATCTTAATAATTTAAGGATTAAGGAGTAATTAAGAACTTTTTTAATCTTAAGTCCTTAAAGACGATTTTTTAAAGAGTTAAGTTATTTTTTTAAGTGATTAAGATTTATGACATAATATTAAAGGATTTAAATCTTAAGTCCTTAAATTTAAGATTTAAGGAATTTGACAATCTTTTGGACCTATTGCGCATGACTAATCTTTTGGGCCTATTGCACGTGACTCCGTGGAATATTTCTGACTGGTATTTGTAAATTTTAATTACATTATCCTTTGAAATTAAAAACTTTTATGCTTTGATTACAGCAATATTTGCTGTTATTACAAGTTCAAGCAATATAATTTTCATGCACTCTGAATTATTAATTCTTCTAACCTTAACGTATATATTGACAGCTAAAATTTATCTTTGCAGACTATATTGTCAGCTTGGCATGCTTTATCAGGAGGGGCAAGAAACAAACGTCCGTTCTCGCATGCGCATAATTGGTAAATGCCCGGGTAAGAGCGACCTCTGGTTGTAGGTATGGCTGTCTTCAGGTTCCGCAGTTCCACTCGTTCAGAATCAAGCCAGATCTGAAAGGAAAATTCAAATTATTTGCGAATACTTGTTGTATCAACTATTCAATAGAAAGTAAACATGGTTTAAAAGCGGAAACGGACGAATCGATTTCTTGTTAGGGGTGCTAGTCAGACATACGCAGGCAATTTTTAAAAGAAAAGGTTTTATAGTTATTGTGGAATTATTTTTCATCTAATTTTTCTTTTGATATTACTTAATTTAAAATTTTAATGAATAAAAATTATTTTTATTTTAATTAAAACCCCTCTTAAATTATCATTTTCTCCTATTACACCACTGTCTTTGAATCCGTGTCCTGACTTGGCCAGTTTTCGAATACAACTGGTAGAATTACACTTTCATGTTATAGCGGTTTTGGCAAAATTGTGCAGACGATATAATTAACTATAGGGACTTACGCGATATATCTCAGGTTGGTTGGTTGGGGTTTTATGGTACAAGAAGAAAACTCCTTATATTTTATTAGCTGAATTACCCGATATTTGTCTTTCTATACAAGTGAATACAATTAAGGATAAAGAGACAACAAAATTATTAATTAAAAAGTGGATTTGTTTTCACAGATATTTTGGAAACAAACAGAAAAAAAAACCCCACTTTTGCATCAAGAAAAAAAAATTTGTTCCAATTAAAAACTTCAAGCACTTGCACATTGAAGCCACCAGGCTGCCAGCAGTATTGCAACACACATTTCGAAATAGGTATTTTGAAAGCGGTTAATATATAGTTAATAAAAATTTTTTGTGCATTGAAGACTTAGTAAAACTAATCGAAAACATATGGTACCTAGGAATAACCGTTTTACACCTCTAGAAATTGAGTAAAAGGGGAAATATTGAAGTTTTGAAATAACCTAATGTACGACATAGCCAATGAATTTGTAAAATTTGAATGATCTACATTTGAAAACTGGTGACTTTGTATAAAGAAAAACAGATTTTCAAATATATATATATTAGATGGACATAGCATTATGCATCAAAAACCCTTTCAAGATTTCCCCTTTCCACGAAAATTTGCTTTAGCTAGTCTTGTTTATAATCAGTTTAATTTTATTTAACAACACCTTTTTTAGAAAACTTAACCCTGTCCATGGCCAACAAGAAACTTCTTAAATTTACATTTTTGTGTTTGGCATTTCTATTTTATCAACATAGCAATAATATTATGTGACTCAATATCTGAAATTCGAGTATGATTTATTGTGTACTTTTAAGATTTTCGGCCGATCTATAAGGAATATTATATGTTAAAAAATTTAAGTTATTTTTAACACCTGATTTAGTGCTTTCAAGAGTTTTGTAGATTCTAATATTTTAAGACAACGTTTTAGACTGTTGACTTAAAAATAATTTTAAGATATCATAATCAGGTACAAATCCATCAAGTAATTTCAAAATTACTTTTAAATGGTAATTCTAAAGAATATGTTACCTTTGTCCAAACAATTACACAAATGCATCTTATCATTTTGAACTAACTATTCATTTAAAGATAAATTCTACTGAACCGTTTCCAGCAGTTATCTGAACCGTTTTACACGTCTCGAAATTGAATCAGCAAATGAATTAAACAAATAGAAGATAAGGAATGAATTTTACAGAATCGAGTGCATATTTGGGCTCCTTTATCTCGTCGGAGCGGTTCCTTCCATTTGTTTTGTCCATTAGAGACATCGCGTATGAGGTTTCGCTTCAACGCACCCTCATCTGGATGTGAAAGGTTTACTAATGGGAACAAGGATAATGCCTGCCTTTAAACGGAATTTCTTTTGGGTGGACAGAAATAAAAAATGCAACGCTTAACTGGTGCAGATCAACGATTTGAATGGGCTAAGGATTTTAGGAAAACTATTCAAATGAAATATTGATGTTGAAGGTTCAGTGGTTCTTGAAATCTTGCAACTCAGGAATTGCAACACTAAACTTGATCCATTACTAAAAGTGTTTTTATGAAAATGATAGAATTAACTTAAAAAAGGAGATTATTTTTTTTCTTTAGTAATATTTTGTTAATAGGACTTGACTTAGTACTTTGCTCGCTGACGTTGCTTTAGCTCAATTTTTTCAAATGTTGATTAAAATACTACAGATAACAGTTTGACCAAAGAGAAAAAGAACTACCCTAAAACTCGAAATTCTTGAATTCATTGCCTATGACAGCTTACAAATTCCATTTTATACCACAAGAATCGTTGCTCGTACTTTCCTAGCAACCATAAGGATAAATATTTTAGGAAAATTATTTAAATGAAATATTGATGTTGAAGGTTCAGTCGTGAAATCTTGCAATTCAGGAATTGCAACACTAAATTTGATCCATTACTGAAAGTGTTTTTATGAAAATGATAGAATTAACTTAAAAAATGAGATAAGAATTTTTTTCTTTAATAATATTTTGTCCATAGGACCTGACTTTTTACTTTGAGACGTATGTTCGCTGACGCTGCTTTATCTGAATTTATCCAGATGTTAATTAAAATACCACAGAAAACAATTTGACCAAAGAGAAAATGAAACCTTTAAAAAGGAGCTACCCTAAAACTCGAAATTCTTGAATTCAATGCCTATGACGGCTTACATATTTCATTTTAAAACATCATTGCTCGTACTTTCTAGTAACCAAAAGAATATAAATAAGAGTAAATTTGAAAAAGAAAGAAATGGTTAAAACTTCTGATCAAATAGATCATAATATTTTAACTGTTGTATTTCATATGTTCTACTAATCCTCGTTAAGTACTTGAAATAAAAAAGAAATTATAATCCCAGAAATAAAACGTGGGGTACCCCATAGCTTACAGGGCTACGAGACTTTTTGTAGAAATTGAAATATCGTTGGTGGTTTATAATAGCATCCTCTGACATATCAAATATCCAAGAGTAAGATAGTAGAACTTTATATCCAAAAGCTCTTTGCAGTTTATTTCTTGCTCCTATATATCCATATGATGAAATATATAAAATAAATTCCTGTACAACTCATTTAATACAATTGTTATATATTTTATTCATTTAATAATGAATACATGTTATAGGTAATAATGCAGTATGAGGATTTTCTCATATACTTCGAAAAACGCAAATTGGAATATTTGGAAGAATTATTGCCACTTTTATTTTCTAGGTTATATTCAATAGGAAAGTATTTAAAAAAAGGTTTTTTTAACGCATAATGGTATGTCCATCTAATATATAAATTTGAAAATCTGTTTTACCTTTATACAAAATGTGGATCATTCAAATTTGGCACTTACATAGGCTATGTCATACATTAGACCGTATGTTATTTCAAAACTTGATGATTACCCCTTTTCCTCCTGATTTCCGCCCTTAATTCCCTCAGTCTTTTATACAAATTCACAGTTTTCAATAAGGATTTTTCAAATTTGGCACGTACATAGTCTATGCCCTATATTATATCGTAGATTATTTTAAAATTCGGAAATTCCCCCTTTTTTTTCTGATTTCAGCCCCTCAATACCCTTAAATTAATGAGAGGTTGATGAGGATGATTGGGCAGTGGATCAGATTTCCAATTGGCTGGCTTTCTACAATGTGGAATTTTAATGTCTAATCGAAACTTAACCCGGTCAATTTTTGCATGCGCAAAAATTTTAACAAGCGTTTAAATGAAAGTATAAACTACTTACTGCGCCTTCTTTCGAGTGTAGTTTCAAATCTTTGAGACAGGAGGCGCTGATGTCACCTGCCCTGGATTCGATACCGATGCCTTCAGGAGCTTTCACATTTAATGTTCTTGTCGGGGATTCCAAGCTAAAAATCAAATTTTGTTATTATATGGATTTTGCTAGGTTTATCTTCGTTAAGCATCTAAACTGAGTTTATAGCTTTTTAGTTTGAAGAAATATTTTTAGACTGGAATGCTTTTTTTTCTCGTGAGTGTTTTATTCAAGGTAGCTTAAGCATAAAACCAAAAATTGTTCTTTTTTCAATGCACTTGGCCCATAAACTCAATACGTTGTCACAGCTTTATAATATGTCGTGTGGGAGAAACAATTCAAATAATGATACTATCCATGTATTCTCTCAATACAAGTTGGTCTACAGTTTGTGGAATAGTGTGTAGAAAGTAATCTCGTCTTAAAGCATTATGAAAGGATTTCAGTAACGACTGCTCTGTACGTGTCGTATGAGAGAAATGCAATTCCAAAGAAATAGGGATACCGACTATATATTCTCGCAATATAAGTTGGCCGGGCTTTTCTGTATTTTTTATCTAATAAGACACACTAATATGAAACTTCTGACGTCTTCTATATAAGTGTCTCCCACTCTCCACATTATCACCAGAAAGCTATCGAGGAGATGTCCCTTATTACATAATAGAGAGTTTTTGCATACCGTACGTTAGTTACCGTAGGACGTCCGTTAGCTTTTTCTCCCTAGCGCGCATGCTCAGTTTCCTGAGCATGCGCGCTAGGGAGAAAAAGCTAACGGACGTCCTACGGTAACTAACGTACGGTATGCAAAAACTCTCTAATATCTAACAAGGGAATTCTTAGGCCAGTTTGCAGAAGAATAAGAGAATTTCAGTCGTATGAGAGAAATTCAGTTTATTTAAATAATTCCAATAATAGAGACTTGTATTTAGTAGATACCACTTTGCATTACATTTTCTAGTTTGAAGTACTACACATAAATAAATGCATATAAAATGAGGAAAAAGGTTTAAAATTTAGTTTCAGTAAAGAAGGCAAATACTTCCTTGGTTCCGTGAGTCTCATACATATAAATTAAAATGTATACATAACTACTTTTGTTAAAATTAGCAAAAAAATTTATAGTTGTATTTTATGACTTTATGTAATCAAACAATTTAACCAAAAACTCTATTTTTTTAACTTTACGTAAACACTGTTAACTAAAAAAATTTGTAAAATATATCACATTGACTTTTATAAGTGTAGATTTATATCTATTATGCTCGCATTGAAATAAAAGAATTGTACTATGATAAAGTACAGCTGAGTTACAGCCAATCTAGCTATTTACCTATCTATTTATATTATCTATTTATATTGACCTTATCTATTTATATTGAAAAAGCAGTGTTTTTCACAAAAAAGTCATTAACCCATCCCTAAATAAACATATTTAAAACTTTTTAGTTCAATGCCTGCATAGCATCATCAAAAACATATAATTAAGATTTCATTAGATTATGAAAGTTATTATAAAAATTATGACTGTTATTGTATGGCAGTGTAGTAAAATATACAGTTTTTCAGGAATTCAATTCAATGCATGAATACAGTATCCTAATAGCACGTGATGAAACTTAAAATCTAATGATTACAAAAACAAACCGAAAATTGTTTCTGAAAATTAAAAGTTTGATCTTTAGATGAAACTATAAAAAAAATTTCGGGTTTTTTTCCACATGAAAATTGTAATTTGAACGTGGTTGGTTATGTTAATCAAAGAACTACCCTTACATATTATATATTATTTTATTTATAATGCCAACAGACATATAAATTACCTTAAAGACTTATACGAGTGTCTTTTTTTCTGAAAAAATATAGAGCAAAATATACCAGCCCAAAGGTACAGACTACATACAAGTATACAGACTACAGTATTATCTAAATTATAGATATTTTAATAAAGTTTTTACAGTAAGAATTGTATAAAATGATTTTAGAATGTGAAGATCAGAAATTTTTTAAGAAGTTAGATTTATTTCAAATGTAGTTACTTACCGTAGTTGCTGAAATGGCTCAGCTGTGACCAGTGGAGTTTGGACAGAGCCTTGAAAATGGATACCACCAGGACCTAAATAGAAAAAAAATATTAAATAATTATACAAATGGTTCAATAATATATTAAAAATGATGATAGCTATTTGTGCACTGGTATAATTTTTAATGTACTCACATAATATAGATTTAAGTGTTTGAATAATGGGTCTAAACTTATTTATAATTGTTAGACTATAGTTTAGACGTAATTGGTTCTCAAACTTTTTGAAGTTTTGGCGCATTTAAAAACCTACAAATTATTGTAAATGCACTATATACAAATTTCTGATAAATAAGCATCCACTACCAACGGCTCACAGTCTTATATTCAGATAGTCAATTCCATATACTGCTACTTACAGATGGCGAGATCTCATAGTCTGCAATGGAAATATTTTTAGCATTGCTAGCTCACCTGTACGGTAGCTTTCATAGTAGCCAACCATGAAAGTTACCGTTTCTAGTTTCTCGGAAACCGTTTTCGGCGCATTATTGCTGTTTAGTGATTTTTATGTGAAGAAAGAAGGAAAAAAAATCAACCAGAAAGATTAGTTGTTTGTAATGAAAGTTATCTTTGAATGAGAGAACTGACAAGAAAAGGAGTAACTATATTCCTTTTTATATCTGTGCGTATATTTCTGTGAAATACACGCACAGATGTAGCACAAAGCATCAGAGGAGTGTTGTAAGTTTTGGGTTCGAGTCCCCGCGGTGCCATCGATGTTTGTAGTAGTTCGGAATCCACTTCAAACTATGGGGGCGGCCTGATGGCCAATGACTAGCGCTCTGGCCTTTGGTACCACAGTCTTCAGGTGTGAATCCTAGCTGTGGCATGGATGTGTGTTAATGTTTCGGAATCCCTGTTAAACTGTAGGTCCCGGTCTAATTAGCTAAAGTGTGTACAAAATGACCGTAGAGCGACAAACCACCAAACCAATCAAAGTGTAGGTCCAGGTCTAATATGACTGTAGAGCGTTGGGCGTAGGGATGACAACCCTACACAGTAAAAAGAAAACATCTCCTGTCTAGAAATTTGCCAGTAGGCAGACGACCTGGGCCCACCATGGAGCTGTTGCGCCAATGAAGAAGACAGGGTACCTTTGCGCAATACAGGGCACACTTTGAAATCTTCTAAGGAGCGTCTATGCGGCTTGGCGCACTTTGAGAATCCCCGGTTTAGACATTTATAACTGTCTAAAGTTATAAAAATACGAGATATAAACTCATGTCCCACTATTTAAACAATAAAAATTCTTGAAAACCTTGGTCTTTACAAAAATTTATCCATCACATAGAATTATAAAAATCCATAAAAATATATAAACATTCTTTTCAAAGATTGAGGAATAATAAACAGTGCATTAATGAAACAAATTATATTAACAGATGTCATTTATTTCAAGAGGAAAAACAAATCAAATGACATTATCAAAAAATTAAATGTGTCACAATCCGGTAAATACTTCTCATTTAATTATGAAAGAATGATGAAAATTATATTAAGAATGAATGTCAGATCAAACTAAGGAATACCACAAATGATACTCTGATAATGAAACTACAACAAAAATAAAATAATTACGGAAATAAATATATTTATCGAGCTTTCTACGCTCTAAAAATGAGACATATTTGTGAACAAAACAACAATCTCTTTGCTAGGAGAGTTGTGAATAGTATTTCATATTCCACATGTAATTAGATTTCATAGGTGAGAAGAGCAAAAATAAAAGCAATTTAGATCGGAGTGCTTGAAGGGAAACAGCTTTATCTTATTTTTGCAATTAATTTTGTATTTTTGTTAAGGTGGAAGATAAATCCATAACAAGTTTGAGACTTCTCTAAATAAAATTATTTTTCATCAATTATTAAAATTATGTGAAATTATGAAAATGGAAATGAATATTAAACAAATTATACAAATGAATTAAAATTATGAAATGAAAATGAAAATAAAATTATTAAAGGGAATGGAAATGAATATTAAACAAATTATACAAATGAATTAAAATTATGAAATGAAAATGAAAAAAAATTATTAAAGGGAATGGAAATGGATATTAATTTCAAGGAAAAAAGAAAAAAAAAATGAAAATGATGAAAAATGAACGAAAATATGAGAATGAAAATGATGAAAATGATAAGATGAAAATGATAAGATGAAAATGATAAGATGAAAATGATAAAATGAAAATGATGAATATGAAAATGAATAATGAAAATGAAAATGAAAAATTATATATGAAAATATTAATGGTATTTCAAGAAATATACTAATTGAATTGAAAAAACTGAAGCAAATTTCTTAAAGACAAACCATAAAATTTTTTTTATCAAAGAGGAGTAAAAATTTATATGATTTGTAATGTGTCATAAAATGCTTGTTAAAATGATCAATTTTCGACTCGCAAAGTTTACAATGTCCCCCTTAAAGCATTTTTTCATCCACTCGATGTGAATTTTAAAGTTACTAAAATAGTGGGTCTAAAATATTTTATTGAAAAGTATTTCTCTATTATTGAATTAAATGTTATTATGAATTTGATATTTAGCAATTTTTATTTCTAGAATACATTACTAGCATTTGTTTTTCAAATAAAATAAAAAAATATTTTACTTAAAAGTAGATTTTTACTTTCGACTGAAAAATATGTTTATCGAAACAAATTATAAATAACAAATATTTGATCTATATCAAAATATAATGTATAACATTCTATAACAATATATAACACATTAATATACAGTGACTCCCAAAAATACTCGTATGCTTTAAAAATTTGTAGAGAAAAAGCTCTGTAGGCTAGAATTGGATTCCAATCTAAAGTCAATATTTTTTCCTATCATTTCCATAACTGAAAAAATGGAAAATTTTAAAAATAAATATTGACTTCCTTTTTTTTTATAAAAAAATAAATAAATCCAAGATGGAAGAGATAGAACACGTCACAAAAAGGATAAATAAAATTATTGACTGTAGCTTTCATTTTATTTAAGCATTTTGATGGTATTAAAAAAATTGATTTTAATCTTTGATCGCTTTCTTCGTTATATTCCTTGTATTGTTTCAAAATGGCTCGCGATCGTAAAGAAACAACAAACTGCATTAGGAAATTGAATATTTTTGATCCTGGATAGTTTGAATAGCTTTGATAAAACAGAATAACATGACAGAATTGAATAATTTTGTTAAAACAGAATAATATAAGAATTGAGTAGTCTTGTTAAAACAGTTAGTGTAGATAACATAGTAAATTTATCCCATTCTACGATGCAATATGTAGTACAATGCCTAAAAGAAGAAAATCGGATAAATAAAATTAAGAAAAGATCGTCTGGCAAAGTTAAATCAATAATTTAGAACAGTGACATTCATTTTCTCGTCAGTCATTTTATTCTTATGTTAACAATTATTTTTTACTTTTTAGATTGATTAACTCTAAAAGCGTGTTTTTTAGTTTTTTTAAACTATTAATTTATTTTTATCAAAATAGCATTCATCAGTATATGATTCTCACTGTGTTTGGTGTCTCTATAATTGTTCTTAGATTTTTAAAACTTTATCTCAGTCACCGGATTTAAACCCAATAGAGCATAATCGGATAGAACTAGAGTTTAGAATACGAAAGTATGGCATTACAATGAAAACCAAAATTGTATAAATTTACAGTATTTGTATTGTACAAACAAACCCAGAACATCTTAAGGGAGTATAGATCTGACTTTAATTTAAATACATGAAAATAGATAATTATTTTTTTAACATCAGAACTAGGTAACCAGGAAACTAAGAATTTCTTACTAATCGGTATAAGAGCAATTATTGATAATTTTAAAATAATTATGAACTGTGATCACCAAGAATATTTTATATTTTTTGGTAATTTTCAAATTAATTAGTTTAGTTTTATCTGTTACGTTGAGCCTTTTTATGGTTCCCATTATAATTCCATAATGCTGCACTAGGGTAAAAGTGTGGCGGACAATACGCCAATTTATTTTGTGTTCGTCACTGAATATTGTGACTTATTCCAATCTGTAGAGAAATCAAGAAATCGAAAATTTCTTACTAATTGTCAAGAGAATAATTATTCATAATATATCATTATTCATGATAATTAAAATCTGCTATCATAAATTATTTTTATTAAGTTTCGAGATAATTGAGTTTAGTTTTATCTGTTAAGCCGCGCTTTCTTAAGGCTCACACAGTAATTCCATAAAGTTGGCCTATTGTCCGCCTTACTTGTACTCTAGTACAATTTATTTTGTGGTCATCACTGAATTCTGTGACTTATCCCAATCTGTAGAAAAATCAAGAAATCAAAATTTCTTACTAATTGGTATGAGAGTAATTATTCATAATTCATGATAATTAAAATCTGAAAATCATAAACTATTTTTATTAAGTTTCGAGTTGATTTAGAGTTTAGTTTTATCTGTTACGTCGCGCTTTCTTAGGGCTCACCCTATAATTCCACAACGCCTGGTACTAGGGTAGAAGTGAAAAGGACGTTACGCAGTTTTATTTTGTGGTCGTCCCTTAATACAGCACGTCGTCTAAGTCTGTAGAAGTTACTTCGCGGAAATTCGAATGAGGTTCGAACTTACGAATGGGCATGCAAATCAGAAACACAATTTCAATAAGAATGGTTTTACAAACGATCGGACCGAGATATGCTGCTGTGCATGGCATGCTTGGACAGAGATAAGTAGAGTCGAGTTCCATGCTCAATTTATGGGGGTTCTCTCTTTTCCAAGAAGTTGGCAGGGAAGCCAACAATAAGAGCCGTGATTGGTTATCATTCACACGCTGCCGAGTCTCATTTGTCAGATTAAATTGAGGGAGGAGAGCGAACATTCGGTTTTGGTTTAGGAAACATAGGTTTTTTTGGAGGACCAAAAGAAGATTGAAAAAGAGAGGAGGAGGAAAAAAAATAACCCCTTAATCGAAACAAAATTTCATTTTAAAGGTGAAATACTGATTCATTGGTTGATGTATGATTCTCTTTGTAGATGGGAAATATATTTTTGCAGTGTTGTAGGAAAGTTAAATGGCACAAATGTGGTCATTAAGCGCTAAAATGAAATTGCAAATAAAAAGACTTCAATATTTAGGACATCGTCCCGAAATAATGCCTTACACAATTTATATCAATATATTTTGGAGGATTTTCAATTCCACTTGAAATAATATACTAAAAGATTTAACATTATAATATTTACAAAGATGGGAGGAGGAAAAAAATCCTCTTTAATCGAAAAATATTTCCTTTTAAAGGTGGCATACTGAACATTGGTTGGTGTACAATTAAATATTGTAGTTGTGAAAGATCTTTTTGCAGTCTTGTAGGAAATTTAAGTGTCATAAATGTGACCATCAAGCGCTAAAACGAAAATTCAACATTTAGGACAACATGTTCAGAAATGGAGAAAGTTATAGCCTTACAAAATTTATTAAAATAGAAACAAAATTTCATTTTAAATGGGAAATATTCAACCCTGGTTGGTGTACATTCTCCTTTTGTAGATGTGAAAGATATTTTTGTAGTGTTGTAGGAAATTTAAATGGCATAAATGTGACCATCAAGAGCTAAAACGAAAATTCCCCTTTTAGAACATCGTTCAGAAATGGACCAAGTTAGCCTTACAGAATTTATGTCAATATATTTTGGAGGATTTTTAATTCCACTTGGGATAATGTGCTAAAATGTTTAAAGTTATATATTGACATAAATTCTGTAAAGCTAGCTGGAACGATGCTTGAACGAATGTTGAAATATTTTTATTTGTAATTTCGTAATACTTACAAAGATTGGGTGAGGAAAAAAATCCATCTTTAATCGAAAAATATTTCTTTTTAAAGGTGACATACTGAACATTGGTTGATGTACAATTCACTTCTGTAGATGTGAAAGATATTTTTGCAGTGTTGTAGGAAATTTAAATGGGACAAATGTTACCAATAAGCGCTAAAACGAAATTACAAATACAAAGATTTCAACATTTAGGATATTGTTCTGAAATTGACCAAGTTAATTGTACAGAATTTATGTCAATATATTTTGGAGGACTTTAAATTAAACTTTTGTGATAACAAACTAAAAAGTCTAAAGTTATAACATTTATAAAGCAATGTATATATACGCAAAGAAATAAAGAAAATGTCTGTAGCTATCTGTCCTGACAAAGGAAGAATTCTTTATTAACTTCATTAAAAGGTTTTTTCGGTAAATAAGGCTCAAATATAATTAATTTTTTTAAGTTAGTATAATTTTAATTTTAAAAAAACGCACAAATATACACTAACATGTCAGGTTGTTAAGATCCCGTTACATCTATTGAGTTTTAAAAGATTGTCACCTTTTTTTAATGAAATAAGATTACCGAAAAGATAAATTGTTACCTTAGTAAAGGAAATAAATAAGCATCGATGAAAAGTTTCACTTTGCCTATCTAATTTAAAAAGAAAACTGTAATTATTTTGGTTAGAAATCACCTGAATAGCAATTACGCCTGACAAGTAATTAATTATGTTGGTTATTCCAACATTTAAGGAACGACTGCAGTGTTTACAGTTTTTTTTCTTGTTTTAAAGGGAAGATAAAAATTAAAAAGTTACAAATCGTTGCTTTTAATAAAAGCAAAGCTACACGTTCCAGGAAATCTATCGAGGCGTATTTCATTGGCATCTGTTTTTGGTTCTTTTTCTTTCCAACGAATTGATTGAAATAATCATCTCAAGTTACGGAAATGTAACAGAATGTACCGAAACTTATCTTTGTTGAGAGAATGATTGTTCTATATCTACTTCGAATATTGTTCAAAGAACTTATAGCTAAGAAGATTTTAAATAATCAATGTGATTTTATTTCCTTGAAGACATTTTAATCTGCTAAAGATTCATCTTTCATTTTTCTCGGTGAATTTACTTACCTTATAATATACATATAAAAAAAATACCCTTTGTTAAGTGCTATATTTCTATATTGCTCTCTTATGTTAGACATAAAAATCAAATCAAAAAATAAATTGATAAAAGAAATTCCTAACAAGTAAATCGATAAAATAAATCCAGGGAAAGTAAATCGATAAAAGAAATTCATGAAAAGTAAATCGATAAAAGAAATTCATGAAAAGTAAATCGATAAAAGAAATTCATGAAAAGTAAATCGATAAAGAAATTCATGAAAAGTAAATCGATAAGAGAAATTCATGAAAAGTAAATCGATAAAAGAAATTCATGAAAAGTAAATCGATAAGAGAAATTCATGAAAAGTAAATCGATAAGAGAAATTCATGAAAAGTAAATCGATAAGAGAAATTCATGAAAAGTAAATCGATAAGAGAAATTCATGAAAAGTAAATCGATAAGAGAAATTCATGAAAAGTAAATCGATAAGAGAAATTCATGAAAAGTAAATCGATAAGAGAAATTCATGAAAAAGTAAATCGATAAGAGAAATTCATGAAAGAGAAATCGATAAGTAAATCGAAATTCATGAAAAGTAAATCGATAAGAGAAATTCATGAAAAGTAAATCGATAAGAGAAATTCATGAAAAGTAAATCGATAAGAGAAATTCATGAAAAGTAAATCGATAAGAGAAATTCATGAAAAGTAAATCGATAAGAGAAATTCATGAAAAGTAAATCGATAAGAGAAATTCATGAAAAGTAAATCGATAAGAGAAATTCATGAAAAGTAAATCGATAAGAGAAATTCATGAAAAGTAAATCGATAAGAGAAATTCATGAAAAGTAAATCGATAAGAGAAATTCATGAAAAGTAAATCGATAAGAGAAATTCATGAAAAGTAAATCGATAAGAGAAAAGTTCATGAAAATTAAATCGATAAGAGAAATTCATGAAAAGTAAATCGATAAGAGAAATTCATGAAAAGTAAATCGATAAGAGAAATTCATGAATTTCATGAAAAGTAAATCGATAAGAGAAATTCATGAAAAGTAAATCGATAAGAGAAATTCATGAAAAGTAAATCGATAAGAGAAATTCATGAAAAGTAAATCGATAAGAGAAATTCATGAAAAGTAAATCGATAAGAGAAATTCATGAAAAGTAAATCGATAAGAGAAATTAATGGAAAGTTAATTAGCAAAAAAAAAAAAAAATCATGGAAAGTAAACCACAAAAAGAAATTCATGAAAAGTAAATTGAAATTGATAAAAGAAATTCATGGGAAATAAATTAGTAACAGAAATCCACTGAATGTAAATCAACAAAAGAAATTCATGAAATGTAAATCGGCAAAGGAAATTCATGGGAAGTAAATGAAAAGAAGTTCATGGTTATTGATAATTAAAAACAGATGCAAGTATTTTAACTTTAAAATGAATCAGATAACAAAAAACGAATATTTTATAAGCATTGCGTTTTAGTAAGAGAAAATTTTTACGAATTGTGCTCAAATTATTTAAATAAAATGAAAAATTTACTAGAATTATGAAAATAAGTACCTTGAAACGAAAGAATGAATAGTATTGAGAAAAAAAAGAATTAAATGATTATAATATCATGTGTCCTAGACCAACAAAAAGTTCAATAAAAATTATTGCTATTGAAATTTCATATTTTTCTGAACCAAATGTTTCTTGTTATCATCAAATAACTTTCAACCAATTCAACAAATAAAAAAAATTGTTTTTATGCAGTGTTCGGTGATATGGCAGATCTACAGAAATTGAGCTGAAAGGGTCCTATAGTTATGAATAATTGATCGGAATGATGATAATAAGAATACAAAAGAAAATACATTAAAAATATGCATAAGAAAATAGAAGTTTTGCTATACTTTCATGCTATTTTAGTCTAGTACAGGCAGAGTTAAGTAAATTTCGTTGGTAAAATTTATATCGCTTTTTCTAATCAAATGTTTCATCAAATAATCTCCCCCAATCTTAATGAATCAAAACAATTGTTTTTATGCAATGTTCGGTGATATGGCAGACATCCTATAGTTATGAATATTCGATCGGAACGATGAAAATAAGAATACAAAGGAAATAGTCCAATGATTTTTTTTTCATCTATGGACCTTTTTCGTATCTATTTATATCAAAATAGCCCACTGATGGACTATGACTTTTAGGGATTACTATTCGGCATTTGTGTGTTGCACAGGAGGTAAATCATAAAATTCGCAGTTCCTAACTGTTGATAATAGACGCTTATACGCGATATTTCAATCGCCATCGAGTTTCCTCTTTTCTGAAGAGAATGACCATTTGACTCGAAACCTGTGCCCCAATGTTTGCTAGCTGTGATTGTTATCACTGTTCCATGAAGTGGGCCTTTTTCTTGTTTTGAATCCACTTTTATTTTATCCGTTATTTTCTGTAGACTTGTCAATATGTATAGTCATTTTTACTGATTCAAATAATTTAGTCAAAAATTAGTATTGTCGTTATTCATTATGACTGATTTGTGAATTAGTAGAATCATTATTAATGATTAGTCAAAATTATACAGAAGTTAATGTAATCATAATTTATTATTACTGATTTGTGGGTTAATAGAGGTTAATTAATGATTTATATAAAGTAGTCAGTAATTAATGCCATTATTCATTATTGCTGATTTGTGGGTTAATAGTTATTATTAATGATCCGGATAAATTAATCAGAAATTAATGTCATTCATTACTGCTGGTTTGTGGATCGATAAAGTCATTATTAATGATTCGTATAAAGTGAGATATTAATATAGCCATTAATTATTACTGATTTGTGGGTTAGTTGAGTATTACTAATGATTCGTATAAATGAGTCAGAAATTCATATGATTATTCATTATTGTTGAGTTGTGGTTTAATGGAGTTATTATTAATGTTTCGCATAAAATAGTCAGACATTAATATAGTTATTCAGTATTACTGATTTGTGGATTAATATTGTCATTATTAATAATTCGTATAAATTAATCAGAAATTAATATCGTCATTATTCATTATTACTGATATGTAGGTTTTATTAACAAAAGAAAAAAGATTATAGTTAAAGCAATTTAATTTTGTTATGTTATTAGTGATCTTATGGTGAAAAAGATCATTACATTATTATTACCACATTATATTATTATTACACCATTCAGAAAACTGTATAATATTTAATAGGAAGAAATGCAAAAAACTTTTTTTTTTAGAGAAACACAGACTCTTAGAATAAATTCATAAATACAGCTATTTATGGATTCATATTCTGAATGGATAAATTATTTTGCTAAAAAACAACACAATAAAAATTCCTTTGTTTTGCGAAGATTCCTTTTTCTAAAGCTGATCACTTATACGCTCTAGATAGCGGCGAATAACTCTTAACTTCGAGAGGCTTTTTTATATTCAGGCGTTTATCAAACCAGAGGATGAATAAATAAGTAGATAGAAGCAAAGTTTATTTAGAATAATATCGTTGAGCCCAACGTTTACCAAACTGTTCCTAAAGTAACAGTTTTTTGCAGAAAAAATTTATTGCTAGAATTGCTTCAAGTAACAGCTATTCCATCGGTATTATTTTTTTTTTTCTATATTTTCGAATTGTAACGCTTATCTCAAAAAAATACGAATATTTAAATATCGGAAATACCACTTGAATTTTAAGAGAACATCGGAAATGCATTTTGCATAATCTTCTTTGGTAGGAATTTATATTGCATCTATTAATAAATCAGGAAAACCTAAGAAACATAATGATAAGATTTTGAGATATTCTATCTTTGACCCATGTTATCCGTATTTCAGTGCCTGAAGCTTTGCTTTAAGTAATGTAAGTTTTTTTTATTATCAAAAGATTATTAGGTTGCTTTTTGAAGTACACTACTTAAACTCGCAGATTAAAATGTTTATTTGCCATCTAAATCATAAATGAATAGATAAAAGCTAATAATGTCCTACAAGCTATGACAAAATGCCAACAAAACATATAAATAATTTATTGCAATCGCAAAATTGGAACGTATAAATATTATAATAATTATTAAGATAATTTGTTGTTGTTGTTATCGTGTCCATGGATTTAAAATATAATTATCAATGTTACATCAAGTCAAAAGTCTTCTCGATAGCGGCCGCAAGCAACGGCGCCGCTTCACTATACAGGACTTCTCTTAAGTTGGCCTCGTTGGCACCATACCCAATTGCAAAACATGGGGAGTAAGTGCTGGGCACTCTAGAATGTGCTCAGGTGTTAGGAAAGCGTTGTGGCAATTTCTGCAGGGGATGTATTCCCTGGTCTTCTCTGGGAGAATTTTCATCCCTCGGTAATGATTAGTTCTGAGTCTGCTAATAACTGATGTCAGCTTCCTATAATTTATTGTAAAGTAACAATTTACCATGATTGGTTTCTTTTCTATAAAATCTCATATAAATCTCAATGATTTCTTTGAGATTTTTTGTTAAGCGGCGTCTAGATGAGAATACGAGAACAAGTGAGTCCTCTTGTGAACGAATTATAAGCCGGTTTGTCTCAATTTGGATAGAACCCTCGGAGTGAGTCAACAGTCTCAGTCCGCTCCGACAAGAGCAGGGTTTTCTCGTATATCAAGGGGATTTCTCGCGCATGCCATTTTCAACCAGCTGTCACTCACATTCAAAGATAATGTGCTTGTTCTCGCGGTCACACTGATATAATCGTGAGTCATTCGCTTCTCTAACACTCTCGACTGGACGCCACTTTAAGACACAAGAAAGCCCTTTCCTTTCTTTGCATCTACCCTTGTATAACAGGTGGGCTGAAAAGTTAATAGGCTAACACATAGATGGCGCTACTAGTATTAAATCCATATGATTTTTAGTTAGCCCTAACCTTCAAAAGACACGTGTATAAATTGGACAGCTGTTGCACTATTAGTATGTGAGTTATAGCATTTTTAGGGAAGCAACTTTTGTTAATTTGAAAAAATGGATAAAAAGGAATTTCGTGTGTTAATAAAGCATTGCTTTTTGGCGAAAAAAAATACTATTGCAGCCTAGGCTTGGCTTGATAAACATTATTCGGACTTCGCACCAGGAAAATCAACCGTAGAGAAGTGGTTTGCTAAATTTAAGCGAGGCGAAATGAGCACCGAGGACGATGCACGCAGTGGACGCCCGAAAGAGGCTGTTTCCGACGAAAACATCAAAAAAGTCCACAAAATAATTTCTGATAACCGTAAAGTGAAGTTGACTGAGATAGCTGAGACCCTAAAGATATCAAAGGAACGTGTTGGATATATAGGGAATGAATATTTGGATATGCGAAAGCTCACAATCGACCAAAGACAACAGCGAATTGATGATTCTAAGCAGTGTTTGGAGCTGTTCAATCGTAATAAACCCGAATTTTTGCGTCGATGTGTGACAATGTATGAAACATGGCTCCATCATTTCACACCGGAGTCCAATCGACAGTCAGCCGAGTGGACTGCATGTGATGAATACTAAAAATGCTATAACTCACATACTATGAGTGCAACAGCTGTCAAATTTATACACGTTTTTTTTAAGGTTAGGGCTAACTATAAAACATATGGATTTAATACTAGTAGCGCCATCTATGTGTCAGCCTACGAACTTATCAGCCCACCTGTTATAGGGCTATGAAGTTCCTACCAATTAGAAAGGCGTGGGTAGTACAACGGTGGGCCTTATGTATATGGAGAACAGTCCACCGACGGATGTTGAGGAGAGGACAGTGCTTTCCAGGAAGACTTTTAGGGCTGACAGCGCCGCATTTGTGATTAGTATGGGAGAAAACCTGAAAAATCTTACCAGGTATCCTGACTTTCAATGCGAAACACAATGTCACAATCGCCATCGATTCTCCTTGTTTCTGAAAGCAATGAAAGATAAAAGCTGCCCTCCTTTCAAGTTTCGGACTCATCGCTATCAGTTCAAATACTCAAGAAGTTAACCAAAAGGCAAAGTCGTGTCTCAGCAACTCAATAAATTACAAAAATTATGAGTATGACATTGTTCTACCAGCTATTCATTAGAAAAGTTAACATTCGATTTGAAGGGGAAGATGAACATATCGATTATTTATTAGCAGTACTAGTCATACATACTCGTTGCAAAACAATTTTTAAAGAAAAACATTTAATAGTTATTGTAAATTTTTTAAATATAACTCTTCATTTGATTTTATGCAATTTAAAATTTTTAAACCTCTGAAATTAGTTTTCTCCCATTATATATTTGTGTTCGAATTCATTCGTCTTGGCAACTTGCCAATTTTCCACGCGGTAGTCGGTAACCAGCTGTATTTTTATACTCACCTGAAAAACATTCTCGTGGCCATCTGTTCTTGTCGTAATTTACACATTTAATCTTTTCCATTAAAATCTTACTATATATATAAAACTCGTATATATAAAAATAGCTGCTAAATCTAAAAACATCGAAAGTTTGAGATGATTATTTTAGATTTAACTGAAATTTTTCGTCGATGTTATTTTTATTTTACGAAGCTTCTGTTAAACCATAACGCTCGATTACGAAATCTCTAAGAATCCTCATACAACCTTACCATAGACGGCACAGTTTTCAATTAGGTTCGCTTTTCAGGTTTCGGACTCATTGCAATACTCAAGAAGCTAACCAAAAGGGCAAGTCGTGGTGTCCTAGCAACTTAATAAACTACAAAAGCCATGACATTGTTCAACCAGCTATTCATTAGAAGTGCTAGTCCGATATACGCATTTCAAAGCAATTTTGAAAGTAAAATATTTAATAATTATTGTAAATTTTTTAATATAATTCTTCATTTGATTTTACGCAATTTAAAATTTTAATTAATAAAAATAAAAATTATTTTTATTGTAATTAAAAAATACCTCTTAAATTACCTTTCTCCCATTTTATATCTGTGTTTGAATTCATCCGACTTGGCAATTTGCCAATTTTCCACGCGATAGTCTAGCAGCTGTATTTTTACACCCACCTGTTCTCGTCGTCATTTACACAAATAATCTTTTCCATTAAAACCTTACTTTATATAAAATTCGTGTATATAAAAATAACACCTAAATCTAACAACATCGAAAGTTTGAGATGATTATTTTAGATTTAACTGAAATGTTCCGTCGATGTTATTTTTATTTTATTAAGTTTCTGTTAAAAGATAACGCTCTATTACAAAATCACTAAGAATTATCACATAATTTCATCATAGACAGCACAACTTTCGATTAAGTTTCCTTTTCACGTTTCGGACTCATTGCTATCAGTTCAGATACTCAACGAGCTAACCACCTGACCAAGTCGTGTCCTAGTAACTCAATAAACTACAAAAACCATGACATTGTTCTACCAGCTATTCATTAGAAGTGCTAGTCAGACATACGCGTTTCAAAATTGCTTTGCAAGAAAAATATTTAATAATTATTGTAAATTTTTTTAATAAAAGTCTTCATTTGATTTTATGTGATTTAAAATTTTTAATTATTAAAAATTGTAATTATTATATTATTTAATTATTAATTATTTTTATTGTAATTAAAAACATTTCTGAAATTACCTTTCTCCTATTTTATATTTGTGCTCGAATTCATCCGACTTGGCAACTTGTCAATTTTCCACGCGATAGTCTAGCCCTCAGTAAGCAACTGTATTTTTACACCCACCTGTTCTCGTCGTCATTTACACAAATAATCTTTTCCATTAAAACCTTACTTTATATAAAACTCGTGTATATAAAAATAACACCTAAATCTAACAACATCGAAAGTTTGAGATGATTATTTTAGATTTAACTGAAATGTTCCGTCGATGTTATTTTTATTTTAGGAAGCTTCTGTTAAAGGATAACGCTCGATTAGTTCTAATCACTTTCTTGTAATGAACAAAAACTCTCTTGATGCTTTTTTCAGCTGCTCTGGTGGGAAAGCGTGACAGCTGGAAAAGAAACGTCAACAGTATACGAAAGGAATTAAATTTTCTTTTACGATAGAATGAAAATAATACAACGTTTATCACTTTCACGCCATTTCTTTTGAAGGAATTCATTCGCATTTCCTCTTATTTATATAAAAATTGATTCGTTTCCTGTATATTAATGTTAAAGTAGGCTTCAGCTGCTTTCATAAAATATTGAGTTGTCTTAAAATTGTATTACAAAAAATAAAATGAAATACCTGAAAATATGAAATGTTTGTGGTATAGTCTTCATTTTATTATCATCGGTTTGTTTTTATGTAGTATACTAAAATCGGCAACAATTTATTTTTCAATTTGTTTCAATGCATTAAAAAGTCAAATCTTTGGAATTGAATTTCAGAATTGAATTCTAGTTCGCTTGTAATAGACAGAAAAATGATACATTCATATCTAAACAAAAATATAAAGCACAGACATGAAGCTTTTTAAAACAGTTATTTTATCTAAAATATTGAAAGCAGTTTTTTTATAGAAGAAAAATTATGGTGTTTTCAATAAAATGAATTATTCACTAAACATGTTTTGAACTCTGAGTACTCAAAGACTTTGACCAGATTACAGTTACTATTGAGTTGAGTTACTATTATTTTGACCAGATTACAGTTAGTTACTGTTTGAATGATGATGATGAATTGGCTCACATTTTTGTTATTCACTGAGGTAAATCAGGAAAATTCTTTTATCTGACAATGGCGAAAAATGTTTTCAGAACCAAGTTAATTTGCCTTTCTAGCTTTTTTAGAGCATACGAGGCAGACATCGTATCCTCCTCTAAATACACTACTCCGGGATTTTTTCTACAACTCTTCCTACTACTAACCTACTAATTTCCAATGAAAATATATAAAACGTTTGAGGAATATATATTCCTTAACAAGAAAAATGTATTGTTGTTTGCTGAAGCTTTTCAAATATTAAACAAACGTCATAGTAGGTTTGAAAATTGTAATAATCATGTAGACCAGGAATCATAAACCATAGTTAGGTATTCTGCAAATAAAGTTCAGTTTATTTTTTTAACAAAAGAGTTTGAAGTCCTGGTTACGGCGTTCAATTTAACAATTAGATAATACGAATTCAGAATAACAATCGAGTCGAATCGAAAGTTTTCATACCTACGATGGATATTAGCATGATATACATGTAGATTAGGAACCGATAAGCCATAGTTTGGTATTCTGCACATAAAGTTCAGTTTATTTTCTAATGATAGGAGCTTGAAGTGGCTTATGGTTAACGCGTTCGACTTAAAATTGGAAGAACCGGGTTCAGAATACAACAACCGAGCCAAGTCGAATCAAAAGTTCTCGTGCTTACGAGGAGATCAGCAAGACAAGGAATGGATGAGCCATAATTAGGTGTTCTTCAAGCAAAACTAAGTATATTATAGCGGAAAAACGGTAAATGTATCAAAGTTTGTTTCTCCAATATCGGACATTTTGACTTGAAGTCATAAGCTACTGTAACTGCAGATATGTAGTGGATTCGACGCTAGCTAGAATGCATCACAATGAGAAGGACTGCTACACTGCTCAAAAACTTGGAACAAACACTATTAAGTTTGTTTCTTTATTTTTCTCCATTTATAATAATTACATTAAAATTCAATCTGTGATTTTTGTATTATGTAATTTGTGAAATTTAATCACTATACATATTTGAAAGTTTTATTTTTATTCAAGTTTTACAAATTATGGAATTTATTAAGGACTTCTTTGAATTATATCAAAAGGAAGAGAGAAAAAATCAACTTCATCCAAAGTACTTTTTATATTTTGAAAACTTTCTATTGAAACACTTTATTTAAAAGTAATCATTAATTTGTTACTCGAATTCTTCAACTTCAGTGGATTATTTTTTGTTTTATATTTCATACATATATTTTGAAAAAAGATTATTTCTCAATTCTGTAGAAAAACATAAAAGATAACTTTTATTTTTATTGGAAACAACGTTCAGAATTTTTTATTTCTACTTGAAATAAGATACGAAAAATATTCTTCATAAATTAGAAAACCGCAAATTTTGAAACAAAGTGTTCATTTATAAAAGATTATTAGTTTAGTATAAGAAATGTAGCAATATCGTAAAGAATGAAAAATTAAATTGAAAGACAATATTAAATCATCTAAAAAGAAAATGCCATCACGAAATAGGAGATATATAGTAAATAAAAAGCTAAAATATTTTTGAAAAATTATAAATAATGGTTTAATTTAATTGATTTAAAAAAAATATTTGATTTGATTGGCTGAATAAATACGCTTCTGTTTCTTGAAAATACACTGTAATATAACACAATACTAAAAAAAAAAAAAAATCAATTTAAATAAAAAGTGATCAATGCATGCATATTAATAAGAAATACAGAAAAGTTCCAGAATTTTTAACATTCAAAATTTTACAGTAAACTATATGCGATCGTTTATAATCCGAAAATATTATATAGTTCAAAACGAAATATATATTTGTACTTTATTACAAAAGACTGTAACATGATTCCATGGAAGTAAATCATGACTGTTGCTTTATTTTATCAAGAAATGTTAAATTATTGTTACTTTTCTATAGATGAAATTGCAATTCACGTAGGATTTGAATTTTTCAATAGTTATAAATCAACTTGAATTCCTAAACATAGTTTAATGTGATCCCTATCATGACTTACTTTTTTTGTCAAGTAACGTTAAATCATTGTTACTTGTATGTCGATGAAATTGCAATTAACATAAGATTTCAACCTTTCAATGACTATCAATCAATTTGAGACCGTAAACTATATAATATTTTCGGATTATAAAGGATCACATTGTTATTACTATTATTATCCAAGAAATGTTAAATTATTGTTAATTTTGTATAGATGAAACTGCAATTCACGTAGGATTTGAATCTTTCAATGGCAACCAATCAACTTGAGATCATAATTAATATTTTGTATTCAGGTAATATAATTGCTCGAAAAAAATGCTATTTTTTAAATCCTTAAATAAATAATGGTTTTTGTTAAAATTTTGTTTTGGTAGGTAAGTTTTTGAAATGTGATCAACTTGGAACGATACCTTCTATGGAGATAAACTTGTTTAAGAAATAAAACTAATGTAGGCTTAGTACATTAGTTTTATTTCTTAAACAAGGGGGTTGACAAAAAAAGCAGAAGCAAAAAAGAGAAGAATTGACAAAAAAAGAAATATTTAGTCCAAAACATCTTACCGGTCACCCGAAGTCGTTCAGCAGAAATCGCAACTTCCTTATCATCAGCTTGAAAAAGTATTTCCCCTTTGCGGTTCTTGATCGAGAACTGTTCCGCAAATGACATCATGGAACTGGGACCTGAAGAAAAGGAAATGCAAATCTGGGTCAAAAAAATTTTTTTCAACACTTTTCATACAAATGGGCTAAACGGAAGAATTCTTAAGAATGTGTGATGAACAAAATGGAGAAAAACTTTTTAAGAAAAGTTCCAGGAATCTTAAAGGGAGTACCGTAGGAATGGAGTTTTTTTTGCTTTTTATGTAGTTCGCATTTATATGAAATGAAATTCTTTTTTCAAATATTAAGAGTCGTATGATGTGTATTAATCATTTAATCTTCCAATCCCTGAGTTATTAATGATGAGTTCTGCTTTATAGTTTTTTCCCCCAAACTTTATGAAGAAAAAATGAAAGCGGTATTTTTCCACTTTTCATAGAGGGCACCAGTGGCTGTTAAAATAGTAGGCTGGAGCAATGAATAGATAATTTGTGGTGTATAGATTTTCAGTGGATTTTGAAATTCTATTTATTCTTTCGCTTAAATACATCAAAATGAAACAATAAAACAAAGTGCAATACGGATCGCGCATAAAAATATCAAATCAAATAAAAATGTATAGTCATAGTTTTAAAATATTATTTTTTATTAAACGCTCTATAAGTAAAACCATAACAAAACTTGAGTGAAAAAAGCAAGTAGGTTTGGAGAAGTTGACTATTTTACCAGTCAATAAAACATAAAAAAATTTGCAAATTGATAACTGCAGAAAATCACATTTTTTATATACTTTCTATAATACCTTTTAAATCAAATTTAAATTGATGCCTTTAGCATTAAAATCTTTTTATTTGATATCATATTGCAATATGCCATTTATAATAAAATTTAAATAATCTAAAGTTATCCGATATTTATTTGAGTGTCAATGGTTTTACAGATATCTATTTCTTCTACTATACCATCAAAACAAATAGTGAAATCTGAGTGTAAGCAAATGAGCTGAGTGTAAAATTGTATTGTAAGCAAATGAGCCGAGTGTAAAAATGAATTGTAAGCAAACGAGCCGAGTGTAAAAATGAATTTTAAGCAAACGGAATTGTTTGAGAACAATTTATTTCCTTTATCACTTTTTGGTGAGTTTTTGTTTTATAATCTACCAATACATATTTAATCATTACTTATTATTCATATAATAAAATTATATTCAATAAATTCATTTAAAGTAAAGAATAATTTAGAATAAAACAAGTTTTTTTGTTCGAATATTTTTTATATTGGATTATGCTTATGAATATACGAAAAAGATGTTAGGAAACCTTATTAATGTTAAAAGAGTTTTAAAATTTGTTAATATAGAATGAATGAATAAATTAAGAAGTTTATGTTTAAATTTAAATATATATGCTAACACAATTTTTTTTATTGTGGAAATGTCATAATTTATTGAATCATGATGAACGATATATCGCGATGTTCAGGCAAAAAAGACACATTTCAATATTAGTTAAAATATTTTAAAACTCTTGAAAATTTAATTTTATTAAACCTAAATTTTATATAACTACGTCGTATGAAGTCATTAGTTAATTGGACGCAAAATTTACAAATTTAAAATTACAGAAAATCGTATTTTTTCGAAAATCGTATTGCCATCATATTTCAGTATATACTATTCATATATTCAATATATACCATTTATAATAAAATACTTCAACCTAAGGTTTTTATCGGATATTTACTTGAAAGCCAATGTTTTTGCATATATTTATTTCTTCTACTATACAATGAAAAAGAAAAGAGGAATTTGAGAGTCTTAATATAGAAATCAATAAAAAAGTTTTGCTATGGAAACTAAAAGTTAATAAGAATAATAAAACAATTTGAAAGAATATTTGTAATATATTTATAAAATTTCGTAAATCCAGCCTTCATGATAAACAATTTATCTAGATTTCTTTTTATCAAAAACTGATGTTTTTTGAACATTTGTACACACAAAAAAAGTGTTCTTAATATTTCATGTCATATAATTAAGATTTTTATAATCTTCTTAAGCTTATTTTTATTACGGCAACAATAATAAGAACATTTCCGTTTTCTATAAACAAAAGAGTTACTTTATGCAAAAGACAGAAAACTAAGAATATGGCATTTTGTACTTATAATGCTCCATAAATATCTGTGATTTATGTGCAGCTATTTATCGTAAGAAATAGTCAAGTGAAAAATTCCAGAGCGCTGGAAAAGTCTTAAAAACAGCGAGCGCCATTTTGCTTCTCAGCCTCCAGAATAATGGATGTTGTTACATTAGGAAGCCATTTTGTTTTGTCTGCAATTAATGTAGGCCGATGACAAGTTTAACTGTTTATTCGCTGCTGTGTAATGAATAGGCGCTGTAAATGAATGGCGTTTCTGACATGTTGCTTAAGCCATTTTCTGAATTTCAGTTGGTTTCTTGATTTACAGCTGCTATAATTCACAATTTGCTCCGTTAAAAGTAAGCTTCTCTGAGTACAAACCATTGCAATTGATTGTCGAGTTATACATGGAATACCAATGCTAATAAATTTGACATCATTGCAAATTGCTTTATGAATTAATTGAACACCCTTTTTAAGTGTTTAATTGCTATAATTTTGGGAAAAAATGACTTAAAGATGTTCTAATTAACACTTTTTTTCCCAATATTTATAATAACATTGGCAATTGTATATAATCTGAATTAATTTCAGTTTTTGTCAAACTTTTCTTACATTAAGTGTCTTAATTGTGAGTAAATAGACTTTATGCTTTAAAACTCTTAAAAGTGTTTTTACAAAACGTAAAATAGTGTCAGTGCTTAATAAGAAAGTGACATTGGTATTAGAATATGACAGAAGAATATCGTGAATAATTCTTATTTTATCTTAAATTGCAAATTAAAAGACAGTTTTAAACAATTTAGAAAAATATATGTTAACTATATGAAAGGTCTCTCTTGGATTACTTTATAGTATACCATCAAAAAAAGATTACTGATTGAAAATGGAATATTACTCCGATAGCTTATTATTTTACAGTTAAGTTCCCATTTTGCTGCTAATATTTATAATGATTTAAATATTTTTTTTCTCGTGCAGGCAAAATCCGTATTTTATCCTAACTTCTAGGAGCCGATATTGAATAGAATGGGAAGGGGCGAATTGTGCCTATCGAGAGGATTTTCATATCTATATGTTTTATATACATATTTTATTTTCAAAGCAATGACCGTAGCATACACGCTACATGAAGGAACCTTTGTCCATCCACGCGCGAATATTTTTTAAATATAATATCTGTAACAGTAACACTATGGCTGATTACTTATCAGAGAAAATCTGTTTGTCTTATTGGGGAAAATCCGAAAAATTCCATGTAGAGAATCCGTCTATCAATGTGAGACATTCTATCACAAACTCCAAAATCAATGATTGTAGCACATACGCTGCATGAAGGAAACTTTGTTCCCTCACCACCACCATTGACGTTTAGCAAAGTAAGGAGTGTTTTAAAGAAATATATAAATAAAACAGTAAGTTGACCCTCTATTAAATTAACTATGAGCACACCCTTTTTAATATGTTTATAAAGAAAAAAGCTTATTTCAAAGAAAAAATACTTGAAATTAAAATTTCATGATTTCGGAGTACCCGCAAACTGTACCCCAGGGGAACAAATGGGCTTTCGCTTATGCACTTTTAGATAAGATAGAGCTTAATATGTACAGAAGATATAGCTTAGTATGAGTCAGAAATGTGTATTAACCCGACAGAACGAATTCAGCTCATTAAAGATTTAATAAATATGCTTTATATAAGATTCAGATCTGATGTACTTAATGTGCACAAAAGAGTTCAGTTTGAAAAGTCAGAACTGTGCATTACCCACCAGAACGTGTTCAACTCGGGCGTTTTTGAACTGAACTCATTGCCCAGCAATGGTTTGAGTTGAAAAAGACCCGAAATAAAATTACTTGTAGCTTGTAATGATATAAAAATGACTGCAAGAAAATTAATGAAAAATAAAATGCCTCTACGCTTTTATCTCATCTGCAGCGCATTAAAGATTTAATAAATATGCTTTTTGTAAGATTCGGAATTGATGTTCTTAATGTGCACAAAAGAGTTCAGTTTGAAAAATCAGAACTATGTATTACCTGCCTGAACGAGTTCAGCTCGGCGTATTCGAACTGGACTCATGGTTCAGCAATGGGTTAATTGTTTTAAAATAGACCCGAAATAAAAGTAACTACAAATCAATAAATGTTTACTTACCTAGAGTTAGTCTATTGGTAATTATTCCATCCTTATTCCTTGCATTTAATGTTATATTTCGGGAGGATTCTAATTTCAGCTCTTGATCCTACAGTAGAAGCAAGGAATTAATTTCATGTACTTACTTGAAGTCAGTTTTAACATTTGGATAGATAACTGTTTTCAAAACATTCATTACCAATTGAATAAAGAGGCACTACTTATAAGGAATGGTTTTTAAAAGATTAGTAGAGCACATGAAGAATAATGAGCATATAAAGAAGACATTATAAAAATGAATGAAAATTAAATGCCTCTTACATTTTTTTTAATAATTATGCTTTATGTATTTTATTATTTTTAAACAATAAGGCATATTTATATTAGACGTTATAATGAACAGCATGCTTACTTCCAAGTAACTCATACATGAGCAAATACTAATATATGAATACGCATATTAATGCCTCGATTAAGATAATGTTTACTGATAACAAATGCAATGCATATGTATACTAATGGTGAAAATCGATTAATGCTTTATTTAAGGTAATTCAATGCGTACTAATAACTTACTTATATGTGTGCTCACGATACAAATGAATTAATGACTCATTTAAGATAAAATAAATGTACCAATAAATAAAAATGAAACTTATATGTATGCTAAGGAGGCAAATGAGTTAATTAAGTTAAATTAATGTTAAATAACAAATGCAACGTATAAGTATACTAATGATGTAAATGGATTAATGCATCATTTAATTTAATTCAATATTTGCTAATAACTAATGCAGCGTATACACATGCTAAGGATGCAAATGGATTAATGTCTCATTTAAAGTAAATAAATGTGCTAAGAAATACAAAGAACGAACTTACCGTACAAATTTCGATGAGTTCGTCCTTCGTATCCACATAGTAAATATAAATAAGTAACTAATAGAAGAATGTTATTAACTATACTTCCTTTTTTTTGGGCTTAAAGATATCCATTTACCGAATTAGACAGAAAAATATGAAAAATGCTTTTTGTTTTTAGTTAAATTCTATAATAAAATACAGGAAAAACATAATATCATTAAAATAACCCATTAGTTGAACGATACCTTTTAAAACATTTAGCAAATATTTTATAAAATGTCTAATGCTTTTTCCAGAAATGATAATACATAAATCTTAAATTTCTTTTGAAATTTAAAAAATCACTACGATAAACTGAAATAAAAAAAATTTAAATACAATAATAATAGTATCAATAGTAATATGTAATATAGACTTTATGCACTATTAGTACTTTAGCGCTCAAACCTTGACGTGGTTACTTAAGTTCACATAATTGTCCTTCTTAACCCTCTATGGGCCGTGGAACTTTCAGGTCTCATGCCAATATATCGACATTTAAAAAAACAATTTTAGTTTTTTGCAAGATGACGTATACGCCTTAATTATATAGTCTGTGATATAATTAAAACACTGTTGATGATGGTTGGCAGCACCATTAACCTTAAATAACAAAGTAAATGCCTCGCAAGTTGTCTGCTGATAGAAATCAACAGTACCATCTTGTGCACTTGACATTATTTGTTCTTCTGTTGGTGTTTACTAAACAAAAAAGGCGTACAAAATAGTTTTGAGATTGTATATCAACAACAGTTTATTTGCTTGCATTTCAATAATCATTTTCTTATTATTTGTATACGAAACAGTTTTGTGACTTTCAGGTTACAATGGTCATTATAGTAGATTTCGGTATATGTAGGATAATGCTAGTGCTTACTTCTGTTTTTAGATCATATACTACTCAAAATATGGATACAAAATCCCATAATAAAAGCGGAGTTAGACGCCTTAGAGGTTATAGATCTAAAGATTATTTATTAGATTGAGTCCGTTGAAGATCATCCAGCAATATTTACCTGTTTCAACTTAAAAAAAAAAAAAAAGCTGAAATACAATACTTCCAAACAAACGTTTGAAAAGATGATGTACATTGGTCAATTTTTCCACACAACAGAGGACGCTGCAAAAAGCAGGGTGTAAAGGAGTTCCAAAAATAAAATGTTCCAAATGCAACATACATCTATATTTAACGTCAAGTACAAACTATTATGGTATTTCATGCTTAAGCTTTTGTGCACATTGTAAGCCTTTATTACTTCAAAGTTATAAAGTGAATTAATTACAATAAAATGTTAAAACTGCTAAATTTTTTAAATCTGCATATATAGGTCTATAATTGTTGATTTTCCATTGCATAATTTTTTTATGTTTAAGAAAATAATTCGGCACATAGAGGGAAAGAGTAAAAATTTAAAATAATTTTCATTGATTCGAGATATATTTTTATACAGTTAACACGCTCTGAAAATATACGAACAAAATCTTTACAGATGCCCCCAAAAATAGCTTACAACCAGTTGAGATTTTGTGTTCCAGACGTAAATAACTAAAGAAATTCTTGGGGAAAAATACACTGAACCAATTCTTCAAGTTTTTCAGCGCAACAGTGTTGGACCTTTTTCCAATCTTGTTTATCGAGGTGCTTTATTTATAGAGATTTCTTTATTTATTTATCGGTTTTCTGACAGTTTACTGTAGAATGCGTATTCAAGCTGTCGTAAATGATAAATTACAAGTGTCGTAAAAGGGAAAGTAAACAAATTGCTAATGCTCCACTTCTTGGAGGGTTTTTTTGTAATTGCGAATCTATATTTTAGCTGCTTGTAGCATGTTACAAATTGTTTTCTTAGAAATAGATACACGTACAACTTTTTCTCCTTAAAACTACAATCACTTTCCCGCGTTCTTTATCAATAAAGAATTCTACCCCATATATGGGGGTTTTCGGAATAAACGTCTAAATCTAGTAATTATCTTTTAAGCCATTTGATAACACTTTTTGAACACATTATTTTACTTTACATTTGAGAACTATTAGTAATATTAAATGGACTTCTAACCGTATTTATAAGTATGTAAACAGCTTATATAGTCAATAACCTTTCCTTTTATGTAAACAGCTTATATACCCATAACCTTTCCGAAGCAATCATGGCACAACATAAGCCGATTTTTAACACAGCTGTTTTCAAGTATTTTACCTCTGTGGCCCTCTTTACAGACGTAAATGTCCTCAGGGTAAAGAACTCCTCAATAAATGCTGTTGTTCAAATATAAATGCAGTAGTAACTTAAATACTTTATTCGATTTATTTTATTATAGAAATACATACCACTTAAAATTAAAGTACTCACAATTAAATTTTACTTAAAATTAGCGTATTAACAATATTAGATTGCAAAAATCAGAGGTTTAACATGAAGTGGTAACTAACAAATATTTAATTTTTACTGAAAACTTCATTAAATATTTAAATAAGTAGACATTAGCGTCATCAATGTTCACCAAAAAAATTACGTAAATGTAATGTGCCATTTGTTAAATTCTTTTAATGTTCTGGGGCATCTACTAAATTATTTAAATGTCTTGGGCCATCTATGTTTTAAAGAATTTTTTTAAGCATATGATGTATTGTTAGAAATCGCTCTAATTTTTTAATGAAAATCTGTGATTTGAAAACCTAATAAAAAGAACAACATACACATAAATATAATGTTGTGAAAGGAATTAGAATAGCTAATTTTTTAACTTGTATGTTGTGAACCACATATACATTAATATATTGTTGTGATCGGGAGCAAGATCTTTACTATCTTGATTACAAGTTGAGAACCACATGCACATAAATACATCATTGTGAAAAGAATCAGGATGTACGACTTTCAGAATTAAATTTAGAAGGCACATGCATATAAGTACAGTATTTTGAAATGAGTTAGGATCTCTGACATTTTATATTGTAAACCACATACGCATAAATAAATTGTTGTGAACGGAAGCAAGATCTTTGAATATTTTGATTTCAAGTTGGGAACCACATGCACATAAATACATCGTTGTGAAAGGATTCAAGATGTTTTATCTTTTAGAATTCAATTTAGAAAGCACATGCATATAAATATTCTATTACGAAAGGAATGAGGATGTCTGATTTTTTAAATTGTAAATTGTGAACCACATACACATAAATTTATGTGGACGGGAAGCAAGATCTTTGAATATTTTGATTTCAAGTTGGGAACCACATCCACATAAATCTATTGTTGTGAATGGAAACAGGATATCTGATTTGCTTATATTTCAAGTGGAAAATTCATTAGCTATTAAAGAATAATTTGAAATTTACATCAATTAAAACTCATACACATCAAAAAAGTTCTTTCGCATTTTTGTTATTTTTTTAACTGTATTAACGTGATTTAAATTTTAAGAAATACATCAATGTAACCTTTCAATCGATTTACGCCATTCGTGGATGACGTGTTACATTGTTTGAAAATCACTTCTCTAACCAGCCAGCTATGATGGATGGCTCGCAGTAGCAGTTAAAAATATTACTAAACCACTGTTAAAAGTAATTTTAAAGAGGAACAAAACTATAAAAATCAAGTATTTTGCAACAAAGGATTGAATGATAAGTTTTTTTTTTTTGGAAAGGACTAGAGAAATGCAAGCAGAAAGTAAGCATGTAAGAAAGTATTTAGCCATAGATATTTTACAGTATATCTATGGCTCTTTACTCATTGAAACCTCTCATAGTAATAAATAATATTAAATAAAATTGTTTAATTTTAATACATCAGCAATAAAAAATTTTTTTAGTAAAAAAGTCGAAAAAGTTTCAAACGTAGTATTGATGGGAACAAATGATTCGTTAAAAATAGGAGGACTTAAATCTGAGCTCTTATATTATTAGTTTTATGAGTTTTGAAGAAGACAAGATAATTTCTTCTTGGAGTATAGTTAAGTTTAAAAATAGGAGGACCTAACTCTGAGCTTTAATATTATTGGTTATGAGTTAGAAGAGGACGGTCTAATTTCAAGTATTGTTAAATTTAAAACAGTAGGTGCTAACTCTGAACTCTTATATTATTGGTTATGAATTAGAAGATGATTGGGGTAATTTCTCTTTTAAGTATAGTTATGTTTAAAAATCGGCGAACCAATATCTGAGCTCTTATATTACTTGTAATGAGTTAGAAGAGGGCGGGGTAATTTCATGTTTATTTAAGATTTTTAGACAACGGAGAACTCGCGTTTTATATCAGTAAGCTACGAACAGTCCACTATGGTTTGGAAGGGAAAAGTATTGTGGTCTGGCGAACTTTCAGAGGTAACTCCTTTGAATTTGTTCATGGTGTGCTGGAAAATCTGGAAAACTCCTACCAGTCAGGCTGTCGATACGATATTCATACATATACTGCCACAGTGGCCGCCGAATCTTTTAGTTTCTGAAAGCAGTGACTGCAATGCTCGACTTATTCAGGTACTTTACACGACAAGCGCATTTAATATTTCTGCCTAGCTATGTATAGTTGTTTAGAAGAACATTTTGTTCGTACTGACTCATAGAAATAAAGAGGGGTCTGATGACCAATTGGCTAACGCTGGCCATTGGTACTCCAGGTACGAATCCTGGTGGTGGCATGGATATTTGTTAGTCGTTCAGAATCCACTTTAAACTGTAGTTCCAGGTTTGTTTAGCCTCCGTGTGCACAAGAAGACCGTAGAGCGACAAACCAAACCAAACCATAGAAATAAAGGCTTAATATTTAAAATATCATGACATAAACTATAAAATATTAGAAGGTTACTTTAAATAATAAAATTTTGTTTGACTTAAAAATAAAAGCAATCTTCTCTCTCAATCCCATTTCTATTGAAACTGCCCTATTCTTTATGGAACTAGTATTTTTTTATGTCTTTAAATAAAGGGAACTTTACGCATATTGACTGATAGAGATGCTCGTACGTAAAGTAAAAAAAATCCGGAATATAAACTACGAAATTTTTCTCAATTTACTATAACTATCGACAGTTTTTCTCGTCTGGAAAATAAAACCAATCTGCATGGCCAACTCTACATGTATCAAAAAATAAAAGATTTACCTACAGATTGAAGCGTTAGGTTAAGTTATAAATATGTAAAACTGCCATAAGAATGTGCAGACAATCAAAACTTCACAGAGCGGCATGAATTTATTCACTCTATAAAAACAGTTTACATATTCTGGCTCTCTGTGTACGCTTAACGTGATAAAAACGTGGCCAATTTTTCCGAGGCTTCGTTTTAATATAGTAAGGAAAATATTCCGCCTTTTTGTGTCTCATTTCCCTAAAGCGATTGCGCATGTTTATCTGGATAATGTTTTATAAAAATTCTGTCTCGCGTTTTCTTTAAGGAAAGACATTTTTTGTCTGTTAAGTTTGTGATGCTCGCTATTAAAATGTCTTTACCGTCATAAATTACGAACACTTTTAAAGCCTAGGGATTTTTATGAGATTTATCACAGTGATGAAAGCAGGTGAGGTGCGCTGTCATTAATCTTTCTTCTGGTTTATTCCACCACCAGATGATGATGCCTGATCAGTTTGATTTTGTAAACATGTAGTTTTGAAATGATGTATTACTATGATACCATAAACAATATATTTTGCTCTTGGTATATTAACCCTATTTGTAAATAAAATTTTCTTATAATTTAAACAAATCATAAATTATTCAAATGAAATATAAATTTCAATAAACCAGAAAAATTAATTAAAATTAAAAATTAATTAATATAGGAAAATTAATATTCAGTATAAATTATGATAAAGTATAGTATTCCGAATGCCAACACTTTTGACCTAAATCTGACATGTAGACATGTAGTAATGTCGTAATTTCAGCTTTACCTAGGAGTAAAGGTGCATTTTACACCTTAAGGGACCTTCTTCTCTATTGGCGCATGCGACCAGATGGCCATCCGGCTAGCGCTCTGGTCGTTGGTAGCAAAGACTTAAAGTTCGAATCCTGGAGGCGACATTGATGTTTGTTCGTGGAGCCACAGGTTTCGGGTTCGAGCCACCGGTGGTGCCATGGATGTTTGTAGTGGTTCGGAATCCACTTTAAACCTTAGGTCCCGGTCTAGTTGGACGTAGGCTGACAATCCTACTCCATAAAGCGAAAATCATCTATCGTCTCGAAATCTGCCAACATGGGGCTGTTGCACCACAGATGATGAGGATTTTAATAATAAGTAGTTTTAGTAAGTTTCAGTTTAGTTTTTAGTAATAAGTAGGTTTAGTAATTTTTTAGCTTGGGGCATTCAATATATACATATTTTATCATAACAGTTTGACCTTTATAGTCAAACATTACAATATTTGCAAAGCAGCGTTATTACCTAGAATAGCTTATTCTCAGTTCTTTGCTTTTATTGTAGAGGAATTTTGTATTGAATAAGTTCTCCAGCACATATAATTGTTTAAACTAGAATAATTTAAAATTTATCATACACAAATGTGGCAGTGCACCTGAGTACGTTAAGTTGAAATTTTGCGAGATTATGTTTTATTTATTTTAGATTTATAATTCAGACAGACAGAAAACATAAAAAAAGTATGTACAAAAAACAATGACCTGTATTTCTAGTAACTTATATTTCTGTGTTTTTTCTTTCAAGTATAATGTAGTCAATATAATGTTTTAAAAATATTTGAATTTTTTGTCGTCGCCTTACATTGAATGCTTTGATTGCATTCATATCTTGCGCTGAATGCTTTGCTTGCATTCATTTCTTATACCGAATGTTTTCATTGCAATCATATCTTACATCGAATGCTTTGTTTGCATTCATGTCTTACATTGAATGTTTTCATTGCATTCATATCTTACATCGAATCTTTGATTACATTCATGTAATCAAAGCATTCGACGAGGCATTCGATTCGATCAAAGCATTTGATCTTACAATTAATGTTTTTATTGCATTAATGCCTTACATCGAATGCTTTGATTGCATTCATGTCTTACATTGAATGTTTTCATTGCATTCATATCTTACATCGAATCTTTGATTACATTCATGTAATCAAAGCATTCGACGAGACATTCGATTCGATCAAAGCATTTGATCTTACAATTAATGTTTTTATTGCATTAATGCCTTACATCGAATGCTTTGATTGCATTCATATCTTACATTGAATGACTTCATTGTGTTCATGTCTTGCATTGAATGTTCAATTAATGTACACATTTTTATAATTTTAAAAAAAAACTCATAATAAAAAAATAAAGTTTTTTTTGAGAAGATAATTTACTGATTGAAAAATTGGTATTTTAAATATACTTTTTTATTTTAAAGGATTATAGTTATTTCACGTTTATTTTATCGTGATAAACTCAGGAAAAATAGGCAAACAAGTAACAAAGGGACAGCTAGTGTTTCTTTTCTAGTATTACCGTGATCGAGCGGGCTAATTGATCTCAATATCGATCTCAAAAGGAAAGAACAGAATCCTCATTTGTTAGTCTGGCCTTTCTAGGCATAAAAAGTACTTTTTAGTAGTACTTTTCCAAAGAAGATTGTTATTACATTCCAAAGAGGCTGTTCATCTACCGAGCATTTACAAGTTTTTCCTTGTTAGAAACAAAATGATATTTATTTATTTTTATTAATCATTATTATTTCCGCAAGGGCCTGGTACAATAATTTTCATTATTCGTTGCAAAAACGTTAGAATTGTAGCAGATTCTGCGTTATCAAAGATACTCCGAAAGCCTCTGTTAAGCTGGATTCCTACCAGACACTATGATCGAATGTCACAGAACGCCAGCCAATCACTAGCCTGAGTAGGATGAAGATCAGGTATTTGATTGGCTAACATACTGTAACGTGCAGTCTTAGTATATGGTGGGAATCCAGCTTAATATTGCACTCTCAAAAGGGAAAGGGGGTGAGAAAGAATGTATTTATTTGCTCAAAAGCATTTGTCCTACAATTGCTTGTTACACAATAGAAAACCCGGGCAATTCCAACCAACTGTCCGATTGTTGATAAAGATTGTTTATTGTTCAGTGTGAAGTAGTAGAAAAGAAGAGTTTAATTTTAATCAAACAACTCTTTCAAATGTTTTTATTGAAAATCATTTCTCTACATTCGGGTTACTATACAATCTTATTCGTATTATGTATTTAGTGTCTGGAATTAAAGAAGTGTCAATTTGGATTTACATCAAAAATTCATTCAATAAACACAAAAAAGATGCACCAAATTTTCTCTGCATACATGCTCTATATCAAAAAGAATAGCTAATAATTCATTAAAATATATGATATAAAAATTTAAACAAAAAGAGTTGTTTGCTTTCTGTTAGCTAAAAACTCTTCAGAATTTTTATCGTTGATAATTAGTTATTATTTTTTTAAGCTAACATAGTAGAAAATTATTGCAAACATGTGTTGTAATAATGAAATATATATTTTACATTTAGTTTTTAAAAATAATGAGTATAAAGCATATCAATTTTGATAATATTATTAGTCAAATTCAACATTAAAATCCTTATTGGACGAATCTATGGATGCATTTCATATAAACAATATTTTAAAAGTCATTAAATATCCAAAATAATTACGTATGCGTATGTAAGCAATGGAAAGTAATGTTATTGCGTACGTAAACAATGAAAAGCAATGCTATTGCGTATGTCAGCAATGGAAAGCATTTTTATTTATGAGTGTGTCAGCAATGAAAAGCAATGTTTTAGTGTATGCGTATGCCAGCAATGGAATGCAATTCCATTGCGTATGTGTATGTTTATAATGGAAAGTAATGTTATTGCTTATACGTATGTAACTAAGGGAAGATTTAAATGGTACAATTTAAGTACCTTAGTGAACTTGTAACTTAGTAAAGTATCATTAGTGAATAAGTTCACTAATGATTGTCAAACTTTAATCAGCATGGACGAGAACTACCTTATTAACCCTTTCATTACTGTGGAGCATATGGATCTCCACTAAAAATTTTGATCGTGAATGTAAACTAAATTATTTAAATTCGTTTTTTATTAACGCATAATATAAAACTATCTTTTATAAGTTTTTAAAAGTTTTACGGTAAATGCCTTCTGATGAAAGAAATTTTCACTGCACATCTTAAGTATCAGTAATAGTATCATTACGTTTGCAATAGAATTAATAATAACTAATATTCCATAAATTATTAAAAACAGACAAATCGCATACATTCTATACAACGTACAATTTTTTCCCGTACGTAATGAATGTTTTATGCTAAATAGAAACCTAATAAAGTCATTTTAATTCCTTAAAGTTTTGTACTATTTCAATAACTTTCTTATAATGAAATAATTAATTGAACTAATTTATCAATCTAAATTTATTTAATTTTTATATGCTTTAAAAAAAGGAGTATGTATCGGAATATGTAATATATATATATATATATTACATATTCCGATTATTCTACCTATTCCAATATATATATTCCGATTATCCTATCCGATGTATATATTCCGATATTAAAATCAACCATTTTTAAATATTCTATTTCATAACTTTCTGATCATGAAATAATTAATTGAATTAAATTATTAATTTTTTCAAAATTATTTCAATTTATTCATTATTAATCAATTTATTCATTATTATTTAAATTTATTGAAATTTTTTAAGATATATGTTTTTAAAACGCACTCTTTATTTTCTTATACATAAACAAATTAATTATCTTTTTTAAGTTTAAAGCAAAGTAGTTGGTGGGGAACTTAATAATAAGACAATATAAATAATTTAAAACTCCTTTATTTGTAAAATTAGTTAGCGGAAGGCCAACGATATTGTCATTCATTTTAAAATGATTCATAAACATCAATATGTGTACTTCCATCGTAATAACTTATCCATCGTGTTCATTCATTTCGATGTGACAAATATCGATGTATTTTCATCTCTAGCTTATTGAAAAGACACGGTTAATTATTAACTGTTACTTAATGAGTAAACGTCGCGTTAGTAAGGTTTGTAATCAATAAATTTCAAGTAAACACATTAATACTTGAAAGACTAGAAAATGATGAATAACATTCCGCGAGTACCTAAAGTATCGATTTTAGAAACCCTCAAATAAATGAAATTTGATTCACAATCTGCATCAATTTCATTTTAATTGTTAATATGGACAAATAAGTGCTTCATAATATGTGTATTTCAAATTTTAAAATTAATGATATTAAAATCAATTCCTCTTCTCCAATATTAATGTTTTATTATTTAATTCAAGGGATATTTACACGAATTCGACTGAAGTGTAAAATTATCAGACCTATTTTATCAGACCTACCTACCACATAACTTTTGGAGTATTACTGTATTCAAAATCTAATAAGCCAGATGGTGGTTGAGGCAGACTTTCTGGTCCAATTCCATTTCTAAAGGAAGAAGTTAGCACACCAATGTATTGTCCATCATCATAAAGATATTAACAAATTATTTGTTTTATGGGTAATATACTGAGTGTTCTAGGTCTTTCTTAATGAGAATTAAGGCTTATTTTTAATCATTACTTCGATATCAATTTATATTCTTTGTGCTTGATTTATAGAATGTATCGATTTCATAAAAAATAACACAAATTTATCTAAAAATAGAAGAAAAAGCGAGAGACGTGTAAATAAATCTTTTAGCAATGCGCAGTAAAACATCAAAATTCAAAGAAAAATAAACTCACAAATATTTTTCTAAATAGCAACACCTGCGTGACTTTAAAGGCCATCTGCCAAATGTTTTTAAATTTTAAAATAACTTGTTTATTGCTGAATTTGCGGTTTCAGGCAACAGAATAATTCTTAAGCTAGTTTTTTAAATGTTCTTATACTAGTATTGCTGTACATCAAATATAACGGAATTTTTATATTTATCAATTTTATTTTTTTTAAATTCTCTACATTATAATTTGCAGGAAGTTTTTATGTTAAATTTAATTAAAATAAATTCATTTTAATTAATGAATTAAATTAAATTAATTTTAATTAATTAATTAAATTTAATTTGACTTACAATCTACTTTTTATAAAGTTATATTAATTACCATGATGGCAGATCTGAGACCATCCTCAAAACATCTTTTGTGACGTTGATAAAATTAATCTATATGCTTGTATATATGCATGAAAATTTTATATCAATCTCTGACACACACACACACACTATATATATATAACAATATCTTATTATACACTGGTGGACAAATTTAAGAGATGAAAAGCATTTTCGCACATTTCTCTAAAAATACCGCACAAAACCTGGACAGTTGATTGCCATATATGGTCACTGTAGCGCTATTGGCCCTGAGATAAGTTTACGTATTCTTGTGGGCGTTGCTAAGCCAGCAGGAGATATAACAGCATCGAGCTGTTCATCTCATTCCACTCTTCAACATAGTTTCAGATTTTAGTGCATTTTTTTAATAATCTTGTTGTTTCTTGCTGGTTTTTAGGTGAAATGAGTGAACATCATCGTTTAGACGAAGGTATGAGGTGGAGAATTGTGGGTAGACTTGAGGCAGGCCAGTTCCAAGCTCAGGTTGCTAGGGTATTGGATATAACACCAAGCGTCATTTCTAGTTCGTGGAGTCAATTTAAAACTTGTGGGACAGTATGCAGACGACCAGGACAAGGTCGCCCGAGGGCTACAACGGCCAATGAAGACCGGTATTTGTTCCTTTCAGCTAAGCGCCAGAGGACGGCTACAGCCACTCAATTGTCTAGGGGCCTCGCGGCTGCTACAGAACATCAATTTCGAGTAAGACAGTTTCCAGGAGACTCCATGAAAGAGGGCTGTATGCCAGGAAGCCCGCTATTTGCATCCCACTCCCTCCCTCCTACAAAAGAGCGCGTGCAGAATGGTGCAGACAACATCAAAATTGGACACAGCTTCAATGGGCTAACGTTATCTTCACCGATGAGTCCAGATTCTGTCTACAACCTGATTCTGGACGGTTATTAATATGGAGGGAACCTGGAACCCGATACCATCCTAGCAACATTATCGAAAGGGACCATTATGCTGGTGGAGGAGTCATGGTTTGGGCAGGGATCATGCAAGATACCCGCACATCGCTCCATGTGTTTGACAATGGTTCCGTGAATGCCCAGAGGTACAGGCAGGAGGTCCTAGAGCCCTATGCGCGTCCTTTCAGGGGCGCTGTTGGCCCTGAGTTCATTTTTATGGACGACAATGCGCGACCACATAGGGCTCTCACGGTTGATGAGTATCTGGAAAGCGAGAATATTCAACGAATGGATTGGCCAGTCAAATCCCCTGACCTGAATCCTATTGAACATGCTTGGGATGCTCTTAGGAGAGCTATTGCGATGCGCCAACCTCCCCCCAGAACCATTTTGGAGTTAAAAATTGCTCTGTTGGAAGAATGGGAAGGTCTTACACAAGCCCTCCATAACTTCCTTATTAACAGCATGCATACTCGTTGTGCATGCTGTCTGTCTGTCAGGAGTGACCATACACCATACTAGAGGCAACACACACTGTACAAACCTCACTTTTATTGTCATCTTTTATCCTTAAGTTCAGACTACATTGGATTTATTGGCAATAAGTCATGCCAGTGAATGGCACTTTCATTTTTGTTTTGCATACTTTATTATCATGGAATAAGCTATATCCATACCAAATTTCATTTATTTATATTCAGTATTTTTTGAGATATTTAGGAAAATGTCTTCCATCTCTTAATTTTGTCCACCAGTGTAGATAAAGTTTCTTTCCCGCTGAACATCGGTGTGCCTCATGTACCCCCTATACATCCCACGCACAGAACATCGACGGGTGAAATGGAGATGACAGTGCCTTCCGAGAGGACTTTTTATGGGTAACTGCTTCACATCTGTGTATCGTTTAGAAGAAAACCGAGAAAATCCAATCAAGCATCCTAACTATCGATACGAGTTATTTTATATATATTATCACAATCTTCATTGATTCTTCTCGTTTCAAGTGACTACAGATTCGAATCTCGGCCCGCCTACACGCTAGCTGTGCACGTTGCCATTGGGCAACATGTGCAGCCAGCGGAACAGAGTCGGGAAAAACGACATAGTAAGACTTAAAAAAAAAATTTTTTTTTTCACTTTACTGCTCATATAATAATTTACCTATTATAAAAAATGCATACAATTGTACAAAAATATTTATTGTACAAAAATACATACAATAAATATTGGTGATATTGTTTAGTAGGTGTAATACATTAATTTTCTGCAGATGGCTTTTAAAAACACGCAGGTGTTGTTACTAAAAACAGCCTTGTGTTCTTTATTTACTTTGCAAAAGGGATGTTTTACGAACAGTCTTAAACAATAGCACCAAAAATAGTTTATACAAAAAACTTCATTTCTTTTTACTATTTTCTAAGTCGAAAATGCTACTTTTTTCAATCCTTTTACGTATGGGGATTTACTTTCTTTCACACTTCACACATTCATTGAACTAAAAGAAAATCTACCAAAATCTACTTGTTTCACCTTAAATCTCCACTCTTGACCTTAATATTCAAAGGATTTAGTGGGGCACTTTTTTTCTCTCTCTAAAGAATTTCCTGCCTCGGTTTCCCTCATGATATGACGTGCTGCCTTTACATAAGTTAAACAAAAATAGTTCTTTTCCGAAACTGACCGCTGAAGTCCTCTTTATCATATTGGTTGATTCAATCCCTCTTGGAGGTTTGAGAAAGACACAGGTGGGTATTCTTTAACTTGCGATGGAAAAAAAACCCCGCCATAACCAAAAACCTTCAAACTGAAAAACTGGGGAAAAGACCTATTTTCTTCTAAAGGGCAAGTATAAGGAACTGAATATTGATTTTGATTTGAACAGAATGTTGTTAGTACAATTTTTATGTAATTAAAACTGCAAAGCAAGACGCAAATATTTTGAATTTAATAAGACATTAAATGTAAATGGTTTGTTTAAAAATTTTTGATATAATTAAAGCGGCTGATAAAAGTTTTAAAGATAAATTCTTAAAGTTTTTGATATAATTAAAGCTGCAAAGCAAGATTTAAATGTTTTGTATTTAATGGACCTTTATATGTAAATGATTTGTTTAAAAATTTAAACAGATTTAATTGTTGAACTTTCGAATCGACTCGTTTTTGAAAGCAGTGACTGCAACGGATGTCCTCCTGGAGGAAGATACACACCTTATTTTTGGGCCGTATTTCAAAGATCATTGGCGATTTCAAACTAGAACTAACAATAAAATTTACAGCGCCATTAGCTTACAAACAAAATTATTTCAAATATATTGGTAAAAAAAAGCAGAAAAATAGGAACACTTTAAATAGGATAAAAATATTGGTTAATGTTTTTTGAAATATTAATTCTCTAAAATTAATTACGGTCGTTTCTTTAAGGGAATTAACAACAAACACTAAATTAAGCAAGTGATATAATCAAAATTCTCCATTAAAACATTATGAAATTAAAACTAAGGATCAATCTAAAGAAAAATAATGAATTAAAATCTAAATTTCCATTAATTTAATGCTGCGAAATATTTATAATTCCTTACGTAACGCGAATATTCTTTATTATGAATTAAAACAAAATGATAATCCCTCTCAATTTTCTTAAGTTGTGTTCACATATGAAAAAACAAGATTTTTAAAATCCCCGTTTCGTGTACAAGCATTGGGATATTTTTATACGTGTTTATTTTTAATTAATCAATAAACATCAAATAGCATTAAATCGGATTAAATCATTGGAAAGGTTTTTCTCTGTAAGTGAGGCTAAATTAAAACATTTTAATAGTGAAGTAAGACATATTACATCTTTAAGTAAACAGTTTTTAATTATTTTAATTTTCATAAAATTTAGAGTGATTCAAGATTATGAGCATTTTTATAAAACGGGATTATTTATATCTCAAGTTATGTAAAGCATTAACAAAAAAAAAAAATACAGAGGAAAACAAAGTTTAACGTAATTTTGCGATCTCTACGCAAAAAAATTAAATTTATTTCTTCAAATACGACGAAAGCATGTTGGTATAGTTATTTTCAGTACACTGAATACCAAAAAACTTTTTTGAAAAATTTAATTACGAATACTAAAAGCCGCCATTTTGGTTTACTACCTTTTATTTATTCTAATCAAAAAAGTTTATTTTTTTAAATAAAAACTTGCATATAAAGAAGATGAAATAAGGATTCATAATTTTTTCATGTCATACGAGCGGAGGAAGATTGAAAAATTCGATTATAACTGCATTTATATGAAATGTTTCTTCAAATAAATTTATTCATATTTTAAAAAAGAAATTATTTATTTTTGAGGACTCTATAATAATGTACGACATGAGTTTTTAATCAACTTTTTCCTTGAAGTAATAGAAATTGGCAAGTGATTTAGGTGAATATAGAATGGCAAATTGTTTTTAAACAACTGAAATATTCTGTATTTTATAGTGGATAATGGATTTCAATTGTTAAAAACTTTTATTTATTGAAGTCAAAAGATGATTTTAAACGAATTATAAGACCAAATATTTATAAATTGTGAATTATTATTTAATTATTATTCTCTCATCGTTCTTATTATTGGAATTTAAATCATATGGTATGTAAATGGACTGTTTGAAAAATTGTTTTATTCATATTACATCAGTTCTTATTTAAGCATCCTTTCTCTAATTTGTTATTACTAAAATTTAATTCATGTATACAAATGTACTCTTTGAAAAACTATTTCATTCATATTACATCGGCTCTTATTTGAGCATCCTTTCGCTAATTTGTTATTACTGGAGTTTAAAACATCTAATCAGGATTAAACAAACAAACAAACAAACAAACAAACAAACAAACAAAAAACCACAAGTGATAATGTACCAGGACAATGCATCTTAGTACCAACGATATTCGATTAAATTCATCACTGTTGAATTAGATTAAGATTCAGTACATCAACTTTATTGGCTGCAGTCCAAAAACTAACTCTGACCTGGTGTAATAAGTTGATTACGATGAGATGTTGTCTCTAGTACCTAAAGCTTCCTGCTTTGTTTACTAATAAAATTTTAAATGGAGGGGCAACCTAATAATTCCTACTAACTGATTTTTTAAAGCATTTATTGAAAAATTAGAGGATATTAAAATAAAAATAAGTTCAATCATAATGTGCTACCATATACTTACCTTGAATAAGAATGTGATATCATGTAATCATATCCTGAGTAAAAAATGTGCTACCATTTATTTATCCTGAGTAAAGAAACATTATTGATATTACGGTTACTATGTCTCATAAAATTTACCTACTCGGCAGATAAAAAATATCGTTACGGTAATCCTGGAAAAAAAGTCCAGACATAATATGCCACCATGTATTTATCCTGAGAAAAGAATGTACTACCATGTATTTATTCTGAGTAAAGATTGTGATACCTTATATGTACCCTGAGTAAAGAGATATTATTGAAATTTCGATTACTAGGTCTAGTAAAACGTAGCTACTTGGCAGAAAAAAATACTGATAGAATGGTGCTAAAATAACAAAAAGTCAGCCACAATGGAACCCCATCTATTTATTCTGAATAAAGAATGTGCCATCATGTATTTATCCTGATTAAAGAAACATTATTCTAATTTCGATAACTAGGTCTCATAAAAGGAAACTACTCGGCAGAACATCTATATCATTACAGTGATAATAAAATACAGAAAATCCAGGTATAATGTGCTACCATGTATTTATTCTGTGAAAAGAATGTGCTACCATGTATTTATCCTGAGCAAAGAATGTGTTACCATGTATTTATCCTGAGTAAAGAATTATTATTGAAGTTCTCTCATAAAATTTAGCTACTCGGCAGAAAAAAAAAAAACCGTTCTCCTTTACAGCGCATATGTTTATTCAACTAAGCATGCCAAATTAGCAAGTATAACGTAAGTAATTAGAATCACTGTAGCGACAGGCACAAACTCTCTGATAATTTAAAAGAGACTATTATAACTTATTTTTATTTTAAGTGGGTTCTTAGTAAAATATTATTTCAGCAGGAGAAACCCCATATATTAGAATTAAAAATTAAAATACTAACGAGACATTAGTGAAATTTGGCTCTTTTCTTAAATAGAATAAAGACTAACTTCATAGTCTTTCTTCAGCCAAGCTTAACAATTGTCTGCGGAATTTTTATTTTTAGTATAAAAAAAAGCCATGAAATTCACTGAAAAAAAATCTCGTAGAATTTCTATTGGAATTATTCATATAAATATACAAAATATATTTAAAAAAAATATATCATTATGGACATTTCATAATTTCTTAATTATTCGAAGATGATGTTGGGGTTTCCATCCAATTCCTCCATACAAAAGAAAGCCGGAACGTTAAGGTCCTTCAAAAAGAAACCTTTACCTTTGAAATTATTTAGAAAAATAAGGAATTCATTTTTCTTATTCCTTTTGTATAGGAAGGAAATGGTAAAGAAAGGCGATTTTTTTTGTGGGGTTTTGAAGATTTTGATTCGAATAAAAAAGAAAACTAAAGTGGTCCAAGAACAGGGAATTATTTTATTTCTTTGGAAAATATTTAGTAAATCTTTTTTCAACCATCATAAGTAATTTATCTTTTTTTTTCTTTCACTTTCTTCTGCAATTCAAATCATAGAAAAGAAATGAAAAGCATTGTAGAAAAGAGAAGAGTTTTGCTCTCATTTAGTAAACAAAATTCGTGAAGCATTCTTTTTTTTTTTTTTTTTTGCTCAGATCCGATTATCTCTAGATTTAGAAGAATGTGAAAGCTAAGCATGATATCAGTAAATTTAAAACGTAATATAAAATGTAAATATACTGTTACAGTGAATGTTATAATAACAAAAAATTCAGACATAATATGGCACTATGCATTTATCCTTAGAAAATAATGTATTATAATGTATTTATTCTGAGTAAAGATTGTGTTACCATGTATGCAGCCTGAATAAAGAAATATTGAAATTTCGATTATTAGATTATTAGAAATTTAGCTACTTGGTAGAAAAAAAATACTGATTGAATGGTGCTAAATAACAAAAAGTAAACCATCATGAAATAACATCTATTTATTATGAATAAACAATACGTCATCATGTATTTAACCTAATTAACGAAATATTAATGAAATTTCGATAAATAGGTCTCATAAATTTAAGCTACTGGACAGAGCAGCAATATCATCACAGTGATAATAAAATAACAGAAAGTCAAAGTATAATGTGCTACCATGTATTTATTCTATGAAAAGAATGTGCTACCATGTATTTACAATGAGTAAAGAATTATTATTGAAGTTTCAATTAGCAGGTCTCATAAAATTTAGCTAAAATACCGTAAAAGTGATGCTAAAATTAAATTTCAAATCTCCTTTACAGCGCATACGTTTATTCAACTAAGCATGCCAAACTAGCAAGTATAACGTAAGTAATTAGAATCACTGTAGCGACAGGCACAAACTCTCTGTTAATTTAAAAGAGACTATTATAACTCGTTATTTTTATTTTAAGTGACCTCTTTAGTAAAATATTATTTCAACAGGAGAAACATCATATATTAGAATTAAAAATTAAATAGAATAATGTCTCGTTAGTATTTTAAGAAAAGAGCCAAATTTCACTAAAGAATAACTTCATAGTTTTACTTCAGCCAAGCTTAACAATTGTCAGTGGAATTTTCATTTTCAGTATCTTCAGCCAAGCTTAACAATTGTCAGCGGAATTTTCATTTTCAGTATCAAAAAAACCACGAAATTCACTGAAAAAAAAATCTCTCGTAGAACTTCCATTGGAATGATTCATATAAATATACAAAATATATTTAAAAGAAAGATATCATTATGGACATTTCATAATTTCTTAATTATTCGAAGATGATGTTGGGGTTTCCATCCAGTTCCTCAATACAAAAGAAAGCCGGAACGTTTAGGCCCTTCAAAAAGAAACCTTTACCTTTGAAATTATTTAGAAAAAAAAAAGAGGAATTCATTTTTCTTATTCCTTTTGTATAGGAAGGAAATGGTAAAGAAAGGCGATTTTTTTGTGGGGTTTTGAAGATTTTGATTCGAATAAGAAAAGAAAACTAAAGTGGTCCAAGAACAGGGAATTATTTTATTTCTTTGGAAAATATTTAGTAAATCTTTTTTTCAACCATTATAAGTAATTTATCTTATTTTTTCTTTCACTTTATCCTGCAATTGAAATCATAGAAAAGAAATGAAAGCATTGTAGAAAATAGAAGAGTTTTGCTCTCATTTAGTAAACAAATTTCGAGAGGCATTTTTTTTTTTTTTTTTGGCTCAGATCCGATTATCTCTAGATTTAGAAGAGAATGGAATTTAGAAGAATATGAAAGCTAAGCAAGATATCACTAAATTTAAAAAGTAATATCTTTTACAAATCAAAGAAATTAAAACGTTTCACCAACAGAAAAATTATAACTGTTCAGTTCTTTATAACCTCGGAATTATATATTCTATTTTTAACGAGTCGAGTTAGCAGTGTAATAGAAACTCAATAATAAACTCAAAAAGGTAATTTAGAGTTGAGTAAAAGTTCACGACAATACTTGTCGTGAACTTCTTAAGTAAAATTTATATAACTGTACTGTAAGTGACTATGATTCTGAAATTATGAGAATGATAGCAAGTAAGAGATGAAGAATATATTATTGAGAAAGGAAATGAAAATCTATCAGAAGACAGAAAAGATTGCACGATGTAACAGAACGATTCCAGAAATATAGTAATTGATAACATGAGTAATATGACATCAGGTTTTTCAGGTTAGCTATATAGTTTTTAAATTATTGTAAAGTATTAAATTATTGTTTTTTAATTATTTTGTAGAATAGTCGGTAGGTTTAATTTATAAAAGAAACAAATAAATATTCTTAACGTGTTCTGATTTATTAAATTCATATGGCCCTGCTTTAAGTGCCTTTTTTTCAGTATAAGTACATTACTTTCTATGAATTTCCAAGAATTTTGGATCGTTAAGTGCAGCAATAAAATGCTTTTTGCAAGAAAAGATACAACAAAATATTTGTAAACTGAAGGCATCTATTCCAAATTATTAAGATATCAGAACTAGACGGAGTTCCTGGAAGGGAAAGTATAAAGAACAGTGAAGCTGCAACGGTTTCCTTTTAAATTTCTTTATAAGACTTTTGATAAGATTTCACTTCTATTTCTCTTAGGTCTATAAATTTTTGAAAAAAACTTATTTTGTCCTTGAATAATTTTTAATTATTTTTCAAATCTGCACTTAACTTAACAAATGAATTTGATCAATAATATTAAAATTTAAGAGTGATGTAAATAATAAACACTCCTGGGTACTTACGTATTAACGGTACCTTGGCGACATTTGCGCCAATAAAGAGCACACGCGCCAACCGCAGCTACAATCTACACTTAAAATTTTTGTTCCAAATAATAAAATATATATGAAACACTTCATTTAAAATCAAAACGCTGCGGTTGGCGACACTTAAAAACCGCCAAGTCTGTCGCCAAGGTACCGTTAATACATAAGTACCCACCACTGTTTTCATCACGAAATAAATTTCTAAAAAATCATCTGTCTTTTGACAGAGGAGTTTTCAGATGTTTTTTCGAGTTTATTAACATGAAAATTATCTTAAAAGTAGTTCCTGAATAATAAGAATTAAAACAAATGAATTCGATATATAATATTAAAATTTAACAGTAACGTAAATAATAAACACAACTAGTTTCATCACGAAATAAATTTCTAAAAATTCCTCTGTCTTTTGACACAGGATTTTTCAGGTTGACAGATATTTTTTCGGGTTTATTAACATGAAAATTATCTCAAAAGTAGTTCCTGAGTAATAATAACTTAACAAATGAATTCGATCGATAATATTAAAATTCAACAGTAACGTAAATAATAAGCACGTTTCATCACTAAATAAATTTCTAAAAATTCATCTGCCTTTTGACAGATGTTTTTTCAGGTTGACAGATGTTTTCCGGGTTTATTAACATGAAAATTATTATTAATAAGGAACTACTTTTGAGATAATTTTCACGTTAATAAACCCGAAAAAACATCTATCAATTTGAAAAACCATCTGTCAAAAGGCAGATGAATTTTTAGAAATTTATTTCTTGATGAAACAAGCCAGTTGTGTTTATTATTTACGTTACTGTTATGTTTTAATATTATCGATAATCGATCGATAATTTTTAATATTATCGATCGAACCCATTTCTTAAGTTATTATTTATAAGAACTACTTTTGAGATAACTTAAGAAGTGAATTCGATCGATAATATTACAATTTAACAGTAACGTAAATAATGAACACAACTGGTTTGTTTCATCACGAAATACATTTCTGAAAATTCATCTGCCTTTTGAAAAATGGTTTTTTCAGGTTGATAGATGTTTTTTCGGGTTTATTAACGTGAAAATTATCTCAAAAGTAGTTCTTGAATAAAAACCATATATGGCAGCATATAAGTGAGCAACTTTTTTAAGATGCTTTCTTGTTTTATATCAGTTTACTTCTGAAATATGCAACTGTCAGTTTCGCTATTTTTTGGGTTCAGAAGAAATTTTAAAATTTCCACAGCCTTGATTTCAACGACGTTTAACCTTTTCATAGCCATTTCCTATCTTGTTCTATTTCGAGATCCCAACGAACGTAACCATCATACTTTTTTTCACGAATTGCTTTATTTCATTGTATTACATTATTGAATTTTTGAGGCTGGAAGACCCAGCCAAACTTTTTTATTTCATATTCAATTTATTTTTTTTGTCTTATTCGTTCTAACTTCATCCCTTCTGCTAACATTCAGTCTAATTTTGTTTTGTTTGAGTTGGAAACGTTTCCTTTCCTGTTTCTGCTCCATTGAATGCCATCCCTTTACTCTAACGGTAAAAAGGGTGTTCTTCGGAATCATGTCAGAAACCAATTTCAGAGTCGCCATGGTAAGATTTTCTTTGCTTCGGGTCATATTTGCCATTCCCTTTTTCTTAAAGTGAAATGATTATGTCCTTATATTCGTTTGTTTTTCAGATTACCCACTTTATTCTCTATGTGCATTCAAAGATTTTCACGTGAAATTATTTTATGCGTTTCTTTTTAAAGGATTTTTTTTTTTGGCAATTTAGTTTCATTTTTTTTCCCAATTTTTTTTATGGTAATTCTTTTGCCGCTAAGACAAGTGGTTTTTGTTTCAGATAATGCTATTGCACCTTTTTTAATCGTACAAAAGTACAAATAACAATAATAATAATGAATGCAACATTTCGATTTGTTGAAATTAAATAATTTTTGAATGTATTTGTTTTCATTATATTTTATTTAAAAGTCCAAATCTATTTATCGATTCAAACTCTTTACATTCATCTATTCAAGGATTATCGTGTGAAATTAAGTTATGCATTTATTTTTAAAGAAAAACATTTTTATAAATTTAGATTCATTTTTTAATTTTTTTTTTCGCTGATGTTAATATTTTTATACTAAAACTAGTGGCTTATGTTTCGGAAAAGGCAAGTTTTTTTTTCATTTTTTATTATTAGAAATGTAAATGATAATTTTGAATCATTTATTTGCAAGGTATGTGCCACAAAAAAATCAAGTTTATGTATTAATTAAAAAATGAAAAGATTTTATGGGGATTCATTAACATGAAAATTATCTCAAAAGCAGTTCTGAGTAAAATCATTAAGATGTGATATTTTGCTTTTAAACATATCATATCTATTCCTATTAAATTGAATCGTTTTATTTGTGTAATCTTTCTTCCATGTAACTGAAATTTAAAATTTTGACTTACAGAAATGAAATATTTTTTCTTGTGCATTTGTTGTTTTTAGTTCAACACACTAAAAGCATTAAGAATTATTTTCTTTTCCAATAAGATATTTTAGTAATAAATGGTTACGATTCTATGTCTTATATATATGTCTTAATTTTTCTAATCTTAAATCGTATTTATTATTTTAACTTTAAACTTTATAATAATAATAAACATGCAAGGAATTAAAGACAGCAACAAATTTGACAATAATTCGTCAAATATGACAGCTCATTTGATATTTGGCTTACACGGTAAAATGCACTGCAAAATGGAACTTATTGCTTTTTATCCTACCTACAAATCTGAGGCTTACAAATCTTGAGTATTTATTAAAAAATGTATTTACCTGAGTTACTATGCCATAATATCTTGAGTCAGTTGCTTTTGTAGATTTAAGATCTTTTTATGGTGCTTCAATTATTATTCATGATAAAAATTTAATATTTAAACAAAGTTTATGCATGTTATGTCATGTTGCAGTTTATTTTAAAGGTTTCTGGAATATTAATAAAATTCTTATCCAAAATCAGGTTTAAAAACAAACTAGAAGTATTTAAAATCTCAAATGACACTGGATTGTTTTTAATTTTCACTTTTGAAAAGACTTTATTGGACAGGCCTCTTGAAACTTCCCAGTTAGCCATTACAAGAATATTAGTAACCATACTAAATAAGAAATGCTCCTCAGATGTTTCTAAAACACTTTTCAAAAGAAACTGGTTTTTATTGAAACAATAAGTAAGTTATTTAAAGGGAGTTTTTGCATGCCGTTTCATTGACAATAATTTGATTAATAAATTTTATCCTTTACTGTGTATAGATTTAGTTAACTGAGCACTCAAAACTGACCTTAAATGTGAAAAGTAAGCATATTTATAATAGAAAGAAAGCACTCTAATATATATCTGAGATTGTGATTGTAATGGCTATATTGTCAAAGAATTTGTTGATTAAATTTGAACACTGTTGCACCTTTGAATGCTGTTATTGACTGTTGCTTAATAATATTATTTTAAACCTGCAAAAGTCCACGTAACAAATATGGGAAAGGGTTCATAAGTATCATAGATACTTGTAGCGTTTCCATTTCGGTTTTTCTTAATTAGGAAAAAAATAATAAAATCATAGTCTATCCTTTTTTATCAGTTTCAATAAATAGAGGATATACGTGATTTAAATGTAATTTATTAATAATTTAAATCACATACATCATCATATAATTTTTAAAATTTTTTTAATGAAATAAAATTAATTTTTAATTTTAATTTTTAAATCACATAAATTTAAATAATATAAATTTTTATCTAATGAGCAATTATCTTATCATACGTATATTTGTAACTAAATAATACGTTCACCTATAACTAAATAATAACATACCCACCTAATATACCACCCTACTATAATCTATAACTAACTATCTACTACAATCTATAAAACAACTAAATATAATACATATATCTATAACTAAATAAATACTGCAATTATTAGACTGCAACAATTTACATTTCTGTTTGTAATCCCTTAATAGCTGTCAGTCATTTATTTGTGCAGATAATTATGTGCTGATTACATACAAGCAAGAACAACTGTGATCACGAAAGGGCGATTATAAAATTAAAAGTTTCTAATTTAAAATGTGTAAGTGTTTTAACAACAGTTATTGTATTAAAAATTATGTTAGAGGAATTTTTCTTTTCACGTTTTTCATTTACATAAAAATTAAATATACTTGAATAATAAATCGGGAAAATAGAATATTTTATTTAAAAATATAAAAGTAGTACATTGTCATTTGAATTTACCTGATTCTTCACAATCAGTTATTGAAAAGTTTTTCTTTTTATTTAAAATATAAAACAGGGAGAAAATTACATAAATAAGGGGTAGAGTTGTTACATATACATAATATTATATCCTTTTTATTCTATACTTTATTCTATATATTTTGTCTGTATTGGCAGGTTTTTTCATTTCAAAAAGGATATAAATTAAAAGTTGAACTAGAAATTTTTTTTTTCACTATAATATGGTAACATTGTTTGATAAGGTTTTCAATGAAATCCTGATTGTTTCTATATCACAAAAAAGTTTTACTATTAAATAAAATCTACAGATACGATAAAATAATATAGTTGTAAAAATGTTTAAATATTATGTGTGTGTCTTACGCTTTAGCTAAACCATAGTTGATTTTACAAAATGAAGCATAAGTCAATAAATTAGTATAATAGATGACAATTTTATTCTTCTTGTTTGGATTTTCTAAAATAACTTCCATCGAGTAAACTTAAAAAAGTATTATCAGTAATTCACACATACCTTAATATCTATATTTATCAACCGAATAAAGAAATACATGAGTGCCAAATAATTTCATAAACCTAAATTAACCCAATTATTTGTTTGAAAAAATTATAACTCCTAATTCTGCACTCATTTCCTCTAACACGCTAATGGTGTTGAATAACTAATGAAGAAGTCGACACTTTTAGTCATCATAGCTTGTCGCTAAGCCCATCGCTTATAATATATTCATTAAAATTGTCTTGATAAAACTTCATACATAATTTAAGGTAGAATGTTCCACTTAGAACATACCTTAATATAATAACTGTTTAAGAAACGACACAAACTCTGCTTCCAAGATCTTTTAATGAAAAGAAAAAAAAAATAAATAACAGAAAAAGGGAGATAAAAGAGAAAGTACAAAAATGAGGAGGGTAAAAACCATTTTTAAAGAAGTAATTCAAAATGACGAGGTAGGAACACATGTTCTGAAAGTTGGGTTGATGTATATTTTTATCCCAAGCTGACGCGAACTTACAGAAAAACCCACTAAAATAGTACTGATATCCAACAACATGAGTCAGGAGAAACCAGGTGTTTCATCTCTTCAGTGTCTCCCTTCCCCTTTAACTTTATACTCCCCCCTTTTTTTTCAGCTGCAGTTTCAGAAAATAAAACAAAATAACAAGCAACAAAACAGTCGACGGCGTTAAAACTCTGTTATTAAACAAAGTAAACAACCTGAAAAAAGTAACGGAGCCGTGAAGTTACTTTTTTGGCTCAGTGTTATAATTTTTTTTGTGCGTTAAATTCGTTTCCTAAATTGTGGTTGAATTTTAATTGAAATAACGAAAAAGCGTTTGGTTCTTAAGCATTTTATCGATTAAAATGAGAATAGGAAGTGAGTTTGAGATTAAAGATGATGTATTTTAATACGCAAAAAATATTTAAGTATTTTATCCCGGATTAAAAATTGTGAAGCATACTGATTTATGGTAATGAGTAGTATTAAGATGGCATTAAAAATTCAAATTCGAAAGATTTTTTTTTAAAGCTGAGTGGATTTTAAAAGGTGGGCTTTAATCCGGCATTATTTTGGATTTTCTAAGTTTTTGTAACAATGTATCCGATTTCTATTTGCTAATTATTTATTCGTTTATCATAATTTAAAGAAAAATCAGATACGATATATTTTTAAAACCCATTTCCATAAATGACAATGCAATTAAAAATTTTCAATAATTAAATAACGAAATCAAAAGAAAAAAGTTAAGGATTTAGAAATGGATGAATTTTTGCAAATATTTAAAAATATTTTTAAAAAATAAAATTTTAATTGCTTTCAACATTAAAACTTTATTATTTTCAGATGCATACATTATAAAGAAAAACATAATGATCTCACTCGATATTTTATTCCTTAATTAATTTTAATTTTTTTAAATATTAATTAAAAATTTCATTTCAATAAAAACATGATAAAAAAAAACTGAAAAAAATGAACTAAAAAAAGACATCAAAGTAAAAATAAAATATATGCAATTCTTTTTAAACCAATAAAAACAAATTAATTAAATAAGAATTATTGTGAAATATTTAATTTTTTATTTGCCATTGCTTTTAAAAAAATATAATAAAATCAATAAATATTTCAAAAGAATAGCATGAAACAGTTAAGTATTGAAAATAAATTGTATAAAATGAAAAGTCTTAAATAAGCATTACACTATCACAAAATATATTTTGATAAAGAACTAAAGTATTTTGAAAGTCTGCCTTTCAAAAAATTAAATCCGTGTATTAATGGGTTTCTTGGACTACTATATCACTTAGAGACCCAATCTTAACAAAAATAAAAAAAGTTACATTACACTTTTTAAAAAAAAATATATACTTGAAAGTTATTTATTCCACTATGGTTTTTAAAAGGTTTTACAGTTTCCTAAAAGTCAGCTTTTATAGATGTACCTTTTTAAAGAAGAAAATCAGTGGGCAGTAAGAGAAACATATGAATTTATTGATGTTTTAAAAATTGTATTATTAAATGTTACTCAACATATGTATCAATAAATCCATTAAGGAGTTCCAATAAATCTGTTAATTATAATGAATATATCAAAAGAAAGTAAAGATTGTGGATATAATTTGAATAAAAAAATTAAAGATTCCGCTATAGTAATAATTAATTTGATAAAAAGTATATATTCATAGTGTATGTTTCATAATATGTTTTCATCATGTATTCATCACGTATTCATAATATGTATTCCTAATATGCATACATCATGTATTCATCACGTATTCATAATATGTATTAATCACATATTCATAATATGCATTAATCATGTAATCATAATATTTTCATCACGTATTGATAATATATTCATCATGCATTCCTAATATGTATTGATCATGTATTCCTAATATGTATTCATCCTGCATTCCTAATATGTATTCATAATATATTTATAGTGTTTATATTATTATGAGCACCATGAATAACATTTCTAAAATATTTATATAAAAATTCGCGATTCTAAATGTCAGAAACGATATTTTAGAAATTTCAAATGTATTTTTACATTCATTATTCGATTTTAAATTTCCTATTTTTGTTATTACATAATGTTATATTTTTAAATACAGACAATGTTATATATTTAACTATAACGATAAAATCAATGAAATTTTTTTAAACTGTGAATGTCATATACGAGTAAATATATTAATTTTTTCTTGCTCAGGGAATAAACTTATTTTAGATGAAAGTTTATTCATTAACTCAGCAGTTCCCAAACTGTGAGGAATGACGCCGAAAGCGAGGGCGTATAGTTTCAAAAGAGGAGCGTAACGTCTATTTTCTAGCTAAAAATTAAATCATCTTAAATAAAATTGTATATTTGTTAACGAAAAATTAATTTTTTGGTCTCTTTAGTTTAATAATTGTTTTTAAATGCAAAACCAGAATATTTATAAAATTTCGAAGAATATGTCTTATAAGAATATGAAAATGAATTATAACTCTATGTAACAAATATACGCTTACCTTTCTGGATTGGATTTTAGCAGCGTATACAGAATGTAGAAAATGAGATTTCCCTTCCAATCTCAGCCCATCTTTGAGTATCCGCAATCGCCCCATACCATTCTGAAAAATAACAAGAAATGTAAATTAAAATAAAAATACTAGTTACAGAAAACTTAGGATGTTTTAGAACAGGGGTGGCCAACCCAAATGATCTTGCGGGCCACTTTGAAAATGTATCAAAACTCCGCGGGCCGCATATAAAATTATATATTCCTCTATTAGATTTAGACCCACTATTGACATTTTTTTGGAGTGCAAAATTGAAACATAACGGGTTATTATTTTTGCGTTTACTATTATTCTTGCATGTAAACATAGATAATATAATATTAATAATGATACTAAACGCACATTGTAAAGAAATATATAACACTAAAAAGGAAATAAATAAATATAAACGAAATAAAAAAATATGAAATCATTAAAAAATATTTTTTTTACCAATGCGATATTTGTTTCTCCCCTCTTTCCTTTAGCTTTTGCAAATCGATCTCGATTTGGGTATTTGCACAACGTAATGCGTGTTGTGTCTATTATTTTTTAGAGTGTTTTGTGTTGGGTAAATTTCATTTTAGAAAAAAAAAACGATTCGCAGGTGTAAGTTGAACCAAAGGCGCTAACAACTTCAACTAAGAGTCTGGTTTGCTCTGCTATCAACAATCAATTTTGCATATCTAGGGATGGTCACTGAGGTCACTTAAAGTGAAACAAAAAAAAGTTATATTAGATGTTCCAATATGCGCGTGAATAATGAGTTCTGAGAATATAATTTAATTATTCTGCGAACTCATAACTGTAAACTCATAAATAAAACAGGCAATATTTGTCATATATTCCCAATAATATTATTTTAAAATCAAAGTTATTTTTTTTTCATAATTTCTACAGTTAATTTTTGAATTTATGGATGCACACATAATGAATTTTTTATTACATTGGTTTTCACTACTGTGGCGATTATAAAATAAATATATTTTGTAAAAGTGTAATAAATCTCACAGGCTGGAAAATATTCAAGGCAGGCCGCGGGTTGGCCAGCCCTATTGTAGATGAATTTATATCAAAGAAGAATAATCAGAACAATTTATTGATTTTATTTTATACAACTCTAATTCTAGTTATAGCGCTTTTTCTAAAACATAGAAAAAGATAATGGTCTAATGATGCATGAGAAATTATGTGCTTTACCAGTTAATCACTTTTGGAGATACTATAATTACAATGCTTTAAAAAAATGATATGCTGAATTTTACAGATTTGATCAAAGGTTGTTAAATATTATACTCCTTTATATTTTATTTTTAGTATTAAAACTTCGAAATATACTTAAAATATTTTGTATTTTCTTACTCGTAATTATATTTGCTTATGCTTGTATACTTCTCATTTACTTGTGTAGAATATAATTAATCAAAAATTATTTTATCATTAATCATGTTAAAATAAAGTTAAATTTGATTTTAGGTATTTAGCTAGTATTATAGTTGTAGTATACTACTATGTCCAAAAAGTAACACCCATTTTCAATATAAAATTCCCGGAACTTATGGAATCTCAATTTTTTTTCTTTTTAGGTTGCTGGTACTGCCCTTGTTATCTGTGTGAAATTTGACGTCAAAATATTCATTATTGTTTGAGTTACGCTTGGCTTTGTGAGACGCTAAAACTGATTCCGGCGATTTTTGAAATGTCTGAATTAATTGAGCAGAGACATTGCATTAAATTTTGTTTGCTTAAATGTATAGTATGCTGCAGAAGGCATTTGATGAACAAACTATGTCGGAAAGAAATGTTTATAAGTGGTATAAACAGTTCAAAGAAGCCAGAGAACGCATTGAAAACGAAGAGCCCTCTGGTCAACCATCAACCTCAACCGACGAATCCACTGATGGCGTCCGTTGCCCTCACTGCTTTCAGAAACGAAGAAACTCGATGTCTTTCATGATGACGTCTCTAAGCATTTCGCATCCATTAATAGGCTGTCTAGTGGGAGTTTTAAAGGTTTTTCTTCCATACGACTCTCAAATAAGGGGTAGTTACCCCTAAATATCCTCCCGGAAGGCATCGTCCCCACATCACCTATCTGTTCAGAAACGAAGACTCGATTCATGATATGCATTAGTGGAATGCAAGGCTCACTGGTCTTCAACACAAAATAATTAGTTAACTTAAATTTAATCAACACACTCTGTTTTTATTTAATATGTTAGGATGATTATTCATGTACATCAATTTTATTTTAAATTTGCTGATGTATATGTTTTAAAATTTTAATTTGTTATATTTTTTCTATTGATGAAACGTTTTAAATTTTTTAGATCTGTAAAATATATTACTTTTTAAATTTACTGATATCTTGCTTAGCTTTCACGTTCTTCTAAATTCCATTCTCTTCTAAATGTAGAGATAATCGGATCTGAGCCAAAAAGAAAAATGCCTCACGAAATTTGTTTACTAAATGAGAGCAAAACTCCTCTTTTCTACAATGCTTTTCATTTCTTTTCTATGATTTGAATTGCCGAAGAAAGTGAAAGAAAAAAAAAAGATAAATTACTCATAACGGTTTGAAAAAAGATTACTAAATATTTTCCAAAGAAATAAAATAATTCCCTGTTCGTGGACCACTTTAGTTTACTTTTTTTTTAGTCGAATCAAAATCTTCAAAATCCCACAAAAAATCGCCTTTCTTTACCATTTCCTTCCTATACAAAGGGAATAAGAAAAATGAATTCCTTTTTTTTCTAAATAATTTCAAAGGTAAAGGTTTCTTTTTCAAGGACCTTAACGTTCCGGCTTTCTTTTGTATGGAGGAATTGGATGGAAACCCCAACATCATCTTCGAATAATTAAGAAATTATGAAATGTCCATAATGATATCTTTTTTTAAATATATTTTGTATATTTATATGAATAATTCCAATGGAAATTCTACGAGAGTTTTTTTTAAGTGAATTTCGTGGGTTTTTTGATACTGAAAATAAAAATTCCGCTGACAATTGTTAAGCTTGGCTGAAGAAAGACTATGAAGTTAGTCTTTAGTGAAATTTGGCTCTTTTCTTAAATAGAATAATGTCCCGTTAATATTTTAATTTTTAATTCTAATATATGATGTTTCTCCTGTTGAAATAATATTTCGCTAAAGAGCTCACTTAAAATAAAAATAACGAGTTATAATAGTCTCTTTTAAATTAACAGAGTTTGTGCCTGTCGCTACAGTGGTTCTAATTACTTACGTTATACTTGCTAGTTTGGCATGCTTAGTTGAATAAACGTATGCGCTGTAAAGGAGATGAAACTTAGCTTTAGCATCACTTTAACGGTATTTTTTTTCTGCCGAGTAGCTAAATTTTATGAGACCTGGTAATTGAAACTTCAATAATAATTCTTTACTCAGGATAAATACATGGTAGCACATTATACCTGGACTTTCTGTTATTTTATTATCAATGTGATGATATTGCTTTTCTTCCTCGTAGCTTAATATTACGAGACCTGATTATCGAAATTTTAATAATATTTCATTACTCACGATAAATACATGATGGCAGATTCTTTATTCAGGATAAATTGATGGTATTCTATTTTAGTTGCCCTTTTATCACTTTAATACTCTTCTATCAATATTTTCTTCTGCCAAATACCTAAGTTTTACGAGCCCTAGTTGTTGAAATTTCAATAATATCTCTTTACTTAGGGTATGTACAGGACATCATATTTTTTACTCAGAATAAATATATGATAGTACATTCTTTTCTCAGGATGAATACTAGTGTGTCCAAAAGTTATGGCCAATTTACAATTTTTGGGGTTTTTATTCGGGGTTACACATTTTATCATACACCAGTATGTATTTTTTATTTCGTATTTCACTTGTATAGCCCATGAGATATCGCAAAAGTGTCATAATTGCCTTCTTGGGAGACTTAAAGGTAAGTCATGCATATACTACTGTGTCCAAAAAGTAAGATCAATTTCCAATTTAAAATTCCCGGGGCTTATGGAATTTAAATTTTTTTTTTCATTTTTCGGTTGCTGGTACTGTCCTTGATATTTGTGTGAAATTTGACGTCAGAATATTCATTAGTGTTTGAGTTACGCTTGGCTTTGTGAGACGCTGAAACTGATTACGGCGATTTTTGAAATGTCTGAATTGAGCAAAGAACTTGCATTAAATTTTTTTTGCTGATATGTATAAAATGTTGCAGAAGGCATTCGATGAACAAACTATATCGGAAAGAAATGTTTATAAGTGGTATAAACAGTTCAAAGAAGGCAGAGAAGGCTTTGAAGACTAAGAGCCCTCTGGTCGACCATCAACCTCAGTCGACGAAGCTCAACTGACTAATCCACTGATGGCGTCCGTTGATCTCGCTGCTTTCAGAAACGAAGAAACTCGATACGTCTCTAATCATCTCGCATCCTTAATTAAGCAATCTATTGTGCGTTTTCCAAGTTTTTCTTCCATACTACTCTCAAATAAGGGGTAGTTACCCCTAATATCCTCCCCTCATTACCTATCTGTCCAGAAACGAAGACTCGATTCATGGTATACATAAGTGGAATGCAAGGTACACTGATTTTCAACAAAAAATAATTAGTTAACTTAAACATAATCAACAGCCTCTGTTTTTATTTATTATGATAGGATGATTATTCATGTACATGAATTTTATTTTAAATTTACATCTATATATGTTTTATAATTTTAATTTGTTATATTTTTTTTGTTGGTGAAATGTCTTTCATTTCTTTGATCTGTAAAAGATGTGAAAGATATTACTTTTTAAATTTACTGATATCTTGCTTAGCTTTCACGTTCTTCTAAATTCCATTCTCTTCTAAATCTAGAAACAATCGTATCTGAGGCAAAAGAAAAATGCCTCACAAAATTTATTTACTAAATGAGAGCAAAACTCTTCTCTTTTCTACAATGCTTTCATTTCTTTTCTATGATTTGAATTGCAGAAGAAGTGAAAGAAAAAACAAGATAAATTACTCATAATGGTTGAAAAAAACGTTACTAAATATTTTCCAAAGAAATAAAATAATTCCCTGTTCTTGGATCACTTTAGTTTTCTTTTTTATTCGAATCCAAATCTTCAAAATCCCACAAAAAAATCGCCTTTCTTTACCATTTCCTTCCTATACAAAGGAAATAAGAAAAATGAATTCCTTTTTTTTTCTAAATAATTTCAAAGGTAAAGGTTTCTTTTTGAAGGACCTTAACGTTCCGGCTTTCTTTTGTATGGAGGAATTGGATGGAAACCCCAACATCATCTTCGAATAATTAAGAAATTATGAAATGTCCATAATGATATCTTTTTTTAAATATATTTTGTATATTTATATGAATAATTCCAATGGAAATTCTACGAGAGTTTTTTTCAGTGAATTTCGTGGGTTTTTTGATACTGAAAATAAAAATTCCGCTGACAATTGTTAAGCTTGGCTGAAGAAAGACTATGAAGTTAGTCTTTAGTGAAATTTGGCTCGTTTCTTAAATAGAATAATGTCTCGTTAGAATTTTATTTTTTAATTTTAATATATGATGTTTCTCCTGTTGAAATAATATTTTACTAAAGAGGTCACTTAAAATAAAAATAGCGAGTTATAATAGACTCTTTTAAATTAACAGAGAGTTTGTGTCTGTCGCTACAGTGAGTCTAATTACTTACGTTATACTTTCTAGTTTGGCATGCTTAGTTGAATAAACTTATGCGCTGTAAAGGAGATGAAATTTAGCTTTAGCATCACTTTAATGGTATTTTTTTCTGCCGAGTAGCTAAATTTTATGAGACCTGGTAATTGAAACTTCAATAATAATTCTTTACTCAGGAGAAATACATGGTAGCATATTCTTTACTCAAGATGAATACTTGGTAGCACATTATGGACGTAGACTTTGTTATTTTATTATCATTGTGATAATATTGCTGTTCTGCCAAGTAGCTTAATTTTATGAGTTATGGTTGTTATTATTATTGTTGATTTTTTAGGACCTTTCAATCAGTATTTTTTCTACCAAGTTGTTAAGTTTCACGAGAACTTATAATCCAAATTTCAATAATACCTCTTTGCTCAGGATACATAAGTGGTAGCACTTTCTTTACTTGAATAAACGTATGCGCTGTAAAGGAGATTTAAAATTTAGCTTTAGTATCACTTTAACGGTATTTTTTTTCTGCCGAGTAACTAAATTTTATGAGACCTGGTAATTGAAACTTCAATAATAATTCTTTACTCAGGATAAATACATGGTAGCACATTCTTTACTTAGTATAAATACATGGCAGCACATTATACCTGGACTTTCTCTTATTATTTTATTATCAATATGATAATATTGCTTTTCTTCCTCGTAGCTTAATTTTACGAGACCTGAATATCGAAATTTCAATAATATTTCATTAATCAGGATAAATACATGATGGCAGATTCTTTATTCAGGATAAATTGATGGTATTCTATTTTTAGTTGCCTTTTTGTGACTTTAAGACTATTCTATCAATATTTTCTTCTGCCAAATACCTAAGTTTTACGAGACCTAGTAGTCGAAATTTCAATAATATCTCTTTACTTAGGGTATATACATGGCATCATATTGTTTACTCAGAATAAATGCATGATAGTACATTCTTTTCTCAGGATGAATACTAGTGCGTCCAAAAGTTATGACCAATTTACAATTTTCGGGGTTACACATTTCATCATACACCAGTATGTATTTTTTATTTCGTATTTCACTTGTATAGCCCATGACATATGTCAAAAGTGTGATAATTGCCTTCTTGCGAGACTTAAAGGTAAGTCATCCATATACTACTGTGTCCAAAAAGTAAGACCAATTTCAAATTTAAAATTCCCAGGGCTTATGGAATTTCAATTTTTTTTTCTTTTTTAAGTTGCTGACACTGTCCTTGACATCTGTGGGAAATTTGACGTCAAAATATTCATTAGTGTTTGAGTTACGCTTAGCTTTGTGAGACGCTAAAATTGATTCCAGCGATTTTTGAAATGTTTGAATTAATTGAGCAAAGAGCTTGCATTAATTTTTTTTGCGGAAGTGTATTGAATGTTGCAGAAGGCATTCGGTGAGCATTCCTATATCGGAAATAAATGTTTACAAGTGGTATAAACAGTTCAAAGAAGGCAGTGACCGCATTGAAGACGGAGAGCCCTCTGGTCGATTCTCAACCTCAACCGACTAAGCTCACGCCCCAAAAAATTAATCATTTGGTGCTTGCAAACCGTCTATTTACAATTAGAGACATTGCTGCTGATGTTGGAATTTCAAAAGGATCGGTCAAATCTCGATTGGTACTGAAAACACTGAATGCGCCTGCTCCCTCTGCATTGATTCTTCGTGACCTTTTCGCCAAAAATGAAACCCATATCATTCCGCAACCACCGTATTCATACCGTGAGACTTCTGTCTACTCCCTAAACTCAAAATACTACCCGGGGACAGCGTTTTGAGTCGATTGAAAAGATTCAACGTAAATCGGCTCGTGCTTTCAAGGACATCCCTGCCGATGACTTTTTAGCATGCATTGAGGATGGGAAAAAAAGTTGGCATAAGTGCATTGTGTCCGGAGGGGATTACTTTGAAGGCGATGAAATAAATTTGGCTTCCAGCAAAACTACTGGTGACTATTTTATTTACCTACAATGCAAAAATTATCAATATCTGTGAAAATTGTAAATGTTAGAAATGTTTGCTTATTTTTCTCAAATTTGGCGTCCAAAAATATAAATGGAACACGTTTCCCTTTGAAGTAAAAAATGTCATCGCAAACCTGTGTAATTTCATTCTAATTTGCATTAATAAAACTATAGTAAATACAAAGCATAATCTGCTACTTACATAAAATTATTAGGTGGTGGGGAGGAGTCACAGAAGAAAATAAAATCCGTGGTGAATATTTCATCATTTAATCAATATTATTGGTGCAAATTAAAATTTAAAATAATAGGTATAAATACAGTTAGTTATTTTTTCACTTTTTGTAACTGATTCAGTTTGGACAGGTAAAACTTTACCTGAAATAAACTATGGAGTTCTATAAATTAAATTTGTTCCTTGATATCTATTAAGCTGTTTAACGCTACTGTAGTCCTTTAAAAATAGAAATCATTAATAATAAAAAGAACTTACGATGGAAAAGTCCATGACTCGAATGATCCAAATGGTTAAAGCTAAGTTGACGACTACCATGAAGAAGAGGGTGACCACTAAGAGATACAAGCATCGCTTCCTCCATCCATAGATGCCGATTCTATAGACGGAAGAGTTGTGGTGAGGACCCAAGGAAGAGTTGTCAGCGAGGGAGGTTCGAGGGTGACCACTGTCATCCCACTCTTGAGAGGTACTGGAGGCTTGAACGGAACCCATGCCTATAAAAGAAAGCAAACAACATTCGCATAAATGGTGACAACTTTTGAATATCATTCCTACATATGCTGCAGATTTGTAAAAGTTGCCTATTCAATCAAGTACTAAAATACAGTCAAGTATGAGCTTCCTGTACACAGAAGTGACAAAAGTTATGGGATAGCAATATGCAAATTTTCAGATGGCAGTAGCATCGCGTAGAACAGGTATAAATGCGCAGTGCTTTCGCAGAGCTTTCATTTCTGTTCAAGTTATTCTATGAAGAGGTTTTGACCCTCACGACGAGAATTAACAGACTTTGAACGCGGAATGTTAGTTGGAGCTAAACGCATGGGTCAAAATCGTTAGGGAATTCAACATTCCCAGATCCACTGTTAAGAGTGTGCCGAGTATGAAATTTCAGGCATAACATCCCACCATGGACAGCGCCGTGGTCGACCGCCTGCACTTAACGAGCGAGACCGGCGACGTCTGCAAAGAGTCGTAAATTCTAACAGACAAGCAACACTGCGTCAAATAACCGCAGAAATCAATGTGGGACGTACAAGGGACTTGTCTGTTAGAACTGTGCGGAGAAATTTGGCTTTCTTGGGCTATTCCAGCAGAAGACCAACTCGAGTGCCTTTACTGGTAGAACGACATCGCTTTCTCGTGGGCACATGAGCATATCGGTTGGTCCCTAGATGAATGGAAAACTGGGCCTGGTCCGATGAGTCACGATTTCAGTTGGTAATGGTAGGGTTCATGTGCCGCAGACCCCACGGCCATGGACCCAAACTGTCAGCAAGGCACTGTTCAAGCTGGTGTTGGCTCCGTAATGGTGTGGGCTGTTTTTTCATGGCATGGACTTGGTCCTCTGGTGCGACTGGACCGAACATTGACTGGAAATGCTTATGTTCAGCTACTTGGAGATCACTGCAGCCATTCATGGACTTCATGTACCCAAACAACGATGGGATTTTTATGGATGACAATGCGCCATGTCACCAGGCCACAACTGTTCGCGATTATTTTGAAGAACCTTCTGGACAATTCCAACGAATGATCTGGCCATAACGCCCGAGAATCCCATCGAGCATTTATGGGACATCATCGAGAGGTCTGTTCGTGCCCAAAATGCACCATCAACGCTTTCACAATTATGGACGTCTATCGAGACAGCATGGCTCAATATTCCTGCAGAAGACTTCCAACGACTTGTTGAGTCCATGCCACGTCGAGTTGCTGCACTACGCCGGGCGAAAGGAGGGCCGACACGATATTAAGTGGTATCCCATGACTTTTGTCACTTCAGTGTATAATTAATGAAAATAATTTTAATGTCATATGTTACTGTATAGTTAAAATGAACGTGAGTTATAATTAATAAAGAGTCGTATTGGAACTAACATGATAATTGAAGGCTTTTTACATCACACAGCAGAGTAGGCATGTGACATAATAAGATAGACAAGTTACCAGTTAATGTATTGGTGTTAGAAGAATTTGATTTATAATTAATAAAGAGACATATTGGAATCAATGCGATAACTGAAGACTTTTTATATCAGATTACAGAATAGACGTATGGCATGACCAGATAGATGTATTAAATACAACATAGACGTATTATCAGTTGCTGTGTTGGTGCTAGAAGAATTTAATTTATAATTTATAAAGAGACGTATTGGAATCAACGCAATAGCTGAAGACTTTTTATATAACATAATAACTGATAAAACGTCTATTCGGCTGTGAAGAAATTTATATATAATAAAGAAATGTAAAAAGTCTTAATTTAAGTCGTTGGTTCCATCATGACAGAAGTTAACAGAATAGACGTGTGACATGACAAGATAGATGTGTTATCAGTTGTTGTATTGGTGTTAGAAGAATTTGAGTTATAATTAATAAAGAGATATATTAGAATGAATGATAAAACTGAAGATTTTTTACATCACATAACAGAACAGAAATGTGGCAGGGCAAGATAGATGTGTTAACAATTAATGTGTTGGTGCTAGAAGAAATTTATAATTAATAAAGAGACGTATTGGAACTAACAAGTTAACTGAAGGCTTTTTTTATATCACATAACAGAATAGACGTGTGACATGTATGACATGCAAGATAGACGTATTATCAGTTGCTGTGTTGGAGCTAGAAGAATTTGAGTTATAATTAAAAAAGAGACATATTGGAATCAACCCATAACTTTTCTGAAGACATTTTAGATCACATAACAGAATAGACTTGTTACATAACAGTGTACGTGTATCAGTTACTGTGTTGGTGCTAGAAGAAATTAATAAAGATATGTATTGGAATCAACGAATTAAGACTTTTTACATCAAATGACAAAATAGACATGTGATATAAGATAGAGGTATGGCATGCAAGATAGACGTATTATCAATTACTGGGTTGATGCTAGAAGAATTTGAGTTATAATTAATTGAGAGACATATTAGAACTAACTTAGCAACTGAAGACATTTAACAGCACATGATAGGTTAGAAGTATTATTAGTTACTGTGTTGGTGCCAGAATGCAAAATATTTTTATTTAACTGATTTAAATCTGAAATCTTTTCTCGATTAAAATTACTCAAAATGTAAAAATAAAAATCTCTCTCAAATAAAAAAAAAATCAGTTTTTAAACAATTAGAAATCAAGCCTCTATTTTATTTATACTTATTTTCATTACAATTAAAATACGACAAAAGGACACATTAAAAGCATTAAGAATTCATTATTTAGTTTCATTAAATATTATGAAAGTATTTTGGAAAGAAAATTAGAAAATAATATAATCCCTTTTAATGCTTCAGTGATTTAAAAAAAGAAGTGCAGAACTTTTCATCGACAGAAAATAACCCAGGGGCTCCAAACAACCAACTGAAAAAAAAAAAAAAAAAAAAAACTCTCAGAATTAAATTTTCGAAGTTCGGGAAAAGCTGCCGAATGATTCAAATTCCAAATATTATTGGAAAATTGCATTCCATTGTAAAACTGCATTTCTAAGTCCTCATCTCTAATTACTGGAGCAACATTCCAACGTTTAAATAAGAATGCGTTGTTCTGCTGATATAAAAATCTGGAAAAATTCACTCTCATTTATTATTTATTTCTTGTGATCAAAACAAACAAAAATTCTGAAGGATTTTCTCAGGATTTGATTGTCTAATGACAACTGGAATTTTATTTTTTTCTCCCAACGGTAGTATTCAAACACGTTAGAGAATTTTTTTTTCCTGTCCTTATCTTTTCTTGTTTATCTGAACGAAAAATTTTCTTGAAGTTTAATTGGTCATTATTTTTTTTTAACTCGGAATAAGGCTGAGGTTAAAAAAAATAAGAAAATGAGTGTAATGATGTGTTGGCAGAAGGAAAATAAGGGCACGAGAAATTCGAGTAATTACTCCACTAAAGCCTTTTTACTTTGAAAGTATTTACGACATTTTCTTTATAAGTTTCGTTTAGTGTAGCAAAATTAGCTTCATATAACGAGAAAAGTGTTGGCTTATAACTTTATCAATTAATGTGGCTTTTTCCGGCGCCTTCATGCATTTTCAACAAAAGCTTCAGTCACGCATAATTTTAAAAGTACGAACTAAATAATTTAAATTTAATATATAAAATTGTTATGTATGAAAAATATTTAAAAATACTCATAGATTCTTAGCCGTCTGCCACTTTTCAAACAATATCACATAAATAATCTGTATATAGCACACCATAATGTATACACACATGGAACCTGGTTTATATTGCTAACTGAACCATACTAAGGCCACGCTGAACTATTGTATAGTACAAACAGTCAATTATGGGTAAAGACAATACATTCAGTTTGGATTTTATAAGGTATTGCCCTGCATTTGATTGTCATATGAGAGCAAAATCGTATACCAGGTAATCGGATTTCCATAAAGCTCCACTCATACGAGGAAATCAAATTCCTATAAAGCACCACACATATCAAGCAATCGGACTCCTATAAAGTTCCACTCATACCTGGCACTAGAATTCTTACAAAGAACCACTCGTACCAGACAATCGAATTCCTACAAAGGACCACTCATACCAGACAATCGAATTCCTAATGTCAATGCATAATATTTACATATGCCCTTATATTCTCCATCGATTTCGAAATGAAAGTATAAAAGTAGTAATTAAAACACCCTTCTTTAACGTGTTCTCATGCCAAAACTTTATAGCTTATATAAATCGGTGAGCTTCGTAATCTACTTATGCATGGCCCAGACAGCCCGCCGGCGGGCTATAGAGGAAGGCATAATCTCCAGAGAAAGGTTTTATTGGTAACTACTATATATTTATGTGTCTTATGAAAGAAACTTCAGATAAAACCCCCAAGCAGCCTGAGTGTAAATGTGAGATACGTATACGCATTGTCTCTCGAGTCACGTCATTTTTGGAGACAATGATTACAAAATAGGTTGTCAGTCCTCTTACTAGCTAGCTACATATGTTACCACTGGGTCGTTAGTTATGCTTACAATTATACTAATTCTAAAAAAAAACGAATTATATAAAAAAAAGACCAAGAAAAGCGATTCTTAAATAAAAACAAATGTAAAATATAAGACTAATTTAATTCGTGAAATAACAGCAAGTTGAAAGAGGAAATCTCATTTTCTTTTGTCTAATTATCTCCGTATTCTATACAACGTTAAATTTCTATCTAACAGTGATTCATTTAAGATAAAAAGAATTTTTTTATTTCCCCATATACAACTCTAACGTTCACTGTTCAATTTCTAAACTGTGAAATGTTACTTCAAAGAAGAAACTGAATCGTTAATAACGCTGAAAAAATATTAAACTTGAAATATTAACAGGATTTTCTGGAAACTTTTTCTCCATTTTCAGCAAAAATATTTTGTTATTTTTAATTGCATAGATTGAACTAGTTCATAATGTTTCAATACAATGCTTATAATCGTTGTTGTTTCTTATCACACTTGGCAGACATCTAGACCAAGCCCACGAATCCGTATGGACTCATGGTTGAAGGGAAAGGGGGCAGCTTCTGTTGTGATGGAGCACCCGTTGGTAGAAATCTGATTTGACTCCGTGACGCTCTACAGTACTATGAGACCGGGACCTACAGCTTAAAGTGGACAAAATCACTACACACATCCATGGTATCGCCGGGTCTCGAACCCGAAATCTGTGGCACCGAGCTCCAGAACGCTGGACACTCGGCCATTCAAGCCCCATGCTTGTAATCAACTAGTGGAATGGACCCGGCATTGCTCAGCAACAAAAAATAAAAAGTTTAATTGTTGGTAAATTCTGTCAAAAAAAAATACTCAAAGGGGAAGATTGTAAATTATCGTTTGTCAAATTTTGAAGAAAATGTTTCTTGAATTACAATTTATAGTTAAAATTAATTTTGAAACAAATGAAAATATATCGAAAAAGCACAAACACATAGATTTCAAAGTTTTACCATTTTAATTTTAATATATATATATATATCGATAAAATTATCACGCCACTAGATGGCACAAGGCACACAATAGGTTTTCGTTTAGTTAAAAAATAAATAATGACAATTTTTTTGAGATTTTCGCTTGTACACTAGGTAAAAGAATAGTAAATACAGTGAAAAAACAAGTAATATAAAAAAAAAAAATTTTAAATCAATTCATACTTTTTTTCACTAATTGCAGAAAGTCCTTTATAAATAATTTTCATTCATTTTTTTAAGTTTATCCGGCACCATCTATTGGTAGATATATGCAACTTAAATCTAAAAAAAACTAAAATTAATTAATTAAATTTAATTACTGAATTAATATTTGAAAAACTGTATTAACATCAAGTGTCATCCACTACAAGTTCAAAAAAATTGTATTTGAACTTGAGTGGATGAATAAAAAGTATTTTATGAACGATTGAAAATTTGAACAAGATATATATAGGGAGAATGTGAGCTAATAGAGAGAATTGAATAAGGACGTTAAGAGTTATAGTTTTTAGGTTAATCCTAGAACACGTACACATAAATACATCCAGTTTATACACATATATAAATTTTTTTTTGTATTATCTACATATTTCATTATCGTTTATGTTATTTTATATACTTCTAGGGCTTAGCTTTTAGGGCTTCTTTAATTGAAAGGAGAATACGAACCCTATTTTCTAGTTCTAAACATATCCTTTGTTGTATTCCTGTGTCAACAAGTAATATGGCGTTTACCATTCCTTCTCTTAAGCTTTAAATCTACCAACTTCGTTTTGTAGTTAATCAATTCTGTAAACATTGTTGATTTAAAGTAACAATAATTGTGATGCGTGGTATTCCAAGCTCTAATGCATCTTGCCAGGAAGACTTCTTATATCTTCGGAAAAAACTAAACATCGAAAAAAAAAAAAAAAAAAAAAGATATGAAAAAAAATTCTTTCAAAAACTGGGCAAGATATTCGACTACCATGTTTTGCTGGTCGACCAGTGATACTTTGAACAAACTCATCAACAATAGTTATATGTTGACTTTTTTAGGGACGGTGGGAACTCTACATTCCACCACCGAGAAAAATTAAACATTAAAAAATAAACCACAACAATATTTTTTTTCTCCAAAAAAATCCTGAATTTTCAACTGCCACGCTTTAATGGCAATCATTATATCGCAAATACATCAGCAGTGATATTTGAAAGTGATTTCATCCCTGAGTTCTTACATACATTTTGTTCTGTTTTTATTGCCCAAATATATGCTATTTTACTCTCTGGAAGTTGATAATCATGAATTACCGGCAATGGATTATTTGCACTGATTTCAAAAGTTTTATTGAGGTTCTTTTACGTATTACAAGACATCATTGGTTTTAAAGTGTATCATAATTGGTATCATTGGTTTTAAAGTTTATCGCAATTGGCATGATGGCATCATTGGTTTTAAAGTGTATCATAATCGGTATCATTAGTTTTAAAGTGAATCGTAATTGGTTTCATTGGTTTTAAAGTGTATGACACAATAATCACTTTTAAAAAACAAAAATTTGAAATCCTATTTTGTTGGGTACATGGTCATGTTGGGATAATGGGCAATGAAAAAGCGAACGCGGCAAGTACATCAGCAGTTTCATTGATTAAGAATTTTGTTCCGTTTTAAGATTTGAACATTGCTTTTGAAATTTACAGTTTCCTCAGTTTGGCAAAATATGTGGAGTGAACAAGTAAATAACAAGCTTTTCAGCATTCAGAAATCCATCACAGGTTTTAAACAAACTGATTTCAATCGACGGCAAAGATTTAGACTGACACGACTACGTATAGGCCATACTTAATTTACACACTCACACCTACTTCGCTCGGAACTTCCTCTTACTTTTTCCATATGTGATAATGTTTCGTCCATAAAACATATACTGGCAGAATGCCCAAAATTCAACAAAATCCGACTCAACATTTTCGATAATGAACACTTTGTTTGTCTGACTTACTGGGAGACATTCCCCATGTTAATACTATTTCATTTGGTTTTTCGTATTTTGCTTTTATGTCCTATATTTCAAATTTGTTTTGTACACCATTTCTTATTTTATTCAGTATCTTTTACTTACTTTTTAATGGAAAATATTTAAAAGAAACAATTTTAATTGATTTTATAATTATTCTTTTTTATCATCCCTTTCTGAAATATTACCATTTGATTGGTGCAACTTGGCCGAAATTGGCTCTTGTGGCAAAAAACATAACCTACCTACTTATGTCACAAATGTCTTCAGAGACATTGACTGGATAATAAATAAAAACTTACAAATCCGTTCCGGCAGTTAAAATCTGCGGTACATCATTTAACAAATAGCTTTATCATTTTTAGCGAATTGCATTTATTACCACCAAGTTTTCATATCAAAAACTCACCTGTTCTTCATCTTCCCATTACAGAAGCAAAATTTATTTTTAACAGCAAGCCTTATGAAACGCGTTTTGATTCCTAAGTTAACAAACACCAACGATTTCTTTGATACTTTATAATACACACCATTGCTTATACAATCCCTATCGAATAGCTGGAAGTTTTATTCCAGCATTATCGCAATGACCTGCAGTCCCATAAACTGTGCTCCATTCAAAAACAGTAAATAAATCAACTAAAGCACCGATTGCACGTCATTTTTCCAATTCCCCCTTTTTTTTTTATCGCTTCTTCTAATGCACATTATATTCAAAGTGTCATGGCCCTGTTTTATTGTACAGCCCCCTATCTAAGGCTTCCGATTTAGAATTTAATAACTTTCATTGCTCTTTCGGAAAGCTTGCCAAGCATTTGAGTGATTGGGCTCTGGTTACAAGCAGGGGAGGGATTTTTTGGACCAGTTGAATATGTGGGTTGTCAAACAGCAAAAATGTGAATTGATAAAAAGAATGCGGTATGTATGCATTTTTTATTCCCCTGGCTGTCTCCGTATCCCCTTTCATTTATTTCTCCAGCCTCGTATTTTCCGAATCGGTGGAGAATTCCGATCGTAAATCATTTGTTTCTTCGGTATACGTTTACGAATTGGAAATTTACATCCGCGGTGAAGTGTAAACGAATGCGTGCAGTTTGACAACCTTTTCATTTTCTCCGGGAAGATTTTACTCAAATAAGAGGTTCATAATATCTGGATTCGAATATAATTTAAAATGTAAAACATAATGAATGCTGGATTAAAAGACATGGTATTGTTTACGGGTTGGTTTTCGATTACGGATTCTTTGACAACAAAAAAAAAATGAACTTTTTAATATATAGATAAGATTCATATAATTAATTTAATTCATGAAAAATGTTTCAAAAACTTTTTTATTTTTGTCTTTAAAACGAAATTTTTAAAAATGTAAAAAAAACCACATCTATAATGAATGTTGGGTGAAATGCTGGATTAAAAAAAAAGAGTATTGTTTTCGGGACGGTTTTTGATTACGAATTTTTTTTTTACAAAAAATATGAAATTTTTAATATGTAGAAAAAAATCATATATATAGATAATTCAATCAAAATGCTTATAAAACTTTTTTGTCTTTTTTCTTTAATATAAAGTATTTAAGGAATTGTTTTTAAATCGACACATCTGTAATAAATGCTGGGCTAAATTCTTAATTCAATATAATTGTAAAAAAACGTATGATTGTGTAAAAAAAAATGTAAAAATAAATATATAAAGAATGTTGGGTGAAATGCTGAATTAAAAGACATGGTATTGTTTATGGGATGGTTTTCGATTACGAATTCTTTTACAACAAAAAATATGAAATTTTTAATTCGTAGAAAAGCATCATATATATATAATTGAATCCAGCAAAAAGTTTACAAACTTTTTAAACTATTTTTAAAAATAGACACATCTGTAATAAATGTTGTGTTAATTTTTGAGTTAAATATAATTCAAAATGTAAAAATAAATACATCTATAATAAATGTTCGGTGAAATGCTGGATTAAAAGACATGGTATAGTTTACGGAATGGTTTTAGATTAAGAATTCTTCAAGAGCAAAAAATATGAAAATTTTAATGCGTAGAAAAGAATCATAAATATAATTTAATTAATGCAAAGTGTTTTCAAAGCTTTTTTTTTTGCCTTTAATATGAAGTATTTAAAGCAATTTTTATAAACAGACATATCTACAATGAATGCTAAGTTATAAGGAATGTTGTCGAATGTTGCTGAGTTGTAATGAATATTGTTGAGTTATAATGAATGTTGAGTTAAATTTTAGATTTAATGATACTATATTATTTTTCAAGTGATTTTTACCTATTTTATTATTTATTTTTTATTGCAAACAATAAAAATATTTTTAAGTTTAAAGATAATTTTATAGAAATGAATCATGTCTTTAATTTAATGTAAGTAAAATGTTTCTAAAAGGTTTTTTTTTATTTTTGCCCTTGAAACAAAACATTTAAAACTATTTTTTTAAAAGGTAAACCGAACAATGATGAATGTTGGGTAAAAGGTTGAATTTCATGACATGATAAAATTAATTGAGATATTACTAAAATTTTATTCAAAAATAGAATTTATTTCATGTTAAACACAATAATAGAAAAATGAATCTTTTGTTTGATTTTGTGTAAGAGAAATGTTTTAAAATATTTATATTTCATTTTATCTCTAACACACAACAATTTTTAAGAATGCTGATAATATTATTTTCGTTGCTATTTTATGGTGCTAATTGATAATAATGATATCGTAACATATTTAACACATGCTAATTGTTCACACATAAACATGTTTAACACGTTAATACCCATTAAACATGTTTAACACCCACATTAAACACATTTAACACTTTAATACACATTAAGCATATTTAACACTTAATGTGTTAATAAACATGTTACAATAAATAAGTTACACTTACACGTTAAACATGTTTAACATAATATACAATAAACACGTTTAACTCATTAATACACGTTAAACATGTTTACGAAACATATCAAACACGTTTAACACATTAATACACATTAGGCATGTTTAACACATTAATACACATTAGGCATGTTCAACACATTAAACATGTTTAACACATTAAACATATTTAGACAAACTGTCTTCCTTGGAAATCTCAATAACGAAATTTTCAATCATGTTTGTCCTAAAAACAGTTATTTTCTTTTTATTAATTTCACTTAAAGTAAGATGAAAGTTTTCACCTGATAAAAAGACGAAACGAGATCTATCCTTTTTCAAAATGAAACATATTTTGGAAAATTAATGGAGGATTGGATATGAAAAGTTACATTCTTTAATTCAAAATTTATTCTGCAAAGTATAAAAAATTTCATTTTAAAATTCTTATACTACTAACTGCTACAAAACATGGTTTTTAAATTTCTAAAAAAAAATAATGTTTCTTGAAAATTCGTGACATACGAAACAAGGAAACTATAAAAAAAAAAGCCTAAATTCAAAAAGTAATAAAATAAGTAAATATTTTTGAAATACATTTATCAAAAACTACTGATTAAATGTAGTACTTAATGGAATATTTTATAACATTTTCTTCGGTAGGAATATTAAACATTATTAATTTTTTAAGACGATCTAACATTTTATCTCTAATTCTAAAGAGTTATGTTTTTTGAAAGTTTTTTTTTTTTTTTTCACTTCTGGAAAACATTTTTCAGGATTAAAAATTGAATCACATAAAAAAAAATGTTAGTATTCCATGTAAGTATATAGTAAATGTGAAAAATAGTATAAGCTTTTAAACATAGTAGTATTTTACGAACAAAATTAATTTAAAATTTTAATGAATTATAAAAATCTGTAAGTATTTCTAACATGATATGCAAGCTCAAATAAAAAAGAAATATTGAATAAGAGGGTAGCAATGATTATAAAATATTAAATCTTCCTTTGTTGTACATGGATTTCCCCGATATTCCAAAATATTCAAGAATATTTTTTGCAGATATAAATTCAATCAACATAAGAAAATCAAAAATTAACAAAAAATATAAAGAAATATGGTAGAATTTTTTATACACGAAATCTTTAATTAACTTGAATGGTCAAATTTTTAATGGGAAAAATAATTGCTTGTAAATCTAAAAACATTATAAAACCTAATACCATTCAATTAATTAATTAATTAATTTTTATTTTATTTTATTTAATTTGCTGTTATAAAATCACTAGTCTAGACAAAATATTTCTTAGCAATCCAAAAAAAAAAAAAGGCATAATATATTTATATTTTAATTATTAAAAACAAGTCGTCTATTCAGCATTCTAGTGAAAAATAATTAATAACAATAGTTTTTAAATTATTTTTGGAGTAGATATTTTATAATTAGATAATGTTACATTTAGATATATAAATTGGTTAATTGACATTAATAATAATTTTTTGCGCACATTTATTTTAAATGGGGTTTGATGGCCGAGTGACTGGCGCTCGATGCCACAGGGTTTGGATTAGAGTCCCGTCGGTGTCATGGATATTATAAGTGGTTCGGAATCCACTTTAAGCCGTAGGTCACAGTCTAATGTGACTGTAGAGCTTTGTGGGGGTAGTGTTACTCGCGTCCGCAGCCTATCTTCAAGCTACACGTGCCCCCTGAGTAGTGCTAAATAATTCGTCGGTACAGCACAGTGGGCCCTGTGGGCTCACAGTGCACAGTGGGTTCACAGGGACATGGTAAATACGACCCGACACAGTCGAAGGTATGGACTTATTAAATAAACGAGGGTAGGGCTAACAACCCTTCCCTGTAAAAAGAAAACTTCTCCTGTCTCAAAATCTGCCAGTAGGCAGACGGCCCTGGTCCATCATGGGGCCGTTGCGCCAATGTAGAAGAAGAATATTTTGATTATTTTATGTTAATTTGGATAAGAAACACCTGCTATTCAGGTATTAACCGAATAAAGCATCCAATTATCCTACATTAAATGATGAAAAAGACTTAAAGTTGTGACAGAATTCCCCCTTGTTAAAATGGTAAAAATAAATTGAGATCATTTATTTTATTTAACACAGAACAGATCGACTTTTAAGATGAGTAATATGAAGAAGAAATTTTTTGCTTCTGATTAATTCTCTGTTTATGAACCACTGGAAAATGTTATATTTCAATAATTTAGATACAGTTTTTAAGTTTAGAAAAATACACTCTAAATATTTCATCCTTCAATATTTTGGTTTTATTTAACTATTAATAGAATAAAATTGTTATTAAAATGTTTTTTTTAACGATGACTGCAATAAAATGTATTTTATTTGCAGATATTTGTTCAGCTTTAAGGTCGAAGTTCTCATATTTAAAAATCGATAGCATCAACTTTTATACGAAATTTTGAAACTTTTCCGTTGCTGATTTATGTTATATCACGAAGTTATTTTTTGAATATAGATATATGTTTTTATTTATTTATTTACTTTACATTTCTTAATATTAATTCGAAACATTAATGTTACTCTTTCCTAAGCTGGAACTTAGCAATAGACAGATAATAAAAAAAACAACTAAATTGGTATATTACTTAAAATAAATATATTTATTTTGTTAGCAATAAAAAATTAAAAAAGTAAACATCCAAAATGTTTAAGTTATGATTTGAATTTTGGTACTCATTCATTTGTTTGTTTTCGTCAAATCTACAGAAAACATCTGTAAACATTTCGCAACTTACTATGGTTATTAATAATAGTATGATCGCTGCACAATTTTTCTTCCTACAGAATACTTTACCATGGAACTTCAAAGTTAAAAAAATAAACAGTGGAGTCTATTTTTCTTATATCCTTTATAATTATGATTTGACATTTGTTAATTATTTATTACGGATACGGATATACTTGTTATGGAGTACCTGTGAGATAAATATACCCCTAAAACCTCCACACAAGCAAAATTATTAAAAATTACATTAATAAGCATCAATAAAAAATGATTTCAGAATAAGCTTTTAAAAATTTGGAATAAAAGATAAATAAAATGGCACTAAAGTAAAATAAATATTTATCTGTTTTCAACAAATCTACAGAAAACATCTGTCACCTGCAAACATTTCGAACTTACAACTGATTAAGAATAGTATGATCACTGTACAATTTTTCTCGCTACAGCATACTAGTAGTACTAAGAAACTTCAAAGTTAAAAAAATAAACAGTGGAGTCTATTTTTCTTCTATCCTGTTCGAAGAAATATCATTCCTTCAAAAAACAGTTCTGAAATGTATCCTTAGAGGTAGCCTGCATCTCATAAAATCGAGACAGCAAATCGTTTTTACTTACTAGAGGCGTAATCGAAAGAAAGCATGGCTGTCAGCCAAACACAGCTCAATACGGCATCTGGAACAAATCAGATTTTGGCTCCTGATTAACATGACACAGCTCACTTTGAACAACAACCCAAGCGCCTTCTGTTGCAGACACGGCAGATGGCGAGCTGTGAAAAACATTTTAGGGACCCATTAACTTTAAACGATGATGTTCCTTTTTAGTAGGTGTGGGATTTTTTTTTTATTCTTTGTTCTCTTTTTATTACATTTTATTTGACTGGGTTTTTCATTAGATGTCTCGATTTTTATCGTCAAACAATACTACTCTATAGTGAATTATAGTGTCTATCTGAAAAGGAAAAATTTACTGAAAAAGGAGTCTATGCGAACGAGGAGCGAAAATATTTTTTTTCCCAGTAGGTGGCAATTTTTTTTTTTTACTAGGTAGTAGTTGTAGTATAATTTGAGTAGGTTTTTCACTATATGTCTTACTTTTTATCTTTCAAAAAAATTGTTATTCTATAGCGAATTATAGTGTCGATTTGAAAAGAAAAAATTTACTGAAAAACGAGTCATTGTATAATGTATAGAGAAAATGATATGAAACGTTGTATAATGTATAGATGAGGGTTTTTTTTTTTTTTTTTTTAAATTAGATTTTATTTAATTGAGTTTTTGATTATATTTCTTACTTTTTTTTATTGAAACAAAATTGTTACTTTATAATGAAGAACAGTGTCTATTTAAAAAGGAAAAATTTACTGAAATAGGAGTCATTGTATAATATATAGAGAAAATTATATGAAGCGTTGTATAATGTATAGAGGAGGTTTTTTTTTTTGTTTCGTTTTATACTAGATTTTATTTAATTCAGTTTTTCATTACAATTCTTACTTTTTTTTATTCAAACAAAATTGTTACTTTACAATGAAGAATAGTATATATTTGAAAAGATAAAATTTACTTAAAAAGGAGTCATTGTTTAATGTATGGAGGAAATTAAATATCAAATTTATCACTGTAATGTAACAATTATGTATCACTGTAATGTAATTTTTATTCTGTAAGTAGACAGGCTTTTTTGTTATGCTTTTACTAGATTTCATTTCATTGAATTTTTATGTCTTTCTTTCTTTAAACAAAATTGTTACTCTACGGTGAATTATAGTGTCTATCTGAAAAGGAAAAATTTACTGAAAAAAGAGTCATTGTATGATGTATAGAAGAAATAAAGTATAAAAATTATTACTGTAAATTAAAAATTATTTTAAAATTAAATTAATCGAAATTTTTTTTTCCAGTAGATGGGGAATTTTTTTTTTCTATATTTTATTTGACTAGGTTTTTCATTATATGTTTTACGTTTTTATCTTCAAACAAAATTGTTTCTCTATAGTGAATATAGTGTCTATTTGAAAAGGAATAGAGGAAATGAAGTATCAAAATTATGACTGTAAAATAAGAATTATTTTAAAATTAATTTAAGCGAAAAAAGCTTTTTTCACTAGATGTTATTTAACTAGGTTTTTCATTATATGTCTTGTTTTTATATCTTCAAACAAAATTCTTACTTTATAGTGAATAATAGTGTCTATTTGAAAAGGAAAAATTTACTGAAAAAGAAGTCAATGTATAATGTATAAAGGAAATGAAGTATCAAAATTATAACTGTAAAATAATAATTATTTTAAGATTAATTTAAGCGAATTTTTTTTCACTAGATTTTCTTTTACTAGATTTTTTAATTATCTGTTTCACATTTTATCTTCAAACAAAATTGTCCCTCTATCATGAAGAATAATATATATTTGAAAAGGAAAAGGAAAATTTATTAAAAAAGGAGTTATTGTTCAATATATGAAGAAAATTAAGTATCAAAATTATTATTGTAAATTAAGAATTATTTTTGAATTAATTTAATCAAAAATGTTTTAAATTAAAAAATCTTTTAAGCAAAAATCTTAAAATTCCTATTTGAAAAAGAAAAATTTATTGAAAAAGGCGTCAATGTTTAATGTATAGAGGAAATTGAATATCCAAATTATTACTGTAAAATAAGAATTATTTAAAAATTAACTTAAGCGAAAATTTTTTTTCTAGTTGGCGGGGAATTCTTTTTTTTCACTAGATTTTATTTGACAAGGTTTTTCATTCTATGTCTTACTTTTTATCGTCAAACAAAATTGTTTCTCTATATTGAGTAATAATGTCTATTTGAAAAAGAAAAATTTACTGAAAAAGGAGTCAATGTATAATGTATGGAGGAAATGAAGTATCAAAATTATTACTGTAAAACAGGAATTATTTTAAAATTAAATTAAAAGAAATTTTTTTATTTTCGTTTAAAAAGGAAAAATTTACTGAAAAAGATGTCATTGTATAATGTATAGAGGATATCATATGTAAAATTGTATAATGTAAAGCGGAGCTTTTTTTTTTTCTTCTGTTTTACTAGATTTTATTTAAATGAATTTTTTTTATTTAAATGAGTATGTCTTACATTTTTCTTCAAACAAAATTGTTACTTTATAATGAAGGATATTATATATTTGAAAAGGACAAAAAATTATTAAAAAATGATTTATTGTTCTATGAAGAAATTTAAGTATCAAAATTAATATTGTAACATAAGAATTATTTTTTAATTAACTTAAGCAATATTTTTTTTTTGCCAGTGGATGGGCGGGTTTTTGTAGTACTTTTTTTCTTTAACTAGATTGTCTTGGCAGAAAAGTTGAAAAACGGTTCCCTAAGGATATAGGATGACCAAATTATCTCTTATAGTAACATTCACAACTAATATTCAAAAAGGTTAAGTTTGGAATCCGTGGACAGCGTTTGTTATAGTCACAGATTTCAGAACGGAAGAAAATAGATGGAGTTTGTGACAGCGGGAGAAGAGTGTCTCACATCGATGGTCAGGTTGCCTAATAGGAGTTGTCCGATTTTTCTCTCATACGGCATACTCGGTTTGTATACTCGGTTTTGCAATGTTGAGAGCACATGACAAGTTAGAGAACTTTTGAGACAATAACTTCAATTATTTCTTATTTGTATTGCTACCGTTATAATTTATAACTAGTTCTCCTGTGTTCCTATCGTTACTTTCTTACACGCCATATATTTTCTTATTTTCTAAGCTCGGTTGAAATGCACTAAATTTTCATTTCTTATTATAATCTATCCAAATTTCCATCTATTCAAACTTTTTGCCACATAACATACCTCTAGCTCCAAATTTAATTATTTTTAAAAATAATCCATGAAATAGCAAATGAAAGAAAAACGTTAAAAAAATTAAATTGGTTATTTGCCCACACAATTTAACTTATTAAATTCCATTTGTAACTCTGAAAACCGCCAAATGTTAAGTTTCAATTGGAGATTATGGGAGAACTTAATTTTTTCTTGCCGTACAATCATCTGCCTCTAACTGATAGAAGACGTTTCTCATAACTGCTCGCATGAACCAAAATTGATGTGTCTTCAAAGTTAATTTTTCTTTTCACAATAAAAAATTAAAATAAAAATGATTTAAAATTATTCTAGAACAAATCATCCTGTAACCTAAAATCAGCCTAAATAAACCTCTTAATATGACTTTTCTTGTAGTCAGGTTGCCTGGCGAGAATTTTCCGTGTTTTTCCCATACAACAAACATACGTGGGGAGCTTACCCCTTAAAGTCCCAGAAGAAAGCAATTATCAACCTCCTACTGTATTTGCAGGATAACTCATAGCCTGTATAATTGTAATACGAAATAAAAATAAAAATAAAAAATGCTTACACATTTATGATAAAAGGATGAAAAACACCATTAGAATATACTAAGTACTGATAAGAAAATAAACCTCTTAATATGAACTTTACGACAGTCAGGCTACCTGATGATAGTTTGACATAAAGCATGAAAATACTACTGAAATATACTAAGTACTTGTAAAAAATAAACCTTTTAATGCGACTGTTAGGACAATCAGGCTGCTTGGCGAGCATTTTCTTAGTCTTTTCCAAAACATAACATATATGGGGCACTCACCCCTTAAAGTTTCACAAGAAGGCAATTATCACTGTTCTGCCATATCTCCTGGTCTATATAAGTGGAATACGAAATAAAAAATATATACTTGTGTATGATAAGATGTGTGAAAGTACTACTTGAATATACTAAGTACTTATAAGAAAATAAACCACTTAATACGATTGTTAAGACAGTCAAGCTGTCTGAGAATAATTTTCCTTCTTTTTTCCTCATACGACAACAATATTCGAGCGAGACAATATACGAGCTTTACAATAGTTTGGTATAAAGTGGGAAAATATTGCTGAAATATACTAAATGCTTGTAAGAAAATAAACTTCTTAATACGACTGTTACGGCAGTCAGGTTGCCTGGCGAGAATTTTCCAAGTTATTTTCCATACGACAAACATATATGGAGTATTTACCTTTGAAAAACTCAGAAGAAGGCAAATATCAACTTTCTACCATATCAGTGATCAAATTCATAGCCTGTATAGTTGTAATACGAATAAAAAAATACATGTGTCTGACAAAACACCGCTGGAATATACTAAATATTTATAAGAAAATAAACCTCTTAATATGAACTTTTTTTTTATTATTTCCAATGGCAGATTATGAACAGTTACAGCAAAAAAAGTACAACAAAAAAACAACAACAAAATAATAATAATACAACAAAACATGCTGAAACAGAGTTCATTAATCTAACAATGATGCCAAGTTGTAGATCTTTTAGCCACTAAAAAGTGTTACCAGGTGCACCACGGGGAGGTAGATCTTCTGCGCACCTCTTAATATGAACTTTACGACAGAATTTTCTAAGATTTTTCCCATACAACAAACATATAGGCAGATATGGCAGAAGGGTGATAATTTCCTTCTTGGACTTTAAGGGTTAAGTCCCCCCACATAAGAGAAATACGAAATAAAAAATACATAAAGCGACAAAACACCACTAGAATATACTAAATACTTAATAGAAAATAAAACTGTATGAACTCATATTATGAACTTTACAACAGAATTTTCCCGATTTTTTCTCATACGACAAACATATATGGGATACTTAACCAACCCTTAAAGTCTAAGAAGGCAATTATCACACTTTTGCCCTATCTCATGGGCTATATAAGCGAAATACGAAATAAAAAATACATACTGGTCTATGATAAAATGTATGAAAATATTACAAAAATTTACCAAGTACTGGTAAAGAAAATAAACCTCTTAATACGACCGTTACGTTCCGAGATTAAAAATATAATCATATAAATGTACGCATAAAACATCGCGACATCACTTATCACAAAAGAGAGCTCACATAATGACAGAACATTATCCGAAACCAATATTTAAAAAAACCCAAAGAAAAAAAAAACCTTCGGAGATTTAAGCATTTTACGCGGAGTTACTTGCCTCATTATCTATCAAAAAAAGAATTATGATTCGACTTTATTATGTGGAAGCTGAAAAAGAAAAAAAACTGAATCGTGATGACTGAACTCGTTAAGGGTGCAATTTTTTTTTAAACTATTATTAATAGAGGGGTGGGCGTTTTAAAAGATATTTAAGTGTAATTAAGTAAAGCTTCGTCACTACATTATGTAGGCAGCCTGGATCCATTTTGTAGGGCAGGGAATGCTAATCGGGGTAAAGATTTGTCAACCAATTATACAACTGAGTACTTTCGTATGAAATTTATTCAGTGGAACCGTAATTTTTATTTAATTTCGATTATTACGTCTTAACCTGTATCATTATCAATCGATGAATCATTTGTAGCATATGATTTAGGAAATGTTATGATTTCATGAATAATTTATTCCATAAAAAAAGAGAAAAAGAGCAATGAAATCACCATGAATTTTAAAAAATAGCCTGCCCACTTGTAGACTCAGTGGTAGTACGGGTTAAAGGACCAGTATCCGATTCTCGCACTGGCGTAGCAGGCAGTCCCTGAGCAATTCAGTTTCAATGACTTTATTTAAGATCACTATTTACATTAAATAAAGTCACTGAGCAATTCCTTTTCAGTGACTTTATTTAAAATTACTATTTACATTAAATGAAGTCCCTGAGTAACTCATTTTCAGTGACTTTATTTAATGCAAATAGTGATTTTAGATAAAGTCCCTGAGCAACTCATTTTCAGTGACTTTATTTAAAATCACTATTTGCATTAAATAAAGTCACTGAGCACCTCATTTTCAGTGACTTTATTTAAAATCACTATTTGCATTAAATAAAGTCACTGAGCAACTCATTTTCAGTGACTTTATTTAAAATCCCTATTTGCATTAAATAAAGTCCCTGAGCAACTCATTTTCAGTGACTTTATTTAAAATCACTATTTGCATTAAATGAAGTCACTGAGCAACTCATTTTAAGTGACTTTATTTAAAATCACTATTTGCATTAAATAAAGTCACTGAGCACCTCATTTTCAGTGACTTTATTTAAAATCACTACTTATATTAAATAAATACCTCTTAAATGTATTCAATGATTACTTTTATTTAATTTCGTATATTGCGTCTTAACCTGTATCATTATCAATCGATGAATCATTTGTAGCATATGATTTAGGAAATGTTATGATTTCATAAATAATTTATTCCATAAAAAGAAAGAAAAAAAACCATGGAATTATCATGAATTTTAAATAAATTACCTATCCACTTGTAGGCTCAATGGTAGTATGCGCTAAAGGACCAGTATTTGATTCTCTTAAAGGCGTAGCAGAAAGTCACGGACTAATTCATTATCAGTGACTTTATTTAAAATCACTATTTATATTAAATTAATACCTCTTAAATGAATTCAATGATCACTTTATATAATTTATATTAATACGTCTCAACCTGCACCATTATCAATCGATGAATCATTTGTAGCATATGATTTAGGAAATGTTATGATTTCATGAATAATTTATTCCATAAAAAAAGAGAAAAAGAGCAATGGAATCACCATGGATTTTTAAAAAATAGCCTGTCCACTTGTAGACTCGGTGGTAGTACGGGTTAAAGGACCAGTATCCGATTCTCGCACTGGCGTAGCAGGCAGTCCCGGAGCAATTCAGTTTCAATGACTTTATTTAAAATAACTATTTACATTAAATTAATACCGCTTAAATGAAATCAATGATTCTTTTTATATGATTTATATTAAAACGTCTTAACCTGCATCACTATCAATCAATGAATCATTTGTAACATTTAATTTATGATTTCATGAATAATTTATTTCATAAAAAAACAATAGAATTATCATGAAATGCCTGTCCACTTGTAGGCCCAATGGCAGTACGCGCAAAAGAACCGGCATCCGATTCCCACGCTGGCGTAGCAGTCACTGAATAATTCATTGTCAGTGATTTTTTTTAAATAGCTATTTACATTAAATAAATACCTCTTAAATGTATTCAATGATTGCTTTTATATAATTTATATTATCTCATTATCCATCATTATCCATCGTTGAATCGCTTGTAACATATAATTTAGAAATGAATCATGAATAATCATGGATAATTTATTTCATAAAAAAGAAAAAAGAACAATGAAATTATCATGAATTAAAAAAATTGCCTGTTCACTTGTAGGTCCAGTGGTAGTATGTGCTAAAGGACCAGTATCCAATTCTCTTAATAGCGTAGCAGACAGTCACTGACCAATTCATTTTCAATGACTTTATTTAAAATCTTTATGTACATTAAATTAATTCCTCTTAAATGTATTTAATAATTGTTTTTATATAATTTATATTATTACGTCTTAACCTGTATCATTATCCATCGATGAATCATTTGTAACAAATAATTTAGAAAATATTACGATTTCATGAATAATTTATTCCATAAAAAAAGAAAAAAGAACAATGGAATTATCATGAATTTAAAAAAGAATTGCCCGTCTACTTGTAGGTTCAAAGGTGCTATGTGCTAAAGGACCAGTATCCGATTCGCTTAATGGTGTAGCAGAAAGTCACTGAGTAATTCATTTTCAGTGACATTATTTTAACTGACTATTTACATTAAATAAATAAGTCTTAAATGCATTCAATGGTTGCTTTTATATCATTTATATTATTACATCTTAACTTGCATCATTATCCATCGTTGAATCACTTGTAACATATAATTTCGGAAATATTATGATTCCATGAATAAATTATTTCTCTAAAAAAGTAAATTGAACAATGGAATTATCACAAATTTAAAAACAAATGCCAGGCCACTTGTAGGCCAAGTGGTAGTACGTTCTAAAGAACCGGTATCCGATTCCCATGCTGGCGTAGCAGTCACTGAATAATTTATTTTCAGTGACTTTATTTAAAATCACTATTTACATTAAATAAATACCTCTTAAAAGTATTCATTTATTGCTTTTATATAATATATATTACTATTATATTATTGCTTTATAATTGTATTAATATAATTTATATTATAAAAGTAGTAATATAATTTATTTCTTAACATGCATCATTATCAATCGATAAATCAATTTCAACATATAATTTATTAAATGTTAGGAATTGAGGAATAGATAATTTAATAAAATAAGAAAGAAAATAATGGAATTATCCTGATTTCTAGAATAATTGCTGGCCTACTTGTAGGCCCAACGAATGTGTGCATTGAAGGACCAGTATCCAATTTTTACGCTAGCGTGATAGCCATAAATAATTTATGTTGTCATAAATAATAATAATAATTTTCTTATGGCAATGAATAATTAATTCATTGAGACATTATTTACAATTACCAATTACATTAAAAAACACTATTTAAATGTACTCAATAACTGCTTTTATTCGATTGCAATTATGTCAACGTGTACCATTATAAATCGATTTATTACACATAAATTAATGTGTTTTACGAAATGAATAATTTTATAAAAGAAAAGAAATGAACTATGCGATCTTCACTAGTTAAATAATAGTTACTTTCAATGCACGTCACTAAAATTAATTGAGTTAATATATGAAGGAGACATTTATCTAGTAACTAGATAGATTAGTAATAATTTATTAAACCACTGGATGCCCTTTAAATTCGAGTCATCAGTTTTAAATCAATTTTCAATGAAGTAAAACATATATAATTGATTAAATTATTAATTTTATGAAATGAATAATGTCTAATTTTAATCACAGTGGTATACGTCATTTAAAAAATGATGGATTTTTTTAAAGAAAAGGAATTTTTCATGATAACCATGTGGTGGGTATTTTTCATAATACCCATTTTTTATACCCATGTAGTGCAGAATAAAAAAATGTACTAGGAAGAATAGTAAATAAATAAATTTTTTGAATTACACAACACTTAGTTTTACTAGGTGCTGTTGTAAAGTATTAAGAAGAGGAGTAAATAATTAAAATTTTTGAATTAAGAAGCACTCATTTTTACTTGTTACTGTTGTAAAGTATTAGGAAAAGTAGTAAATAATTAAATTTTTTAAATTAAACAATACTTATTTTAACTTATTGCTGTTGTTTAGGAATGTGGGACACACTGAATTAAGTCATTCTCTTCTGGAAAATCAGATATGCAGCAAATTCAGCGTTACCCAGGATACAATAAAAGGGAGCCTGCTGCACTGCACTCACATTCTTCCATCATAATTTTGGTCGAACACACCAAGGGGGATTATCTGGATGTTCAGTTCTTCTCATGTTCAAAGGAAGGACATTGTAAGCAACTAATTTATCGAGTCCATGTTCTTACTTTAGTAAATTTATAAATTACACTGGCCCGACTCGTTTCTCATTGTCAACGCGCGCAGTTGGTGAGCATTAGGGAGGAGGTTCAATCCGCTGACGGTTTTGTTGTAGACACTGTTTAAAAATGAGGAACCATCGATAAATCAATTTAATCATCGGTTCGATAAGTCAATCGAACCGATGAGGTTCGATGGAGTTTGTGATGTTCAGTATCTTGCATCGTTAGCCGGACTGCCTGGTGGGAGTTTTCCGGCTTTTTTTCCAATACGATACACAGATGCGGGGTAGTTTCTCCTAAAAGTCCTCCCGGACGGCACTGCCTTCCTTCTCCAGCGTCACGGAGCCAAGTCAGACTTCCACCTACGGGTGCTCCATCGCAACAGAAGATGCCCCCCTCCCCCTTTCCCTCCTTCCATGAGACCACGAGGGTTCTTGGACTTGGTCTAGATGTTGCTGTCTACCAAGTGGGATAAAAAATAAATAAATTACTCTTTACCAGATATTTGATTTCGTGTCCTTTACAATTGAAATTAGCGAAATGTAGTAGATTCAGCGCTATGGGAGATCTGCTGTTGTATTTAATTATCAAATTGCGATACTTCTGCTTATCATAATCATTAATAAACCAATTCATTTATCAGTTATTTAATTAATACTAATTATCAATTATTTCATTACGAAGAAAAAATTGGTGCGAATGAATAATTATTATTAATGATGAGGTTTTTCTTACTTATATTTAAAAATATCTATTCCCAAGATGTTTAAATAAAATCGCATTTGAATCCTAATTTCTTTTTAAACTAGAAAAAAACAACCATATGGTTGACTAACCCATTGTTATTTTCGATCCTTACAATCCAAACAGGTTTGGAAACAAAATAATTTCAACAACAGTTCAATCAATAAAATTTCGGTTTCTTGTTCTCCTCCCTCGTCTTCGAGTCCAACTGAAGAACTCTCTGGCTTACAGATTTTTTTTTGTATTTAAACATGTGAAGAATGGTTAATAAATTAAAAATAAAATATTTCCTTTAAACCATGAGCAGAAGAAATGAAACAAACTAAGTTCAGGTCCTTCATATTCGTACTCAAAATGCAAAATTCAAGGGAATAAATTTGATCTAACTAGAGCTGCTACTGTGTCCAAAAAGTAAGACCCCTTTTTCAATTTACAATTCCCGGGGCTTATGGAATTTCCATTTTCTTCCTTTTTTAGGTTGCTGACACTGTCCTTGACATGTGCGTGAAATTTGACGTCAAAATATTTCGTTAAGGCTCGTGCTCACCAAGGCGACAAGAGACCAAAATTTGACTTCACCGCGGTCGCCTGAAACCGGTTTGCAGTTCGCCGCGTGGAGTAGCCCAACTTTCAACTCCAAGCGGTTTTTCACTATGCGTAATGCTATTTCTGACATTTCGCTGTGAAGGGGTCGAAAAAATTTGGTCGCTTGCCTCTTGCATCTCCACGTCTCTCGCCTCGGTGGGAACGAGCCTTTAGTGTTTGAGTTAAGCTTGGCTTTGTGAGACGCTAAAACTGATTCCGTGATTTTTGGAATGTCTGAATTAATTGAGCAAAGAACTTGCATTCAATTTTGTTTGCAGAAACGTATAGAATGTTGCAGAAGACATTCTGTGAGCATTCCTCTATCGGAAAGACATGTTTACAAGTCGTATAAACAGTTCAAAGAAGGCAGAGAAGGCATTGAAGACGAAGAGCCCTCTAGTCGACCCTCAACCGACGAAGTTCACGTCCAAAAAATTAAAGATTTGATGTTTGCAAACCTTCGATTTACAATTAGCGACCTTGCTGATGATGTTGAAATTTCAAAAGGATCGTTCAATTCCATTTTGGGCCTCTAACGCGTCAAATCTCGATTGGTATCGAAAACATTGATTGTGCCAGCTCACACTGCATTGATCCTTCGTGACTTTTTCGCCAAATATGAAACCCATTTCGTTCCACAACCACCCTTTCACCTGAGTTAGCACCGTGTTTAACACCGTGATTCTCTAAACTCAAAATACCACTCCGGGGACACCGTTTTGAGTCGATTGAAGAGATTCGACGTGGATCGTCGTGCGCTTTGAAGGCCATCCCTAACGATGACATTTTAGTATGCATTGAGGATTGGAAATAAAGTTGGTATAAGTGCATTGTGTCCGGAGGGATTATTTTGAAGGCAATGAAATATATTTGGAAGAATAGATGAAGAGTTTTTTGGAAAAAAAATTTGTTTTACTTTTTGGGCATAGTATTATATTTCTTGGATTTTAGATTAGATAAGAAATAATGCAAAAACGCATACCACTTTTCGCGTTCTTATCAACAGTGTCAAATAACAGCTTATCCAATTTATCATCGTTTTTAGTTATGATATCTGTTGTTTATCCAAATTGGATTCAATAACAGCTGACTGCAATTCATAGCATGTACTTTTTCACTTAACTTGGACAAAGCAACGCAAAGGTTTTCAATACTTCATTAATTTTTCTTGTTTTGGTAAAATATAGTTAATAAATCGAGCTAATTTCCTTTTTTCAATTCGTCACACATAATTTATGGATAAACGTGGTACATATTCAGAAAATGTAAATTATATATATTTTAAAATATATAACTCAAATAAATTCAGGTAAATTAATCAAATAGCTAACGAAAATCTCAATCATATAGTATATTTATCATCTTATTCAAATTCGATATAAACTTTATTTCTAGAATGGATGAAAAAACTGTAAATGAAGCTTATAGCCAGAGATCACAATAGCCTCAAAACGGTAAACAAAGGTTTTTACTATCTGTAAAGAGAAAATAAATTTTTGTAATCGCACAGTTGTCCAATTTTTTAATTCTTTGTCGCGGCCAATATTTCAAGAAAAAAATTGCCTTGGAAGTTTTTAAAATATAATATTTTTAAGACAGTTAGTACGCAAAATGTTTATGAAATGTAAATGTAGTCAATGCTAAAGGGACATTAAATATAACATATTTTGTCATATAAAATCTATATCAATATAATATTAAACATGAATATAATATTAAAATATGAGTTATTAAACAAATATATATTACAAGAAGATGATACAATGCTTTAAGAGAAAGTGTTTCCTTCTATAGAGCGGATTATAATATTAATATAATATTAAAGTTTGGATATAATATATTAAAACTCGGATATAACATTAAAATAGTATATTAAAATTTGAATATTAAAATATCAGTTATTAAACAACAAACATTTTATAATACAAGAAGATAGCACAATACTTTAAGAAAAAGGTTTGCCTTTTCTACAGTGGAGCATAATATAAAAATTTGAATATAATATTAAAATATGTGTTAATAAATAATTTTATATTACAAGAAGATGACACGGGGCTTTAAGAAATAGTGTTCCCTTCTATAGAGCGGAAACATAATATAAAAATTTGAATATTATATTAAAGTTTGAATATAATATTAAAATATGAGTTAATTAACAAATCCATTTTATTTTACAAGACGGTCACATAATTCTTTAAAGAAAGGTTTTACCTTCTCTAGAACGGAACATAATGATATAATATTAAAATTTGAATATATTAATAAAATATGAGTTATTAAAAGAATCTATTTTATATTACAAGAAGATGACACAATGTTTTAAAGAAAATATTTACCTTCTCTAGAATGGAATATATTAAAATATGAGTTAATAAACAATTATATATTACAAAAAGATGACTGCTTTAAGGAAAAGGTTTTGCCTTCTCTAAACCGGAACATAATATTAAAATTTGAATTTAATATTAAAATACGAGTTAATTAACAAATCCATTTTATGTTTCAAGAAGATGACACAATGATTTAAGGAAAGATTTTACCTTCTCTAAAAAGGAACATAATGATATAATATTAAATTTCAAATATAATAATTAAATATGAGTTATTAAAAAAATCAATTTTATATTACAAGAAGATGACATAACTCTTTAAAGAAAATCTTCACCTTCTCTAGAGTGGAATATATTATTAAAATTTGAAAATAATATTAAAATATAATTAATAAATCCATTTTATATTAGAAGAAGATGACATAATGTTTTAAGGAAAGGTTTTACCTTCTCTAAAACGGATCATAATATTAAAATAATATAATATTAAACTATGAGTTAATTAATAAATCATTTTATATTACAAAGAGATGACATAATGTTTTAAGGAAAGGCTTTACCTTCCCTAGAACAGAACATAATATTAAATTTTGAATATAATATCAAAATTTTAATATAATATTAAAACATGAGTTATTAAACAAATAAATTTTATACTACAAGAAGATGACACAACACTTTAAAAAAAGTCTTTACCTTCTCTAGAGCGGATCAACTCTTTTGGCACAGCCATTGTAAATATTCAATTCTCCAAATAAAAGACAGCCCTGAAAGGAAAATTAAACATCGATTACAACACACCAAAAACATAAATATAAAACACATTGAACATTTTTTCCAACATCAAAAATTAAAAAAAAAAAAGAAAGAAAATAAATATCGCCAGAAATGTCAACTTAACAGGTTGAAAAGAAATTTTCCCAGTTAAGTTGTAAATGAGGTTTCACTGCAGAGCTCTAAAACTTTGAGGAGAAGCGTATAATACGGTCTTTTGGTTAGAATACGATAGTAATAGTTCAAGGTATCATTTTGCGCACCGTTATGTCTTTATTTTATTGCTTATGAGTCTATTCAACAGAGGGGCTGTAATTACAGAAAACGATTACTTTTACTTCTACCCAATGGGGGGTGGTTGAAATCAGCAGCTATCGCTTCTTATGGCTGACCTAAATAAAATGTACCATTTCTAGAAGTAATTTAAGCTGCATTCCAGCTGAAATGGTAATTCTTATTTCAGGTTACGCCATATGTTTATCCTGAAGTCATTTCGAAAAATTGTTGCTCGCGATACCGCTAATTTTATGGCAGTTAGAAAGAATTAAATTGATTTTAGGCTATCATTTATCGCGAAGATTCATGTAACCCGGTGGATGTTAATCAAGTTTTTGAAATAAATTTACTTGCACGGTTGGTAAATATTTTAATGGTATGCTTTATTGTTAATTGTTTAATACTATTATAACACTTTATTCCTGTGAAAGTGATTTACTCTTTATTGAAAAAAAAATGGTTTTGTTTATTGTAATTAGTGTTTTTTTTATGTTGGTATCCTTGTGTTCTATGAACGTAACGGAAGTTGAAGGTTTTACTTTACCTTCTAGCAGAAGTTTCGTGGAGTTGTGATTTAAGTGTTGTAAGATAGAAAACAACTTAAACTCCCACCAGGACGTTGTACTTCAATGACCAGCCTGGCTCGTGGCTCAGTGGTAACATGGCATGATTAACATGAGCTCAATACGCATTAGACATGAGGTTCAATACGCTGGTGGCAGTGTCGTAGATATTGTTTCAGATATGAGGAGACTCGATGGCATTTGTGATGTTAATCATCTTGACTCGTCAGTCAGATTACCTGGTGAGAGTTTTTCGGGGTTTTCTCCCATACGATACGCAAATGCGGGGTAGTTCTCACTAAAAGTTCTTCCGGAAGGCACTGCCCTTCTTCTTCTGAAGAAACGTTTGTAGTGAATAATTTGCAATGTGTACAGTAAAAATACAATAAACAAAACCTTGGAATATAATAAATAAAACACTAACGTTAAATGAACTAAAACATGACATTAGATAAATCAAAATAGAATATTAAATAATATAACAATAAATAAAAAAAACATTAATAAAATAAAACACTCGACTGTCATAACTTAAAAAATGACAGTTGATTGTTTTTGGCATCTCAAATATGTTACGATTAGCACGAGATTAAGTGCGCTTCCCTTTTGAATAACATTTTGAAAAAAATTGAACCATTTATAAATCACATCATAAAAATTTTATTAATTGTTGCAGAATTTGTGTAACATTTTTAACCAGTTGATCTATACTTAAAACATATTCCATGTTAGTAATAAAAAATATGGAAAAAATAAATAAAAGTTAAATAGTAAATCTATGTATAAAAAATATTAAACAATGAATACCTTACAATAAATCAAAGTTTTTAAAAGCAAATTGAACTACGAATGTGAATAAAATCACAAATAAAATTGAGAAATCGATTTCGTTTCGTCACTGATTCGCTTTCGTAAACTACAATTTTAATTCTTTGATAAAATGAGAATTCTGTTGTAATTTGTTTTGCAATATCCACAACAAAAACCCCAGAAATCCAAAAAAAATTTAACTGCTATAGATTTTAAATTATGGTAACATATTCTATGTTCTTTTTGTTATCTCAAATATGTTAGATGATAAAGAGAATTATTGCTTCTCCCTTTTGAACAAAATTTGTAATCAGTTGTCCCATTTATTACACATATTCTACTGTCGTGTCGATATGGGTGTCAGTAAATATTTAAAAATGTTTTTTGTATTCAGATAAAAACTTCTATAATCATTGTATAATTTCTGTGATGTGGTGGTAGATTTTATGTGTGTCTGTTAGAATGGTATATGAATATATTGGTCTCTACCCCTTACCGGATGTGAATCCTATCTATTCAAAGAATGTCCAGTTTCTGGAGGAAACAGGTCTTTTGCTGCAACTGCGAATGAAAGTGATATCTTTGTTCTTGAGAAACTTCAAGAACGAAAGTTTATTAAGACAGCTGTAACTTGTGAAATTATCTGTGCTCGCGTATTTATTGTTGGTGTGTCTCTTCCGAACGGAAACAGAATGCTTTTGGCGGGGGATAGAATGATAAGCAAACGTTTTGGGAAATTGCTGCCTGTACGAATAAAATTTACCTTTGGCTTACAAAGCTACGGCTTACTAGCAGTTTTCTAGATCAGATTAAGTGTCAGCATAACCCCCCTCCAGTGGAAAACCTATAGGCCCAGGTGATTATTTTAAGAGGAAATTCCGGACAATAATGAATGGAAGGGCGTGTGATATTCGATTATATGATGATATTTATAACGTTAAATAATCCACGTTCCAATATATGTGCATATTAATTTTCATGGATATCGTTTGTAAGGTATATAAGATGAAATGTTGCAGCACCATCTGGTGGCCAGTAACAATAAAGTGCATAGTGCAAACATATTTTCCATACTCGAATACATATTATTACCAATTTTTTCATAGCGATTGGTTCAACGGTGTAGAAGTTGATAGACTGCAGCACCATCTGGTGGCGACTTACAACAAAGAGGATAGCATAAAAAAATTCTCCATGTTTTGTCAAACACAAAAAATTTCATCAAAATCGGTCAAATCGTTTAAAAGGGGTTCTTTACAATGGCTGTTTTGAGGTTCGTTTAAAAGGTTCAGTGACAAACACGCGTACAGAAGAACCCAAATGCAGCGCCACCTACCGGATTCAATTGTGAATCTAAACCATCCAGGGACTCACTCTAGCACACACAAAAAATTTCATCAAAATCGGCCCAGCCGCTTAGAAGTTCAGTGACAAACACACGTACAGAAGAACCCGATGGCAGCGCCACCTACTGGGTCCAATTGTGAATCTAAACTATACAAGGATCCACTCAAACATACACAAAAAATTTCATTGAAATCGGTCTAGTCGTTTAGGAGGAGTTCAGTGATAAACACACATATAGAAGAATTATATGTATAAAGATATTTTAAGAGCAGCAATTTCTTAGCTTGTAATTAATAAATCAAAATCATGTAAACTGTACTATTTACTTGTAAGATAAACAAAGGTACACATAATACCAATACTCATTTAATTTACAATACCTTTGATCCTAGATGTCCTTTTAAACCACAAACTTTACATGTTAAGAGCAGCAATTTCTTTGCGTGTGTTAATAAATCAAAACCATATAAGCTGCAGTAATTCGTTGCTGTAAGCTATTGTAAGCTGTACTAATTATTTGTTGTAAGCTATTGTAAGCTGTTATTGTATTATAATCTGTACTAATTATTTGCTGTAAGTTATTGTATTGTAAGCTGTACTAATTATTACTCATTTCATTTACAATACTATTGGTCCGAGTTGTCCTTTTAAACCACATACTTTATATGTTAAGAGTAGCAATTTCTTTGCGTGTGTTTAATAAATCAAAATCATGTAATCAGTACTAATTATTTGTAAGATAAAGAAAGATACACATAATATCGATACTCATTTCATTTACAATACCATTGGTCCAAGATGTCCTTTCGAACCACAAACTTTCCCTCACGTTATTCTAAAACAACTCAACCTCAAAACAGCCATTGTAAAGAGCAAGAAGCATTAATGTGTGTACTTTGGAATGTTTGGAAAGATTTAGAACATTTATATTCCAAATATATCTTTAAAATTAGATTAGAAACACGCACATAAACCAACACAGATGTTTATTGCTACTTTAATTACCTCGCTTTTATTTGTTCTGCACTTTTATTTTTATCTCTGTTTCAATTCTCGCTGAGAAAGCAACTTGCATATGCATGAGTTGAAGGACACGCCCAATTCTGACTGGGAAATCCTTTTCAAAATTCGATCAGTGCTGAACACGATCCAAACAAACACAACATGCGAGAGCGATTTTATCAATACGAAGCAAATGGTTTATAGAGCGCCATTAATCTATGCAAAGATTGATTAACGGTGTTATAAATTCCTGAGCAAACGTTTGTTTGTCGTATAGAAAACGGTTGTGTGTTCAATATTTCAAAACGTAACGCTGTTTTCAGTCGGATTAATAAAATATTTAAATAAGTGGAGGAGAAACGATTTTATTGGACAAAGGGAAATGGATCGAAAGCGAAATGGAAAATAAATTATTTCAAAATGGTTATTCAAATGTTCCCGTGTACCAGTGAATATGGGAATTAGTTTCCTAAGAGCGGTTAGTAAATTGATGAAATCAATCGTAAACGCAACAGCGAAGAAATAGCATTCTAAACATGCATTGTAAGACGCCACAATCCATTTTTAACGGAGAATAAACTAGTGAAAATATTGAAAAGAAGATATTATTAAAATGCATAGCAGGATTGATTAAGACCGTAAAATATTTTTGAATATTTTTTTAATTGTATAATAATACTATTATAATATTTTTTGATTGTACGATAATAATTATATAATATTTTTTAATTATATAATAATAATTGTATAATATTTTGTAATTGTATAATATTTTGTAATTGTATAATAATAATTGTATAATATTTTTAATTGTATTATAATAATAATAATTGTATAATATTTTTAATTGTATAATAATAATTGTATAATATTTTTAATTGTATTATAATAATTGTATAATATTTTTTAATTGTATTATAATAATTGTATAATATTTTTTAATTGTATAATAATAATTGTGTTATATTTTTAATTGTATAATAATAATTGTATAATATTTTTTAATTGTATAATAATAATTGTATAATATTTTTTAATTGTAAATAAAATAATACTGTCGTTTTTAAATGTATTTGTTGTTGTTAATCGGCATTAGAAGAGCTAATATTTAACAGATGCAACGTTACCCAGAGAGGCAAAGTTACACCTAACATTGCTTTTTAGTGCCACGTCCAGACGAGAAAATGAGAGGAGCTTGTAATTGTAGCGAATCAATTATAAACCAGTTTGTCTCTGTGTGGGCAGAATCCTCGGAGTGAGTCAACTGTTTCGCTCCACTGCAAGTCGGTTTTCTCCTGCACAGATGCCATTTTCGACCAGTTATCATTCACAACGAGAGATAATATAGTTTGTATCTCGTGGTCAGATTGAGACACTCTGAGCGACAACTACTCGTTTGTCTCTTTCTCTAGTCTGGACGAGGTTTAGGGTGCACAATGGAAAGGGGGATTCTACAGTGATACCAGTTACAGTTTAGAACGAACATTCCCAACTATATAGTTTATATATAGTGTTTTAGGATTTCAATTTTGCCATTGTAAGTAATGCGCAATTCGGAATTTTGCATCACTCTATTTTGATGGGTTAACTTGAAAATTGTGTTAATGAATGTTGTTTCTGCAGCTTTGTATCTATTTGCAGCTTTATATATTTGTCCACTCGCTTCTTATTTTGAGCTTTACCTTCCTATGAATTTTTCTCTAACATAATTCAATTTATCGACTTCAAAACACTAAAAAATATTTATTTATAATAAAATAATATTTACCTTTTTAACATTTAATAGCATTTAATTAAAATAATTAATAACAATTAATATTATAGTAATTTATAATAATTAATTAATAAAAGTTAAAATTAAATATTATTTAAATAATTATTATAACATTTAGTAATATTTAATTAAATAATTGACAGCAATAAATAAAACATTATAATAATAATTATAATAATTAATAAATATTTATATTAATTAATCAATCAATTAATAATTATAATATTTAATCAAATAATATTTACTTTATTTAACAATTAGTATTATTTAACGTCTAGATTATTGTTTATTAAATACAATTTCAAAATAATAAACACATTTTTAATTATTTTTTTATCCAACCATAATGTAAAGAAAATACTTTAAAAATTTACTTTGCATTGCAGTAATATTCAAGTAAAACATTAGTAGCAGAAAACATTTTTCATTCTTTTACGTAATGTATCACAAAGTAATGATCTGTTTTCATTTGAAAGAAAAACAACCAAAACTATTTTTTAATAATAATCTATAGATACTCGTTTCTTCCAGTCCAATGATAATGGTTAAATGTAATTTCAAAAAGATACTTTACTTGTATGAGTTATTCAAAACTGAATAAACAAAAAAAAACTTTCATTGTTCTCTAAGAGTAAACTTAAAAAGTAAAAACAAAAGTTACAATTTGAGTATCCGTCAGAGGACATGTAATCTATCATTTCAAAATCAAACACATGACGGTAAGAAATCTGTAAACAAACAAAAAAAAGAAGTTTGTACTTTCAAAGCATGGCAAAATATTACGTTGTAACCTTTTGTTGCCGATAAAGTAAATGATTAATGAGTTTCATGACGTAAAAAAGTCCATTAAAACCAAAAAGCACTGAGATTTTTCTAAAAATTCCTAAACTAACAGTGTCTGGCTACAAACGATGAAAATGTAAACAAAATGAACCAGAGTTATGTGTGCGGTGAAATGGAAGGTAAAAGAAAAGTTAAAAGCTAAAAACAGCTCAAACCATGTTTATAGGTTTTAGTTTATGTATGCAACTTTTCAGTATCAATCTCTGTCACATAAAGAAATGGAATCACTGTGCCAATTCGTAATTGGGAAAGGATCATTAGAAGCTCAATACAGTCTATAATTTTAAAAGAAAAATGGTAGGTAAATATTTAATGCACTTTATAATATTCGTTTTTGCAATAAGGTGGAGTTTTTGCAACTAATTGGGATACTATTAGATGCATTTTTTTAAAAGATGAATGTGTATTTTGAATGATTAAGGAAGCGATCTGTAGTACATCCCATGATATTTTGTTCTTGAAGATTTGACAGATGGAAAACACTCCATTGGTCAATGAGAACTTGACAGGTGGAAGGATTACGTCTCAACTTCAACGTTACAGCTTGCAGATGTTTATTATACCTCTATTTTTACTAGTCACCAAATAAACATAACTAAAATAACTAGTCACCAAACAACTTGAAGATGCTTGTTATAATGCTATTTTTACCAATCATTAAATAAATATAACTAAACTAAAATACAATCATCTTTATTTTATTTTATTCTAGAGCTTTGTTATTTTTTAAACTAATTAATGATCACCTTAATAAAAATTTGGAAGTGCAAACACTTCCACACATTTTATTACTATTAACAGTAAATATTTACTACAGCGTGTATATTTATATAGCTTGAAGATGTTTGCTATGATACTATCTTTACCAATCACAAAATAGACATAATTAAACTAAAATATAATCACCTTTCCTTTTTATTATTTTAGAGCTTTGATATTTTTTTAAACAAATGAATAATTACATTGATAAAATTATCAAGTGCAAACACACGTACACATTTTTTATGCCCTTAGCAGTAAATATTTACTATGGCTTGTATATTTATATAGCTTGAAGATGTTTGCTATAATATTAGTTCTACTAATCACCAAATAAACATAGTTAAACTAAAATAGAATCCCCTTTTCCTTTTTTTTATTCTAGAACTCTGATGTTTTTTAAACAAATGAATAATCACATTGATAAAATTATGAAGTGCAAACACATCCACACATTTTTATACTATTAACAGTAAATATTTACGTACAAAGGAAACTATACCAAAAAGTTTGAAGTTCAAAATCTGTTGATCGAAAGGATAATATTTCTATTTAGAAGTAAGATGTTTATTGAGATTTATATATTTTTACCCTCTCTAAAACAAGATGAAACTGCTTCATTTATCCTTTTAGTGTTATGACGTACTATTAAGTCCACTCAATTCTAACTGCCTTAAATCTGGTTTTTTCATTCCTTGTTTCAAAATAACACATCTGGTATATGATGCACAATGCTTATCAATATATCCATTCGATGCAAAATCAGTTTTGAAATAAAGAATTTTTTTTAACCAGTTCCTAATTTAAAAAAGAATAATTAAAACTGTCTGTACTAAATGTTTTTGTTTATTTTTTAGTGATTTTAACTCATAAAAATCGATTAAAAATGTTATTAAATGATTAATACAAGATTACTGATTATTTATACGTGTCGATTTAATCTTCAATTTTTTCATAGTGATAAAATTTCATAATAAAACAATAAACCTGAAAAGTAAGAGATTAGAACATTTTTTCTTAGTTCATTATTAAATGCATGACTTGTTTGATTTCTAAAATAAATTTTTCTAATATACATAGATGTTGTTGTTCTAAAGCAGCTGGTAATACAGAGACAGTTAATCTTTATACCATGAGCAAGGTCTGCACGACTATTACTCATTTAGCACTACCCAGGGGGCCCGTGTAGCTTCAAGATATGCTAAGGACGCGAGTCACATTATCCCCACAACGCTCTACAATCATATTAGACCAGTACCTACGGTTTAAAGTGGATTTCCATAGTGATAAAATTACTATACATATACATTATATATATATAATGTATATGTACATTAATTTTATCTATTATCCTTATTATATATATATATATATATATACATATAGAATTTGTTTGATACTAATCCAGTTAGCAGATGGTATCACTGAACTGTATGTGTCGAAGGAGAGTTTTCCCCATGAGTGGGAGTAATGAACACTGAACACTGAACTCTGACCCGAGGAGAAGGGACAACGAGATTGAATAAGGGTAGTGTTCCTGTGCTTATCAGAGCACATCTACACAGTTGCGAATAGTGAAAAAAAGTATCAATTAAAAGTTTTAGTAAATTTAGGATGAGCCTATTTTAATTAAAAAAAATAAATCAGAAGGAAAAAAAAAAAAATAAACAAACAAAGCCAGTGGACGACGGTGAATCTGGGAATTGCAAGGGAAAAAGTGAGGGAGGGGAGAACTGAATGTGGGAACGCTGTCGGGAGTGTAGTCATAAAACGATTAGTGTTGTTGAAGGGGATCCATGCCAGTTTGACGTCCTCAGCTGGTTCACGAACAAAAAGACCAAACAAACGCAGATAATGGAGGAAGGAGACAAAAATGTTATTTTATTTTATTTTCTAAATGTAAGAAAGAGGCCGACCATTTGTTGTTGAAAATGGAAGCAAGGCCCCTCAGAGCAAGGTTGGCGTTTGACGAGAACGGATAGCTGCGTGAAGCAGCGAGGAAATGGAAATGACGATAAATGTCTATCGAAATAATTAGTTATTGTAGATATAGCTGTAAGTAATATGTAATTAAAAATGGCTAGAAAAGGAACATCCTGTTTCTTCACTTGTTTTCAAATTATCCCCTAGACACCACACCCAACATACATAGTATGTTCGCGTGTTTTTTTTAAATATTTATAATAGGAATCAAATAAATTGATCATTTAATAATAATCCTATTAATAATATATTCTCAAATCTCCTAATATCTATATTTGCTTATTTATTATGAAAACCTATATTAACGGAGGCCGCTGCAAAGTGTAGTCGAAACGCAAAGTGGAATCGGTAGATAAACAAGTAATATAAAAAAAAACTTTTTAAAGTCAATTCCTACTTTTTTCACTACATTGCAGAAAGTCCTTTATAAATAATTTTCATTCATTTTTTTAAGTTTATCTGGCACCATCTATTGGTAGATATATGCAACTTAAATCTAAAAAAAACTAAAATTAATTAATTAAATTTAATTACTGAATTAATATTTGGAAAAACTGTATTAACATCAAGTGTCATTCACTACAAGTTCAAAGAAAATGTATTTGTACTTAAGTGGATGAATAAAAAGTATTTTATGAATGATTGAAAATTTGAACAAGATATATATAGGGAGAGTGTGAGCTAATAGAAGGAATTGAATGAATAAGCTTGGAACTTGAATTTAAAGCTTAATTTTATTTTTAACATTGAGATATAGTAGAATTGGAAGTCATCTCGGAGGGCAGTCAGCGAGGCTGAAGTTGTCCAGTGAAAGTTGTTGGGTGTTTGAATTTAAAGAGTGGCTGTCAAAACAAAGGATTGAAAGGTATTTAGGCTAACAGTTTATAGAGTTTGTGAAAAGAACATACCGACAAAATTCACGAAGAGAAATTTGTATTCATCGATAATAGTAAAGGCAAGAAGCAGTCGTTATGGAAGAATTCAGGGTTAATGCTATAAATGATTTTTGAAATTTGGAGTCGGAAAATTAAAAAAAGGAAGAGAAAAGCTGATTATGACCATTATCAGTGGTCAAAACAACCTTTTATCATAACTTTACGTCACACAAGCTTTACAATAATTCACTTCAAATGCAGTCCTTTCGTAAGACAAGATTAGGCATTATTTTCTTTAATTCAGGGTTTAACGAACTTTAAAAAAATATTGTTAGAATCAAATGGCATTTTCAACAGATTTTGTATTACGTTATGATTAAATTAAATCACGACACCTTTAAGTAGAATACATTGGATGCAGCATTTGTTGGCATATAAAATTAAATTTCAAGAAAAAATATTTATAAGTTATATTAAATTTAAGAGATTCTCTGAAGTATTGAAATCACCCCACCTTTTAAATACTGTATTTGTTGATGTATAAAATTAATTTTCTTGAAAAATTATAGTCTCGATTCTTATAAATATTTTCGTATAACTTTTATTTTGCTTCTCATATGTAAAATATCAGATTCAGAGGTAATTGTCATTCAGATATAAAATATTAAATATTTTTTTAACTGCCTGTAATTTGTTTCGTAAATAAGCAGCTATCTAAATGCATTTTGTAAGCAACATATGTTCCTCCCATAGGAGATAAACAATTTTCTTTTCTATTACTTTTATCCCTTTTGATCTTTAAAGATAATATCATCTTTACCCACCAGCTATTTATTATCCTGAAATCAAGAATTGATCAAACTTCAGGGCTACATTTTTTCTTCCATTGAACACCGAGTCCTTTTTTCATGCTTATTTACCAAAAAATCAGTCAAATATCTTTCTTTAAAAAAGAGATACTTATCAAAGTGATAAATACCAGAGACGAGAAAGATTAGATTATTTCACTGAAAACGTCAACGTCATTATTTTATAGTGCCTCAGCACATGTCGATCATGCTTGTAAACATACTTAAGTCGCAATATTTCAACATTTAAATAATCAATCCGGATTTTATTAATAGAACCTAAATCGTTTAGACTACACACTTAATGGGAACGATATTTATATTTAATTTTGATTATGACACTATATTATAACATAATATGTTTCTTCCTTAGGAGATAAACAATTGTCCTTTCTATTACTTTTATCCCTTTTGATCAGTAAAGATAATATCTTCTTTACCCACCAGCTATTTATTATCCTGAAATCAAGAATTGATCAAATTTCAAGGCTAAATTTTTTTCCCATTGAACACTGAGCGCTTTTTCATGCTTATTTACCAAAAAATCAGTCAAATATCTTTCCTTAAAAAAGCGATGTTTATCAAAGTTTTAAATACCAGAGACGAAAAAGATAAGATTATTTCACTGAAAACGTCAACTTCATTATTTTATAGTGCCTCAGCACATGTCGATCATGCTTGTAAACATACCATAGTCGCAATATTTCAACATTTGAGCAATCAATCATGATTTTATTAATAGAAATTAAATTGCTTGAAGCTACACATTTGGTGTGAACGATCTTTATTTGCATTATATAAAGTCCTAATCAAAATTATTTAAGATAAAACTGTACTTTTTCAAAAACTTTTTGAGACATTGTAACATGTTCAAGAGCTTTCTGAATACATTGTATGATGTTTAAGTGCTTTTTAAAATATATCATATCATATCGTATCGGAAGGGCTTTTTTAAACACAGTAACTCTTTCTAATGCTCTTTTTGAAATATTGTAACAGTTTCTAATATTGTTTTGAAATGGTATAACATTTTCAAAAGCATTCTAAGGATTTATAATATTTTCGAAAAAGCCAAAAATATTCCAACATTTATGTCGTTTTTCGGGAACATTGTTAAGAAATAGAAATTAATTAGTTACAAAAAGGTTTAAATACATTGCGAAAAAATGTTCCTACGTACTTGTAAGAAAATTTTAAATCTAGAGTAATAAATAAAAAACTTTAGAGCTTTAATAAAAAACAAAATTTTAACAAGAAGAATTTTATTAAACCAATAATTCCATTGTGTTACCAAAACATTCTTTAAACTTTAAACAATTTTATATGTGATAGATAGAAAAGAATTACATAAAAAAATGCAGTTAAAACTTGTCATAGTTAAAAATACTGATTTCGAAAATTCAATAACATACTGGTAGTGAATAAAAATAAGACAAACACGAATCAGTACAAGTGATTTAAAATATGCGCATCAAAAAGAAATTACTTTACAAAGACAAAGACTGTAATTCAAAGAATTTTCTTCTAAAGGAATCCTTAATTTTAAGTTTCAAACTAAAAGAAAAAAAACTTGAAATCATTAATTTTAGATGCATATTGAAGAATTTAAATTTGATAGTTATCAAGCTGAGTGAAAAATAATTAGCTCGTTACTTTTTTGCAAAATTTAATATTATTTCTCAGAAAACGAGATAAAAGGATGAATGCGTGGATTTTTTTTCTTATTTATGGATTTTAGCGGAAAATTAATTAATAACGAGAAAAACATAATATTTTTAATTAGTAAAAAAACAACAAAAAAAAAAGCAATATGCAAAAAAACAATTTATCCATTTTTTGCCCATTAAGCTTAATTTTTAAATAATATACAAGAAAAGTTTTTAAGCAGAAAGCTAGGTTGTATGAGAAAAGTAAATTCAATTTAAATTATTTAAAACTATTTTTATAATGATAAATGATTCAAAATCACACCTATAGAGTGTAAAAAAATTCATGGCCCTCTTTAGAGGATTCATTTAATACTATTTAAATGACAGGATTTATTTCTGAGTATCAACTTTAAACCGTAGGTCCCGGTCTAATTGGCTGTAGAGTGTTGGGCGTAGGACTCACAACCCTACCCCGTTAAAAGCCCACTATACGGCTGTTACGATGATGATTTATTTCTGAATTTTATATATTAGCTCATGAAAGGAGTTAGACAATTAATTTATATAAAGCATAAGCATCGTTTTCAATGGAATATTTGTATTGTCTGTTACCAAAAATTTCCTGTAAAATTTATTTTCATCTAGATAAAGTTACAATGATGTTTTCTTTCATAATTAATAGATATTTTTAAGCAACGTTACACTAACGCTAACTCTAAATTTGAAATCTATCCCTCACTGTGTACATTTATTTAACTAGCCGTGTCATACATGGCGAGAGAAGTTAGCGTCACTTTAACGGTATTGAAAAGATTTACTCATATTACTGTCTTAAAAGAGATCTTAAGCAATCATATAAAAATGATAAATTCTATCTGTAAGAAACAAATGAAGAAGACGAACGAAACAAATTTTGATTTTTGTAGACCATATTTATTTTTATATGTCTATTTATTTTAATTTTATGAGCTAAACTTGATGATTAAATCGATGATGATAAATGATCCAAATTATATTTTCTCAAATTATATTTTCTCAAATTATATTTATCCAAATTATATTTTCTGCCTGCGAAACCATCTTTACAGATTCAAAATTGTTCCTTCCCCGATATGCACCTCTGGAGAGGCCATGGACTCCACGCATCTACTTCACTGTCCTGCTCTGAGCAAGACTTTTCTCGCCGAGCGATATTGGGAGGCTAGAGATATGTTAGATTAATGAACTCTGTTGCAGCATGTTTTGTTGTATTCTCTGGTTTTTTTTTGTTTTTTTTTCCGTTGTTCTTTTTATTGCTGTAATTGTTCATAAACTGCCATTGGAAATAAAAAAATATATATATTTTTTTCAAAGCAATTCATTTGATTTCTTAATGTATATAAGGTATTAAACTTACTAGCTACGCTATCTATAAGAAAACGACAAATTTCTTACAGCTAACGTAGCTAGTATTATTATCAAATGAATCAAAGTGAACCACAACCACCGGTCCATCAGTAGCTGAGAGGAATAGAGAAGAATACAGAGATTAACTACTGCAGGTGGAGTGCACTAAAGTCACTGCTTTGAAAGACAAGTAAACTCGATCGCAATAGTAGCACAGTTTCATATCGACAATTGAACTGTTTGGTCTGAGATTATCTGTTTCTGTCTAATAAGACAAATATAAAAATAATTGAAAGTCATTCCTAAAGAAATTATTTTGGTTGGAATGTAGCAAGGTTTGGAGTCTGATAAGTTACAGTTTGTAGTGAGAGTGTAGAAATTCATGCGAATATTACAAGGTATTTTGTGGCATAGGATACAAGTCAAAGTGCATAGCGTTAGTAAATTCTGAATGGTACATAATTTCCTGTATATTATTTAATTTATGCTATCTAATAAATTAACTTCATATGGTCATTTCAACAATATGGTCCGAGGTTTTCGGTTAGTATGAGATACGACTTGTAAATATGGGTAGTAATGATTGATAGTGGCCTGATGGCCGAATGTATGGTGGTAGGTGCCCCAGGTCACGGGTCCGGCGGTGCAATGGATATTTGGAGTGGTTCAGAATCTACTTTAAACCGTAGGTGTCGGTCTAATATAACTGTTGAGCGTAGGCATACAATCGTACCCCGTAAAAATAAAGCATCTCTTGTCTCAATCTGCCAGTAGGAAGACGGCCATTGGCCCATAATTGAGCTGTTGCGCCAATGAAGAAGAAGAATTATTGATCGTTATTCTGAAAATATCGCTATCCCTATACTGTAATTAATTGCAGAAAGTTCTGGAGTCCAACAAGTTCCAGTTTGGAGTTGGAGTGTAGAAAATCATGAGTTTGGTTTGTCGCTGTACGCCATCTTGTGCACATGAGGACTAAACAGACGAGGATCTATAGTTTAAAGTGGATTCCGAACCACTCACAAACACCCATGCCACCGTCAGATTCGAACCTGAAGCCTGTGATACAAAAGACCAGAGCGCTAGCCACCAGGTCGCAGAAAATCATGGGAGTGTATCAAGGAATGCATGGTGCTAGTAAATTCTTGGTATTATATGGTTTAATATATAACTTCAAGTATCTTATAAAATTTTATAGTAATCTATTATATAATTTATTTTGTCTGATACATTAATTGTGTGTACCAATTAATAAAATAAAAATAACACATCAACGTTCAAATTCGTATTTGAAAATTGATTATACTTCAAATGAAATATTTTTTTCTTCCGGTATCAACTGGCTATGCAGTTTGTTTGGGTCAATCTATCAATTTTGTTAATCTTATCAGAATTTCCATCCCACGAAAAACACACGCAGTCTAACGGGAAAGAATCTATTTATGGGGTTCCAAGAGGTTCTACTTGACCTTTCCACAGAGGTTACTCAGCCATATTATCTGACAGATAAACCAATGCTTAGCTGCTACTGAACTTTGTTTACCTACTCGTGCTCCTGCTTACCTACTCGTGATTCTTGGAAAGTATATATTAAACTAACTTAATATATACTTTCTAAGAAGATTTTTCAGCGAATTTATTATCCCGAAATGTTTATAAAATCTTTTTTGGAAATCTGTCAACATATTTAACTCATTACAGTTCGATCAATAATCAATATTTTAAAAATAAATGTAGCACAGCAATTGTAAAAATACATCTAATTCTATTTGAAGTGCGACAAGAACAGTTTATTTAAAAATTATTTGTGAATTGTTAATTTCAAAAACCAAATCATAAACGTTTAGTTAGCACCAGCATGGTTTGGAGGATATATAAGTAATTTCTATTGAACTACGGATGTTTTAATTCACTTTAAATAATAATCACTTCAATTATTTTACAACTGTATGTAGCGGCTTCATAATTCGTGTGAATTGCTTTCCTGTTTCTTCATTCTCTTGATTTTCTGAAAGAAAAGATTTAACGAAAATATTTTGAAAAACATGTGGATTATTATAGAAAAAGACATTAAATCAGTTGATCGACAAGGAAAAGTCGATTAAAGAGGAAATTAAATCAATTGCTCCGACAAATTTGGATGGCCTGATGGCCAGTTGGCTAGCGATCTCGCCTTTGGTACTACAGTCTTCTGATTCTTATCCTGGCTGTGGCATGAATGTTTGTTAGTAGTCCGGAATCCCTGTTACTGCAGTTCCAGGTCTAATTAGGCTGAAGTGTGCAAGAAATGTCTATAGAGCAACAAACCGATAAATTTTGATGTAACCTAAAAAACTCCTAACCACAGTTGCTATACAGGAACCGATATTAAGTTCGTTACTCACAGTCAGTTATCTAGACCTTTTATAATGGGTAATCTAATTCAGATGCTGTTGTGCAAACATATTTTCCACAGTCATGATAACTATATACCTTTGTAAAAGATAGCTTATTGGCCTGTCATCCTGAATTCTGCATTCCATTGACAACTGTCTATTGGGGGTACCCTTTAGTCAGTTTCCTTAAGGCGCAACTTCTATAAATGAGTCTTTCCATCTTTTTACTTTGTCTACAAACATAACATAAATTCTCAAATGATTATAACATCGAGAATTCATTCTTAATCAATGTTAGCTCTAGTTTTACTGTAATCGTCCTGCTTAACACAGCTTTATTATGAAAAATTATTTTAGTGGCCATGACTTTAGCTGTCAAAGGTAAACTATCAGCAGTGTTATAAAAATGAAATATCACAGTTAATAAGATTTGACCCTTTGTCTATAAACATAAATCCTCAAAATCCTCAATTGATTGTAACATTGACAATTCTTCTTTAATTAACGTTATCTCTAATTTTATCGTAATCGTGATGCTTAAAACAACTTTATTATGAAAAATTATTTTACTTTTGACAGCTAGAGTCATGGGCACTAAACTATCAACAGCGTTATAAAAATGAGACAGAACGGTTGATAAAATTTGACCCTTTCACCTGGAATTTGCGTATGCAAATAGCCAACTTATCCGTAAGCCCCAAAGTATCATTCCGTTGAAAAACGAAACAAGGCCTCCAAGGAAACAACTGAGCGATTGGCCATACCTAAGAAGGAACGTTAGGGTTTTCCGCATGCTTGCTTCAGCGAATGAGCAATCCGTTTTCATCGGCTTCCATAATTCATTTTTCCGACGAGGAGATGATCTATACCGTGGGTTAGGCCCGGATAAGTTAGGGATCTTCAATATTGGCTCCATTTTACCCCTTATCTCTTCAAAAAGAAGATATTTCCATGATGGACGCTCGAATCTATGAAATAGGGGATTTTTAGTAGGTGCATGTTATTCATGAAAAATGAAATCTAATAAAAAGACGAATTTTCTTAAAGGGATGAGGCCGTTGGTAATTTATTGTCGTAATTTGTGACGCCTCCTTTAGCGTGTCTAATGGGCTGAGGTTAAGGAAAAATGAGTGAGGAACCGTAACTCTTTACCGGTGCAGGAAATATTTGAGCAATATTTCCCTATTCTAAAGTTTATCGATTATGTTTTATATGCTGTTCGGTTCGAAACTTCAGGTAGAAAGTCATGATAAGTTGCCCTCTCCGAAAAAATAATTCCGCACTTAAAAAAAAGGAAGTTTCCCTCTTAAAAGAAGATTTCTCGTGTTAACTTTTAAAGCGTAAGGTTAATCATTGAGGCAGTAAATCTTCTTCACCTCTTTGCACGCTATGCCTTGAATCGGTATGACCTTCGTTAATCTGCTTTCAATCGGACAGAATCTTAATTTTTTTTTCGTAGTAGAAAATACAATATTCTGTATAACGTTATATTGAGGTTCTCTTTAAATTTATAACTTTAGCTCTCTCAATTAAATAAATTTAGTTAAATAATGCACAGTGAGAGAAAATATTTAAGTTTAGCGTTAGCTGCTCTGTAGCGACAAATAATTCCTTTCCTTATTATGAAGTTTACTGATAATGCATATTATACTTAATGTTCAGGGTAGTTAAAGTAAAAAATTTTTTAATGAAGAGCACTCGTTATAAGTTTTCTAAGGTAGAATATCATTGGATAGATATTGATAATTGATATTGATCATTATCTTGGATAATCATTGATCATCAATGATAATAATTAATCATTAATCACCTCTTTGATACTGTCCTTCAATCGACATGGTATTTCGTTAATCAGTTTTAAATCTAACAAGCCCGACTCGTGGTTCAGTGGCAACGTGCGCCGCTGGTGAGCATTAGTACTGAGGTTCAATCCGCTGGTAGCTTTGTTGTAGACCCTGTTTCAAAAAACGATCAGACTCGATGGCGTTTAGGATATTTAGCATCTTGCCTCGTTAGTCGGACTACCTGGTGGGAGTTTTGCGAGTTTTCTCCCATACGATACGCAAATGCGAGGTAGCAACACGAAGGCGACAAGACGCTAAATCAGACTTCTACCTACGGATGCTCCATCACAACAGAAGCTGCCCCCCCCCTTTCCCTCCTTCCATGAGAACACATCGGTTTACGGACTTGGTCTAGATGTTGTTGTCGACTCTGTGGGATAAGAAACAATAAAACAACAAATCAAACAAAACGAGAAGAAACTTCTTAAAACCAGTGAATTTTCATCTGAGTAAAAAATACAGTTTTAAATAACATTATAGTTTTACATATTTTTATATAAGATTAGATATTTTACATAACGTTTTACAGTTATAAATAATTTCCTTTAAATCTGCAACTTTGACTTGATCAGTTATGTAAACATATATTCAGTGAGACACAAGATCTAAATTTAGTGACAGCTGTGTTTTAATGACAAGTAAGCTTACTTCCTTAATGTGAAGTTTTTTGATCATATATATGTTATGCTGTTACATTTTAAAGTTTGCAGTAGTTAGTGTGAAAGTTGTTTTTTTCTTGATTTTCTTAAAAAAGCTTTTTCTTAAATGCAAATTATTTATGGTAAATATGGTTATAAACTACGCAGATGGTGTATAAAAAACACATCTTTACAGCTACAAAATACATACTTATCTAAAATATAAAAAAAAGTTATATAGTGTTTATTAAGATGACATACAAAAAAACACATCGCCTTTTAATTAAAAATGGAAAAACAGTGGTAATTATCGAAAATAAGCAAAAAAGTATTTCCATTTCTTAGCAATGTCAAATTGCATTGGTACGAATTACTGGTTATGTCAAATACGGAAAATGGTTCTAACAATATAGTATCGTTAATTAAATTACCGTTATATTTTAATATTTAGGCAAATTTATTGCTATACGGCTAAATTATAATTAAAAATCTATGTAGGTGGCGTATAAAAAACACTATTAAATGCGCAGATATAGGCATTTACAAACAAAAAGTAATGTAGTGTATGCTACGATCCCATACAAAAAACGCATCGTCTTTTAATTTTAAAAGGAAAAGCATTAGCTATCATCGTAAATAATTTAAAAAAGTGTTTCCGTTTCTTAGCAACATCAAACTGTGTTTCCGCGAAATACTGGTTAGGTCAAATACGGAAAATGGCTCTAACAATTTCATATTATTAATTAAATTGCAGTTGATAAATAGCTAAAATATAGTTAAAAACTTTGCAGATGCGTATAAAAACACATCTTAACAACTATAAAATACGCAGGTATAAGTAATTTGCAAAAAGAAGTAATATAATATTTACTCTGATCCCATACAAAAAACAAATCGCCTTTTAATTTAAAAAGGAAAAGCAGTGGTAATCATCGAAAATAAGCCGAAAAAATGTTTCCGGTTCTTAGCGATGTCAAATCGGATTGCTTCGAAATACTGGTTACGTCAAATCTGGAAAATGGATCTAACATTTCGGTCAATATTTAAGGTTCAAAAAAGTATCAATACTGGATGAAAAAGAACTTGCGTCATCGGATAAAGAGAAAAAAGTGTAACTTCTAAAAAAAAAAAATTTTTTTTTTCTTCTTTCGCTCGACGTAAATGCAAGTTTGAAAAAACATAACTGTAAGTAAAAATGGGAGGAAAAAAAGCATAACCGCATTTTCGGATCATTTAGGGAGGAAAAAAAAATGTCTGACTTCAACCGCTGTGATCGAGAACCGTTTTATGATGCGAATAAAAGATCTTGTAGCTTCACGTCTTGGAAAAGTACTCGAGTTCTGTAATAAATCTGTTGCGAGAAGTCATCTCGGGACTGACTCGCATTTTGCACTGCAATATATTTCGGCGGGAACATGGACGACAACGTGTCATTGGGAGAAAAATGTTTTGCATAAAGAAATTGGTTTTAAACTGCAGGTGTATATCAAAAAGATATTCAAAGGCTGGTCTTGACAGTTGTAAACTCTTTGAGATCCATATTTCTGATCCCAATAAGAACATTTTTCAATTTGGCGAAATACTGCATTTACTTATTTTTACTTTCAATTTTTTTCTCAAAGAATGCTTTAGTTTTGTATGCTTATAAGAATCCATTAAGTATGTATGTGTGTTTTGCATACGTATTGTTAAATTTAAAAAACTTGTTTGTCATTGCACCAGCTTTCACTTTACTGTAGACGTCAAATTTGCATATTTTATAGGCGTGGAATAGTCTATTGTTTTGCACATTAGGCTTCTTGACTAAGAAAACTCTAATAGTTTTAACTAACTCCGCCATAAGGAAATTTGGCTTTAAATTATGATGGCACTAAAGATCAAAATTGACACACCTAAATGGTGTTTATTTGTAAATGATCAAAGAGTTCAGCAGTATTCCTTTTCTTTTGTTTGTGGAAGCAGGTATAGAAGGCGATACCTAAAATTCGCCATAAGGAAAGTTGGCTTTAAATTATGATGTTGACCTGGTGTCCAAGTGGCTAGAGATCTGGCCTTTGGTATCACAGACTTCAAGTTCGAATTCTGGCGATGGCATTGATGTTTGTTACTGGTTCGGAATCCACTTTAAGCTGTAGGCCCCGGTCAGCTTAACTTTCGTGTGCCGTACAGCCGACAAACCAAATTATGATGATACCAAAGATTAAAGTTAGTCCACCTAAATGGCGTTTATTTGTCAAGCGATCAACAAGTTAGATAGGATTCATGGACTATAAACGTAAATGCCCTTTTATCAGAGGAAAATTGCAAGGAATTTTCGCCACTCTAACTGTAATACAAAAACCTCTCTATTATTTAAATCTCTAGTTATTAAACCACCTTTTTTACACTCATGTCCATAAATTAAGGATAATTCAGAATCACACAGAAATTGAACTCTAAAATAAAAATTTCCCCTGTAGAATTATCACACACATCTTGAAGAAGAATATGCAAATTACAGGAAACCACCAGATGGCGCGGATACTACGTCACAATGACGAGAGTGTAAGAGAGGGGTATATAAGGAATGGTGGCAAAGAAGTAAAATTGTTCACAAGCGCTTTAAAAGCTTTTCAGTGCAATAACCGCATAGTTATGGCACAAAGGAAGCATTTGGATGATTTTTTACTTGGTAGAATTATCGGACGACTGGAATGTGGACGTATCCAGCTGGATGTATCCGAGGAACTTGGAATCGCCCAGAGTGTCATCTCCAGGCTTTGGCAACGATTCCAAGATGATGGTAATGTGAGTAGATGTTACAGCACAGGTCGCCCCCGAGTTACAACGCCGAATGAGGACCGGTATTTAGCAGTTACTGCCAAAAGAAACAGACGGAGCACAGCATCAGACCTGTCCCGTCAGCTCTCTTCAGCTACCGTTACGACAGTTTCAAGGCAGACCGTGTACAGACGCTTAGGGCACATTGGTCTATATTCTCGTAGGCCTGTCAGATGTGTTCCACTTACTGCAACTCACTGTCGCCTGCGATTAACCTGGAGTAGAGAGCATGCATTGTGGACACCGCAACAGTGGTCTGGTGTGATGTTTTCCGACGAGTCCAGGTTTAGTTTGCAGTCTGGTTCTCGCCGGATTTTCATATGGAGAGCGCCAGGTACCCATTACCACCAAGAGAACACCATTGTACGACACCGTTACGGTGGTGCAGGATGGCTCGTTTGGGGAGGAATTATTCTTGGTTCCAGAACTGACCTGCATGTTCAGAGTGTAACTATGACAGGCCACATCTATCGGGATGTCATTCTGAAATAACATGCACGTTTGTTTCGGGGCGCCATGGGTGGTGAATTTCTGTTTATGGATGATAACGTCCGTCCTTACCGTGCAAACATTGTAGACGAATGCCTTCAATTGGAGGATATCACCCGTATGGATTGGTCAGCATACTCACCGGACTTGAATTCAATAGAGCATGTGTGGAATATGCTTGGCCGACGAATTGCAGCCCGTCAACCCCCTCCCACCTGTCAACCGGAACTTCGGAGGGCATTGCTTGATGAGTGGTGTAATATTCCCCAAGATCAGATTGATAATTTGATACTCAGCATGCCTAGGCGTTGTAAGGCCTGTATTGCATCGTCCGGGAGACATACTCCATATTAACCATCATACTAACCATGTTATACTGTTTTTTGTAAATAGGTTCTTTTTGAAATTTGCTCCAGGGAGTAAAAATCGCAATTTTTATTAATTATGTCAAACATATAGCATCTTTTTTGCTCTTTACCTTTTGTTTAATAAATAGACTTTACAAATAAGTCAAATTTGTTTTGCTTCTGTCTCTTTCTTTGCCTGAACTTCATTATCCTTAATTTATTGACATGAGTGTATTTCTTAAAAAATTCAATCAGTTTCATTTAACGGAATCCAAGTTTATAATTATGTTAATATGAAATATTATTAACTGAAATCAGGACAGGTTTTCTGAATATTAAAAAAATTTTTGATAATATCAATGTTTTATTTGGTAAATTACAAATATTACCAAACCAAATCAATGAAGTAACTACGTTTATTTGTTATTTTTTTGTTTTTGCCTTAAAAATACTACTGATATGCATTTTTATTTTATTAGGCAGTTTTTGCATTATCGTTGTGGTGCTGACGTTGATGCAAAAACTGTTTGCAAAACATATCTTATGTTATATTACAGTTTTTGCATTAAGTACAATTAACTGCTTATGTTAAATTTTTTGGTTTGTGGCTCACAGTTAAATAAACGAATATTCAGTGAGGGTAAATTATAAAATGTAATCTAAATAAATTAAAATTTTAGGACCACTATAGAAAGTTAAGTAAGTTCATAATATTATTTTTTTTCCTGCGATATAATTACATTGTTATTTATATTTATTATATGCACGTGCTGCAAAAATATATTACAACGTAAGTATTTTAAAAATGTAGTCTTATTTTCCCTGCATATTATTTTGAAGTTACAAAATGGTTCCCATTAAAACGATTACAGCAAATTCTACTACTTTAGTTTCTATTTTAATGAAGTTTATGCAAAATTTAGTTGTTTTATAGCGTTTTTAAATGTATTGGTAACAAAATTGTAATTTTAAGCAGCATACAACAAAAAAGATTAATTATTCATATTACAACGCTTTAGACACTAAATTCTGTATTAAATAAAACCGATAACAGCTGTTACTAATTTCTGCAACAATTTTGATAACTCCAAAACTAAACCATCTCACTAAAAACATTTTTAACCATTTAAATAATTCGTCTTTGTTGAGACTCCCGAAATTATGGATAGCACTCAAACCTATCACAGCCAAAAAATTAGCCGTAAGTTTCAATCCTCTATCACCGTTTTCAATTACATCACTCGATTATTTTTTCATGCCACCAATTTTCGCTCTTTTTTTTTACTTCTCATAATTTAATCCATCCATCAACTTCCTTACATAACTTAATCGCGAGATAAATCCCAAATTTAATTAAAAACTATTTCGCCAGAAAGTTCCACTTGACAAAAACGGACATCCATCACAGGGAAGAACGCTTCTTTATTAAAGGTCCGCGGTGGAGACCGCGAAAGTAGCTGCGCAATTAATCTTGTTACTTGCAGTAGCAGGCACTTCATTTTCCTTCTTGCTTTAATAATTTTGTCTCAACTTTTAGACCACAAAGAAAACACAACAACAAGATGTCTGGAGAGAAATGCCTGGAGTTTAAATTACGTCATTTAAGAGTTTTGCTGAAAGACCATAAACATAAATATGAGATTAAGTTAAGTGACATGGGTGTGTAAATACAATAACGTGCAGAGTGGCATTGAAGAGTGAGTGCGGAGGAAAGATGACTTAATTAGGTTAAGAATCCTCCCAAATTGGCTTCTTTTTCTACTCTTCAGAAGATGCATTTTATTTGGTAGTTTAGTTATTTTGTAGCCGAAGTCTTTCAAACACAAAACATGAGTAATAACTAGACAATTTAACAAATTTGTTAAAAACAAACATTTTAAATGATTCATTCAAATATACAAGTCTATCGTCTTTGCATTTATCGTAGATTAATCCGCAGATTATACAATAAAAACTTAGAACTAAAGTTCATTTTTCTCTCCCCTTTCTTTGATAATTTTGTCACAGTTTTTACATCACAAAGAAAGCACAATAAGATGTCTGAAGAGAAATGCTTGGAGTTTAAATTACATCATTTAAGATGCCTGCTGAAAGATCATAAACATAAATATGAGATTAAGTTAACGGATACAAACTTAAAGTTAACGGATGTGTAAATAAATACAATAAGGTGTAGAGTGGCATTGAAGAGTGAGTGCGGAGGACAGATGATTTAATTAGGTTAAGAATCCTCCCAAATTGTTTTAGTCCATTTTTCTGATTTCTTTTTCTATTCTTCAGACGATGCACTTTATTTGATAGTTTAGTTATTTTATAACCGAAGTCTTTCACACTCAAAAAATGAGTAATAACTAGATAATTTAACAAATTTGTTAAAAATAAACATTTTAGATGATTCATTCGAATGTAGAAATCCATCGTGTTTGCATTTATCGTAAATTCCTTCCTATAATCTGTGGATTTTACGTTAAAAACTTAAAACCTCTCCCCTTTCTTTAATAAGTTTGTCTCAATTTTTTAAACAACAAAGGAAGCACTGCAAGATATCTAAAGAGAAATACTTAGAGTTTAAATTACGTCATTTAAGATGGTTGCTGAAAGATCATCATCATAAATATGATATTAAGTTAACGGATGTAAACTTAAAATTAACGGATCTGTAAATACAATAACGTGCAGAGTGGCGTTATTGGCGTAGAAAAGATGACTTAATTGGGTTAAGAAATCTTACAAATTGTTTTAGTTCATTTTTGGATTTTTTTTTCTACTCTCCAGTTGCAAAACTATATTTAATATTTTAATTATTTCTTTTTAAAAAATATTTTACATCCAAAACTGTTATAACCTGATAATTTAACAAATTTGCCGTATACATTTTAGATTGTTAATTCAAATGTACACGTCTAACGTGTTTACATTTATCGTAGATTCCTTCCGATAATCATCGGATTATTCGTTAAAAATTTAAGAACAAAAAATCCTTTTCCTCTCCCATTTTTTTCATAATTTTGTTTCAATTTTTATATCACAAAGAAAGCACAAAAGATGGGCTTAAGATGTCTGAAGAAAAATGCTTGGAGTTTAAATTACGTCATTTACGATGCCAGCTGAAAGACCATAAACATAAATATGAGATTTACTTGAGTGACATGGATATGTAAATGCAATAAAGTGCAGAGTGGCATTGAAGAATTGATGCAGTTAAAAGATGACTTAAGTAGACTAAGAAATCTTACAAAATTGTTTTAGTTTATTTTTGGTTTTTTTCCTACTCTCCAGAAGCAAAACTATATTTAATATTTTAATTATTTCGTTTTAAAATTCTTTTACTTGCAAAAATAAGTTATAATTACTAATTTAACAAATTTGTTTAAAAAAATATATTTTAAAGGGTCATTTGTGTTTGTATTTAATTTAAATTTTCGTATTTCTATAGAATGTCAGAGTGGGCTGATATTACTATTAATTTCTTATTTGAATAAACTAGTCTTTCTTGAGCTAATTTGTGGAGATTTTGATGTAGCTCTTAATTATCTTAAAATCTTGGTCAATGGATCTCAATATTCTCTAAAAATCTTGTAATTTTTGAATAAATCTGTGAAAAATATATTATGATAATCATTTTAATATTGGATACGTTTATTGTGATATTTCACATAAATGAACTTGTTGATCTAATAATTTTCTTAATTTTATGAACACATGAAATAAACTTCTTATTAAGAGAACATAACCCTTATGTCTGTGAACCAACCAAGGACACACTTAGGGAGTTGTTAAATATGTGCAAATTTTCTAGCATCCGAATGCTGTTGGCTTGGGATAATACAGCTTGATAATAAGGGAAACAGAAACCTTAAATATGCATTCCCTGAAACTATAATTAACGATTTTCTGAGAAACATACGCGCATTCGCAACATGCTCTCGCGGTCACCTACAAAGGAGCAGTGTTGGAGATCATTAAGACGATAGCTTTCATTTTGGTAGATAGTGGAGACTAAATGAAAGCAAGCGAGGAGGTAACTGTGAGAATGAGCCATTTCAAGTAAAATTAATCTTTGTATAGCAGTTGTTTTCCCACATAAATTGGGTCTCGTCAGAGGTTGCCTTAAAACTTGGATGAAAGGCCACTTAAATGACATTTGACTAATGGGAGGGCCACTGAAATATATCACAATTTTCTATCATTTGTGGCTCATTTTATATGGGTGTATCATATATGTATTGTTATAAAGAAGAATGATGATAAATAAATGAAAAATTTAATTTGTTACATGATAATATTTTTCTTTTTTCATTGCAAGAAAAATGGCAAAATATTTCAATTTGAATTTTATTTCATAAATTGGAAGATTTTGAGCCTATTTCTGATCAGGAAAAATACTACATAAAGAAGATTTTGAATTGATAATTAAGTTTTTAAATTAACTATTAAGTTGCTAAATTAATCATTAAATTACTGAATTAGCCATTGATTTTCTGAATTAACCATTAAGTTGCTGAATTAATCATTAAATTACTGAATTAGCTATTAAGATGCCGAATTAACCATTAAGTTTATAAAACAATATACTGAATTAAAAATTCAGTTAATTATGATGCCGAATTAACCAGTAGGTTTATAAAGAAATAGAATTAACAATTAAGATGGTGAATATACCATTCATTTGCTAGAATTAACTAATAATTTGATGAATTAACCATTAAGATGCTGGGTTAATCATTAAAATGCTGAATTAATTATTAAGATGCTGAATTAAGTTCTACTTTTTATTTCCTCACTCCAATAAAATTAGCAATTTTTTACTTGTGTCATTTTTCTTGCAAGTATACAATTTGTTTCGATTTTTTATGTTAGCCAGTAACTATTTTAACATAAATTTTCGTTTATTAAATTGTTTCCATTTTTTGTTCATTTTTTTTTTTTTTTACTCATAAAGAACAAGTAAATGTTGACTCAAAGAGATTCCCACGTAATAATAGAATTTTAATCAATTGTCTTAATTAACTATTTTGTAGGTTCTCATTTTAAATATCACGATGATTCTCATTGAAATTTCTCATTTTAAATTTGCGATTCTATGTTATCTTAACCGGTTTCATTTGCGGAAGAATAACAAAAAGGTTATAAAATAAATTTAACAGAATTTTAAAGAATTGAATTATATGTATGTATGTGTGTTTCGTAACACAAATTTTTTACCAGCCTGAATGTTGAATATATTCTGCAATATTTTTAAGATCCAAATGAAAAGAAACAAAAATCATATTTTACAGGTTCCTTGCTTAGCTAAATATACCAATCGATAATGAAGTATATTCAACAGTAAAAAAAATTCAATTTAATGATAAATGAAATTTAAAACTCTTTGTATATGCCACAATGAATATAATGTATAAGAAACAAATAAAAATGTGTAAAAAGAACTAAAAATTTAATAACAGTTATCAGGTTTCCTACGATTCAAAATTACAGCCTTAACCTGGGAACAGGCAATTTCCAACACAAGTTATAACAAATTCAATTTCCAATAAAACTACGGCACGTAGTAAGTGGTAGTGAATAGTTCGCTAATAGATTCAAAGTAGGTAATTAGAGGAAACTTTTTCTTTCTGTTACATTTTGAAATATGGAAGAGGAAAAAAAATTTGAAAGGGAGAAGGAAGGGGAAATTAAAGGTTGTGACAGCCAGCAGTCAAAAGGGGCCAGCACACACTCCGAGCCGCACTTAGACCACACCCTAGATCGTTCAGCAGAGAGCCAATAGTGTAATATTAGCCTAACTAACACTGGTTTCATAGCTGTTGGTATTTTCTAAAAGATCCACACTTTTGCAGCTTTATTTAAAAATATTTTTAAAGCTATTCCAAAGGTTAATTAATGGTATATTTAATTTTAGTACTAATTAAAATATATTTGCATAAATACAGGTAATTATATTTTGCTTACGGTATATTGCTTGGACTCGTTTCTATTTATGCATGCCACGAATACCCCCCTGTTGGCCGATCAAGACATGGCATTGACATCCAGAAGAAATTTTAGGATCCATCTTTGTCTGGGACCTTTTTATAGGAACTGAAGATATTTTTCAAGATAGGCGTTTTTCCTAAAAGGTTAATGAATTGAAAATATAATTTTTAATATCAATATAATTAATTATTGTGTTGTACATTTTTGTGCAGTACATCGGTGAGACACGTGCTCTACATATGTATGCCATGAATAGTTCCCTGACAGGTTATATATGGTCGGGATATCTGGGAAGAATTTTAGGATTCAACTTCTTTAGGGACATTTAGAGTTTTTCCAATCTAAAATTTATTTTTTAATATTAATTAAAATATTTAATCAATATAGCTAATTGTGGTATCTTTTATTTATACTTCAGAGGACTTCAGTTTTTAGTTGAAACTGAAGTCCTCTGAAGTATAAATATGCCACGAACAGCCCCATGTTTGCCCATCAAGACATGGCATTGACATCCAGAAGAAATTTTAGGGTCCATCTTTGTCAGGGATCTTTTTATAGCAACTGAAGGGATTTTTCAAGGTTGTCGTTTTTCTTAAAGGTTAATGAATTAAAAATATAATTTTTAATATCAATATAATTAATTATTGTGCTGTACACTTGTGTGTGGTACATCGGTGAGACACGTGTTCTACTGATGTGTGTCATACAGAGCTCGCCGACATACGATAAAGGGCCGGGCTAAATTTTAGGATCCTAAATGCCCCAAAAGAAGTAATTTTTAGGGGAATTTAGGGTTTTTCCAATCGAAAATTTACTTTTTAGTATTAATTAAAATATTTTATCGATATAGATAATTGCGGTATCTTTTATTTAACAAATCAATCATATCGACAAGAACACAAACTTATCAATCGATATTAATGATTTTATATCTTTAGAGTATATAAAGATATGCTTTTATATTTATAAAAATGAACCAATCATATCCACAAGGACACAAATATCTCAATCGTTATCCGGAAATGCATACTTTTAAAGCATGTAAAGATATGCTTTTATATTTAAAGCAATGAACCAATCGTTTCCAAAGGGCACAAAAATCTCAATATCTTTCAAAAATTGCATATCTGAATAGCCAACAAAATTGCTTTTCTGTAGTGTTAAGTTTTTATAATTAAAGCAATAAATGAATCACATCCACAAGAACACAAACCTGTCAATCAATATCAATGATTACACATAGAGTGTAGTATGAGGACATATTTATGCTTTTATATTTATAGCAATGAACCAATCCTATACACAAGGACACAAATGGTTATCGAAAATTGCATGATTTTAAAGTATGTAAAGATTTTCTCTTAGATTTATAGTAATGGACCATTCATGTTCAAAGAACACAAAAATCTCAATATCTATCAAAAATTGCATATCTAAACAGCCAACCAAAAGGCTTTTCTATAGATTGATTTATAACTATAATTATACACTGAAGTGACAAAAGTCATGGGATAGCAATATGCAAATTTTCAGATGGCAGTAGCATCGCGTAGAACAGGTATAAATGCGCAGTGCTTTCGCAGAGCTTTCATTTCTGTTCAAGTTATTCATATGAAGAGGTTTTGACGTGATGATGACCTCACGACGAGAATTAACAGACTTTGAACGCGGAATGTTAGTTGGAGCTAGACGCATGGGTCATGCCATTTCGGAAATCGTTAGGGAATTCAACATTCCCAGATCCACTGTGTCAAGAGTGTGCCGAGAGTATGAAATTTCAGGCATAACATCCCACCATGGACAGCGCAGTGGTCGACCGCCTGCACTTAACGACCGAGACCGGCGACGTCTGCAAAGAGTCGTAAATTCTAACAGACAAGCAACACTGCGTCAAATAACCGCAGAAATCAATGTGGGACGTACAAGGGACTTGTCTGTTAGAACAGTGCGGAGAAATTTGGCTTTCTTGGGCTATTCCAGCAGAAGACCGACTCGAGTGCCTTTACTGACAGAACGACATCGCTTGCAGCGACTCTCGTGGGCACGTGAGCATATCGGTTGGTCCCTAGATGAATGGAAAACCGTGGCCTGGTCCGATGAGTCACGATTTCAGTTGGTAAGAGCTGATGGTAGGGTTCGAGTGTGGCGCAGACCCCACGAAGCCATGGACCCAAACTGTCAGCAAGGCACTGTTCAAGCTGGTGGTGGCTCCGTAATGGTGTGGGCTGTTTTTTCATGGCATGGACTTGGTCCTCTGGTGCGACTGGACCGAACATTGACTGGAAATGCTTATGTTCAGCTACTTGGAGATCACTTGCAGCCATTCATGGACTTCATGTACCCAAACAGCGATGGGATTTTTATGGATGACAATGCGCCATGTCACCGGGCCACAACTGTTCGCGATTGGTTTGAAGAACATTCTGGACAATTCCAACGAATGATCTGGCCACCTAGATCGCCCGACATGAATCCCACCGAGCATTTATGGGACATCATCGAGAGGTCTGTCCGTGCCCAAAATCCATCAACGCTTTCACAATTATGGACGTCTATCGAGACAGCATGGCTCAATATTCCCGCAGAAGACTTCCAACGACTTGTTGAGTCCATGCCTCGTCGAGTTGCTGCACTTCGCCGGGCGAAAGGAGGGCCGACGCGATATTAAGAGGTATCCCATGACTTTTGTCACTTCAGTGTAAAAGCACATTATATCCACAAGTAAACAAACTTTTCAATCGATATCAATAATTACATATCTGTGCAGCATATAATGACATGCTTTTAAATTCATAGCAATGAATCAGCCATATCCACAAGGACAGAAATATCTCAATGGTTGTCCATAATTGCATACTTTTAAAGCATATAAAGATATGTTCTTAGACTTACAGTAATGAACCAATCGTTTCCAAAGGACACAAAAAATCTCAATATCTATCAAAATTTGCATATCTTAACAGCCAACGAAAATGATTTTCTGTAGAAATATGCTTTTATAATTCTAGTAACAAATCACTCATATCTACAAACATGTCAATCTATATCAATAATTACATATCTTTAGAGCATATAAAGACATGCTTTTATATTTATAGCAATGAAGCAATTTATCTACAAGGACACAAAAATCTCAATGGTGATAAAAATTACATATTTTAAAAGCTATGGAGAAATTTCAATTTTCCCATAACCGCCCAAAGAAAATTTCCCGTTCTGTATTAAACTTGAATTTTTGGTTTCCTTACTTTTGATACCTAACAGGAATCGACGTCTAATAAAATATTATTGATAACGCTTCTAATAATAACTTCCAAGTAAATATTTTGAAATTCTAAACAAAATAATGTTCAAGCTATTTTTAATGCAAAACTGCCATTATATTTAGGAATTTTAATGTTGATTTTCAAAAAGAATTTTAGTTGTGGTTTCAGATCAATTATATTTACTGGATAATTAACTCCACTTGAAACACCCATAAAACCCTTTGTGTATATTTTGAAATGAATAGCAAAGTTTTTATAAGTTTATTTTAATATATTTTACGTATTAATTTTTGTAATTTCATGTTTTTAAAATGTTTTCGTAAATCAAATATTCTTTACGAAATGTAAAAGTGTAAAATACGAATATGCATTAAAAACAAGAACTATTTTGACTGGTTTAAAGAGAAATCTATTATTATTTTTTTCAGTTTTAATTAGTATTCAGAGATATTTGAACCAAAAAAATTTCCTCAGGTATCTTCCTTGAAATTTACTAAACATTTCGAAACTATATTAGTTATTTTTGTTTGTAATATAATAAAGGTGGCGAATTCTTGAAATTTCAATTGCAAAATCTTGGAACCTCATTTAGTACCAAAAAAGTTTGTGAATATCTAAAAGTGATTATATTTCTATTATAATCTCTTTCAAACTGTGTGGATAAATATTAAAATTTTCAATTAACTTTAATAGATAGTAAACACGCTGACAATATCGTCAGTAGTTTATAAATCGATTCATATTCATTTAATGTAACCGCACACCCATATATATGCGCTACGTTTATATATGCTATGATTTTTTCGTTATTTCATTATTTGCGCAGGGGATTTCCGCAAATTTAAATTTCAAGAAAAATAGTAATTTTCGTATTTATTTATTTTATTTTATTTTATTTTATTTAATTTTTTAATATATTTTTGTAAAAGATTTTATTTTAAAGTAAAGTTAAGGTCACCCATATTTATGATCCTTAATACATTTCACGGATAGAAGAAGATTGGTCAAATAGGGATTAAGGTTACAAAATTGGAGAGAAAAATATAAGGAACAATAAAAGAAATTATAAAAAAAAAGTTGATAAAAACGTCTATAAAATTAACAACAAAAAAAAATCGACTGGGTCGATTTACAGGTTATTCATAAACTTTAGAATTTAATGCAAGAACAAAACCCGTAACAGGAATCTTAAAAAATTAAAATCTACAGAATTCCAAACGATTTTCTTGGCTTGAAAAATCTTATTATCAATTTGTCTTTGCTTTCACCGGATGATCTTTTAAGAATAATTTTATATTATTTAATAATTTAATTATTAACTCGTAAATGGAATTTATGTAAATATTATGTATATAAAAGCTCGCGAAAAAAATTTAAAAAGAGCTCGTGAAAGAAATTTAAGAAATTAAAAAAATGCTCGTGAATGAAATTAAAGAAAAGCTTGTGTAAACAGTGTAAATAGGTTAAGGTGTAGCAAGAGAATATAAAATAATCTTGTTGCAGAATATTAAGATTTCTAAAAAAAGAATCTAAGAATTCAATTTTTCTTCCAATATTTTACTATACCAACGAAAGTCTCCTTACGTTATTGATATTGACAAATTACATGTTATTCTAGAGAAATAAGTAATGAAAATAAATACTCCCGAAAACGACTGAAATACTTATGAAATGCCCAATCCAACTAATAGCCCACAAGCTAATCGATTTGAGTTGATTCCTGTTGCATACGTATTAATCATTGCATTGAAAAACAAGTAGACTCAATGGAATTTGTGACAAAGCATATGCATCGATTCAGATGGAACTCCATGATAATATGTCTCTTTTTTATACATTATTTCAACATTTTTCTTGATTACAAAAGAACATACTTCATTATAATGATAAGCAAAATCCTTATTATGATAAGTAATATCCTACTCTTGGCCAGTAAAAACAAACGTTATCTAGCTAAAAGCATGTTAGCGTGCAAAAAACGAGAATTTGATAGTGCATTTTGATAGTGTAAGCATACGCCACAGCCACTGCTTTGAATTCGAACAGTCCTTATCGATTATCCCTATCGAAATTGCCTGTGTTTTCTATAAATTGGCACGCACCTGTTAAGTATTTTCGTAAGGAAACTTTACTGAAGAGCATACTCACAAATCTGATAAAAATTAAAACTATGGTTTATTAAGAAAACAAAAATAAATATGGAATGGAAGTTATAGGATAGAAAAAATGCTATATTCTATTATTTCTCTAAAACGGCACCCAACTATAGGGTAGTTACGCAAGGAAATCCTATTGAAGAGCATACTAATACTCGCAAATCTGATCAAAACTAAAATTATGGTTTATTAAGAAAAGCCAAAATTATATAGAGAACATAATCTATAGGATGGAAAACAGCTGCATGGTGAACCACGGCTGCCTGCCTACTGGAAGATTTCGAGACAGGAGATGTTTTCTTTTTTACGGAGAAGGATTCTCCGCCCCCTATGATGTGCAGTCATATTAGACCAAGATCTACAGTTTAACGGGAATTCTGAACCCTTAGAAATATCCATGGCACCTCCTGGACACAAATCTAAAACCTGTGGCATTGAGCGCCAAAGCCCTAGATAGAAAAATATTATATTCTTTTATTTCTCTAAAAGGACACCCAACTGTTGAGTAGTTACGCAAAAAAATCCTATTGAATAATATACTAATACTCGCAAATCTGATCAAAACTAAAATTATGGTTTATTAGGAGAAACAAAAAATAAATATGGAAAGGAAGTTTAATGATAGAAAAATATTATATTCTTTTATTTTTGCACTGTCAATTATCTTGAAGAAAATTAAAATTGAACTTCAAGTATTCAGAAAAGTAGCCAGAAGACAGAGTAGTAAAGCAGACAGAAAATTACCATATTCTTTTATTTCACTAAAATGGCGCACAACTGTTAAGTAATTACGCAAGGAAATCTTCCTGAAGATAATAGTAATACTCACAAATCTGATGAAAAATTGAAATTATTGTATATTAATAGAAACAAAATATAAATACGGAATGGATGTTATATGATAGATAGAAAAATACTATATTCCTTTAAATGATAAGCAACTGTTGGGTAGTTACGCAAGGCAATCGCATTGAAGAGCATACTAATACTGCAAATCTGATCAAAACTAAAATTTTGGTTCATTAAAAGAACCAAAAATAAATATGGAATGGAATTTATAGGATAGTATAATCCCATATTCTTTTACTTCTCTAAAATGGCACTCAACTGTTGAGTAGTTACGCAAGGAAATCCTATTGAAGTGCATATAATACTCGCAAATCTGATTAAAACTAAAACTTTTGTATATTAAAAGAAACAGAAAATAAATGCGGAATGGAAGTAGTTATATGATAGATAGGAAAACATTACATTCTTTTATTTTTGCACTGTCAATTATTGTGAAGAAAATTCAAATTAAATTTCAAGTATACATTTCGAACAGTGAATTAAATAGTAAAATGATTTTACCTCTTATTTTTTAATCTGAAAGATAGATCGTTTATTCTACAAGTCAAATACAATAATTTCAAGAAAGATTTAAAAGAACTTCCCTTAATGACAATGTGCGCGTGATATTCCATTACGTTATACTTCAGTATCATAACGACACGAAAGAATATTAAATTCCAATATTGTACGGTTATGAGTGAATATGCAACTTTTTAAATACAAAATCTATCAAATATTTTGTCATTAAATATGAGACGAATAACTATCTCTCTAAATCTAAAGTTTTAATGAAGACTATGTTATAAATCTTGAGCATTTTAGTTGGAAAATTATTTTGTTATTAGAGTAAACCGTTTTACTATTCAGAGTAATTGAAAAATTATTTTGGAGTTCCTCTTAACCAAAGTTTGAAACTACATCATTAAATCTTCTTAGCTTTTATACATCATAAACGTATAAAAGGTGTTTTTTATCGATTTCAGGGAACATTAACCCTTACCATAGTTTGGATATTGATATTTACAATTTTATTACCTTTACTTCTAACATAAAAGTAATGATATTAGAAAACTTTACAATAAGTATTCAACGGATGCAATCTACTCTTTTTTTAATATTTGAAGCATTTGTTTTAAGCTGAATATTATTTCCTTAAATTTATAAATTAATCATTTAATTCTTTGAAGTACTAATTTAAAAATTGTCATATATATACATAATTTTTTATTTAGTAATAGATTAAATGTATAACATTTATACATTTAAGGAAATAAATGTATAAATATTTTATTTCCTTAAATGTATAAATAAACAATTTAATTCTTTAAAGTTCTTTGTAAATTAAATGTTATCATATATATATATAATTAGTCATTTATTATTTAATAATAGATATTGATTCAACTACACTTAAATTAATACACTTTCTAACATTTATACATTTATTTCTTTAAATGTATAAATAAATCACTTAAATCTTTAAAGTTATTTATAGTTTAAATATTATAATATATATAATTAGTCCTTTTTTATTTAGTAATAAATATTAATTTAATTACATTTAAATTAATACACTTTCATACATTTATACATTTATTTCCTTAAATGTATAATTAAACCACTTAATTCTTTAAAGTTCTTTAAATATTTCAATAACTTATATATATATATATATAACTAGCTATTTTTATTTAGTAATAGATACTGATTCAGCTATATTTAAAGTAATGAACTTTCTTAGTGGTTATGAGATAACAAAAGTTAAGTACCAAAGAGAAAAATCTCATTTCCTTATGAAAGTCTTAATAGATATTTTACTTATATATTTGAAACATTTGTTTCAAGCTGAAAAAATTTCCTTAAATGTATAAATAAGTAACTTAATTCTTTAAAGTTTTTTCTAATTTAAATATTACCATATATATACAGGGCGATTATAATTAAAGTCCCACTTTCAAAATGCTGTAAAAAAAGAACCACTCGTCACAATGAGTTCAAATTTGAACTGAAGATACTTGAAGGCGGAAACGGTATGACATCAAAAAAAGTTATAAAGTTTATTAATAGATGGCGCTGTAAGCGGCATAAAGAAAGTGAATTCGGCTGCCAGTGATATTTGAATTGAAATTACAACGTATTTGGCATGAGTTACACATTAAACCAACTGTAGTGTTCAATGTTCTTGATTGTTTCGGTTTTTTGACTGAAAAAAAATGACTTCCAAGTCCTTTAACAGTTGTGTCACTGTTAGTGGAAAGCTCATACACCACGGCAAGGTCATACCAAATTGGATGGAAAAAATCGGCGGAACTCTTTTTTGATGCCATAGCGTTTCCCCCTTCTTCAAGTATCTTCAGTTCAAATTTGAACTCATTGTGACGAGTGGTTCTTTTTTTTTTTTACAGCATTTTGAAAGTGGGACTTTAATTATAATCTTCCTGTATATATATAATTAGTCATTTTTATTTAGTAATAGATATTGATACAACTAAATTTAAATTAATGCACTTTCTTAGTGGTTATGAAATAACAAAGTGAAGTAACAAAGAGAAAAATCTCATTTCCTTACAAAAGTCTTAATAGGTATTTTACTTATTATATATTTGAAGTATTTTAAGATTTTTATTATTCTATATGCATTAAATCAACATTTAAGCATGACGGGGGAAATTTCAATTAATTTTTTTTATTATAAGCCATCTTTTATTTTTAGTAGTTATCAATATATACGCCAAAAAGATTTTATTTGTAGGTAACCGACTTGACCGTGCTTCTGTGAAATTATATAATTTTTGCTTTGGAAAATTTAATAAATATGTTATAGACAAAATAAAATTATATTAAAAATTCCATCATTTCAGACGATAGAAAGTTTAATATAATCCTTTATTAAATGTCCCTTAGGCTTAGTGATATATAGTTTTAATAATGTATCACATTTAATATATAAAGTAGCTCCTAAAAGTATGGAATTAAAAAAAAAATTTCATAACTTTTAGAATATGCATTAAATAAAATAAGTAAAAAATGGTAAGGAAAAGAACTGAATCACTTAGCATTTTTTTTAAATAGTATATTAATGCATCATTAATACTATTTTATTTAAACACAAATTAATTTAATTTAATTTCTATTTTTGGGAATCTGATAAAAGTAGATGATTCTCGAACAGAAAGTTTCAAAAGCACTAGACAATCGCTAATTTCATGTGGTCTCATAATTCATGGCACTGAATATCTGCTATCAGATTTGAGTGACAGGTTGTTCTCATTAGTACTAAAACACTAATTGCATGTAATATAACTATCCACAACACTGCTTATCTGCTGTTAAATTTGATAAATATAGTACATTTAAATCAATACACAATAACAAGTAGATAATAGCAAGCTATTATTGTTATTATGTATTTGTTAAGCATGATACATTCCTCTCTCCTGGGAACAAAATGCTACAACTGTTCACGTGGGAAAAGTGCTACAATGGTAACAAATAACTCTGAAAATAATGTGAATTTGTTTATACATGGTTTATATTATAAAAACAAAGTGATAATTATATGGAATAAAATAGCAAACTATATTATAGAATATCTGTAGATAAAAATATAAACTTTTGAGTTTTCGTATAAATAAGTATGAAACTTCCAAACAGAATTTAGCAAGCATGTTAAAGTTTTTTTTCAATTTTATCTGTAAAAAGGATTAAAAGAGTAGATTCAGAATTACGCATGCTTTCTAAGTGTATTCTTTCCCTTCCATAAAGATAAACTTACGCCCTCAGTTAAGATAGCTCAAAGAACACTAAAGATAGCGACCTCCTTAATGCATGAAATAGAAAGAAACTAAATTCGCTCAAGAAATTTAATCATTCCGAAGAAAAAAATTTCAAGTGTTTTTCTAAAACAACCCCCTTTGTCTCTTTCCTTTCTTAAAAGATGTTTTTTAAAACTTTTCCCATGGTTTTTTTTATGTAGTTATGTTGTTCTCCAAACAATATTTTTCGAAGAACATTCATAAAATTCAAAACGCGTGCAACAATAAATAAATGGTGACTTTTATAAGAAAAATAGAATTTTTAACAGTTTTTCGATAACAAACAGTTTACAAATTGGAAAATCTTTCAGTTTATATTTTGAAAAACTTTCAAACAAATTTTTTCCATCAAGGATAGAAATTCATTTTAATAAATGTAGTGCGTCCAAAGAGTACAAAATATATTTGTAAACCTATCAGTAAATATTAAAACAAAATACAAACTTTAAGTAAACAATACTTCGAAACGTCAACCCATATTATGGCAAATTTATTTTACGCTAAGATAAATTGAAAATGGTTGCCCTTTTAATATTAATTAAAACATTAAGGTCAGATTTTTCTAAAAAGAAATTCTTAGAAAAATTTACATCTGCCATATGCCAATAAAATTCATTTATTTTTTATAATGAATTCTAAGGTCTAATAGTAATATGACAAAATACATTTATTCATTCAATTATGTTTCAAACAATCATTGAATAAAAAAAGAAGTTTATTACAAAAACAATTAAACAGGCCAACATTAGCAATACACCGAACCCATGAAAGAAATCCTTTACTTTATTCTGCATAAATAAGCCTCCTGGAAATGGTTACTCTCTTTTATTAACTGAAAAGCTAACTGCAGGTTATGACAAACTCTAATAGACAACAATTTAAATAACTATATTTTTGGTTAAAATAGCAATTTAAATAAGTTTTAAGTGGTTCAAGACTTTTATAAGCTTTTATTTTCCTTTTGAAATAGTTTAACATTAAAAGAAATATTGTCCTGCCTTTACAAATGAGGTTTCATCACAAAATACATTTATTCATTTCAAACAGCCATTGCCATTACTACAAAAAAGAGAAAAACCCATTAATCAGACCAACATTAGCAATAAACCCAACCCATGAAAGAAATCATTTACTTTAATTCTATATAAACAAACCTCCTGAAATGGGTTACTCTCCTTTATCAATTGAAAAGTTAATTGCAGGTTACGACAAAATGTAATAAACAACAGTTTAACTAGCACTATTTTTGCTTAAAATAACAATTAAAGCAAGTTTGAAGTGGTACAACTCTTTTTAAAACTTTTAATTTCCTTTTGAAATAGTATAACATTACTAAAAGAAATATAGCCATGCCTTTACAAATGAGGTTTCATCACAAAATACATTTATTCATTTCAAACAGCCATTGTATAAAAAAAGAACCCATTAAACAGACCAACATTAGCAATAAATAGAACCCATGAAAGAAATCATTTTCAGGAGGCTTGTTTATGCAGAATAAAGTAAATGGTAACTCTCTTTTATCAATTGAAAGGTTAATTGCAGGTTACGACAAACTCTAATGGACGCAACAATCTTACTGAAACAAGCTATCATCTTCGTCCTTCCAAAACGACCGTAATTCACTAACAGAAACACCAATTACATTTACGAATAATTGAATAACTGGGACATTTCTGTCTACGAGTATTATTGCAGAAGTTAAAGTCTTCTTTTGGCCGATCGTGCTTTTCATGTGACAGAACGAGAAGAATGATCTTGTCTGGTAAGCTGATAGGACTCTTGTTAGAGTGTCAGGGGCGTGTTACTTTTTCTGTGCATTTATCGTCACTCACTCAAAAGGCATACTATAACGAAGCGGCAGAGATACCAAAAAGGTTGACAGGTAGCAGCAGAAAGCGATTGGATTTTTATGGTCCATTTGTCTCTCAGGACAGGCTGCTAGGACTTTTACCGGAAGCATTAGGAAGGATAGAAATACTTGGGGAAGGAGATGGAAGAGTTCAAGTTCTATGAATAATGCATGTCACTGGTGAAAAGAAATAAATAAATAAATCATGATTGGAAATAAAACATATTATTTATAGATATTTATGCAATTAAATTGAGCAGCTAAAGCATAAAATGTCATTGAGCAAACTTTTTGATACATTGAAAACCACATAGTCTTTTAATGTACGCCAAGAATAGTACAGGGAACTTGAAATGATGCATTCCGAAAGTGCTTACATATGGGAGAAAACTCAGAAAATATCTACCAAAGTTTCGAAGCGATACACTTATACATGCTTTATCAATTTTACAGAGTTTGCTCAATATCCTGCCCTAGACACAGTATTATGGTCTGATGGTCGAGTGACTGGCGCTATGGCGCTCGGTGCCACAGGTTTCGGGTTCGAGTACCGGCGGTGCCATGGATGTTTGTAGTGGTTCGGAATAAACTTTAAATCGTAGTCTCGGTCTAATATGACTGTTAGGCGTAGGGCTCAGAACCCTACCTACTAAAAAAACATCTCATATCTCGAAATTTGCTTGTAGGCAGACGGCTTTGGCCCATTATGGGGCGGTTACGCCATTGATGATGATGATGATGAGATACAGGATTAATATGCAGTATTTAGTAATGTAATATCTAAGATATATTTATGCTACACAGATAATATTTATGCTAGACATTCTTGTACCAATCTTCGTAGAGTTAACACTTTTAAAATAGTAATAACTGCAACGCAAATCAACAGCCAGGAATCGAATTCAGGTTTACTAACATAAAAACTAGACGGGATACGATTAGACACAAGTAGGGCTATTACATTGTGAATAATTTAACAGAAAACACGCCGACATTTTCTGACGTTTGGTTACATATCCGATTGAATATCATTTGAATTTCTATCGATGGAAAATTCGAACTTTTTGAACAGGCATCAAATATTATATCTTTTGCAAGAATAACTAATAAACTTTCTTTTTGTATTGAAATATAATATATTAAATAAGGAACTACGGTTTTACATTGAATCTATTATATTACATTTGCCTAAAATATGTTAAATATAAGTCAAGTTTCAATTCAGAGTTATATTGAATTATAATGTAGGTGGAATTTGAATTATTTCTATGTATGATTGTAATAATATCAAATTAATTTGAAGTAAATGCATTTACAATGAAAATTTCATCCCAATTTTTAAGTAAACCTGTAAATTAACTCTCGTTGAAAATTTATTCTTTGTTCTTTCCACCAACATATTTTGAAAATTCATCTTTCTTGTCTTTTTCCTTAAAAAATATTAACATGGAGCTGTTGCATAAACTTATTATAATTGATAGCAGGAAAGGTTGTGTCGTAGTTCGTGCACAATTACATGTCGGAGCACATACATCTGCCGAGATCATAATAATAACGAAAACATGATTCAAAAATAAGAGCAACGTAATTAAATGAAGAAACACTATTCGTTCGTCTGGGGAGGAGAAAAAAAACAAAGACAAGAAGTGAAAAGCTTCGTTATTGCACTCTAATTAGAAAATTTCCGCAGGAATAAATCAAAATCAAAGTAATCCTTTTGCCGCATTCTTTATTCCCACATTGTTCAATCAAAACTTGTCTAACTAACCAAAGCGAAAGTTGAGTGGGGGAGAAAAAGAAAAATAAGTATCAAGATTCTATCGCGAGAAGTAATAAACTTTTTCTTTTCTTTTTCGAAGACACAATTTACATTCTAAAATCAGAATCTAATTTTCCTATCAAAAGAAACGGTTAATTTAGTTTAGCCCCGGACCACAGCGGTAAAAATAAAACAAACTTAAAGGCAAATAAAACAAAGAGTTCCCCTTATATATTTTTTTTTTCCTTTCTTCTCGTGTGAATAGGACTTCTTGTAAATCAGAAAATTTAAATGTCATTTGTTTTCAATGCCTATAAAGAAATGACTGCTCAATAATTAATGAGTCTTGAAAGTAGCTTAATTTTGAAAAAAACAAATGCTACTTTTTTTTTAATTAGACCTCAGTAAAGATGATTCTCTGAACTTCTACTGCATTAATCAAGCTGCCGATTTCTCTTTACGAAGATTTATAAGCAAATCAATTAAAACTGAATTAATTAAATTTAATTGAATTATTTTTATTTAGTTACTTTCAGTCGTCTTTTTTAAATTGGTAAAAAAAAAATCTCTAACACTATTGAATCTTTGGAAAAATATTCTACTTATTATTAATAAGACAATATTTCGGAATTGATTTGATTAATTAATATTATTTACCTCACTTCCGTAAGTAGCGATGGTTCGCAATTTGTTATATTAGAACAGATTAATGAGCAGCATCAGTTCATAAAAATGCTTCACAATGACAGGAAACGCGTCTGCTTTTTTCTGTCTTACTTCAATTTGAATCTTTTCTAAATTACTTACAGTAAATCAATATTTTTCAAATGTGGAAATGCATTGGTATTTTGTGGCTTACACAAAAGGAAACATAGCTAATCTAAATAAATAAAATAACGAGCACATTAGTTCGCTTTCGTTGTATAATAACCCTGATATTTTCCAGGGAACGGCAAGTCAAGTTCACTATAAATGGGAAATTTATATTAAAAAAAAGGAGATAACATAGATTTTAGAACATCATAATAAACATGTTGAACAAGCCTTGTCATACCTTTCTCTCATTTTAGACTAAATAACCCTTGTTAAATCTTTCTTTTATTTTAGTTTAGTGGAATTTAAATTGTTTCTATGTATTTTAAATGTATGATTGTAATAATATCAAGTTAGTGGGAAATAAATATTTTTTGATATTAAAATTCCATCCCAACTTTTAACTAAATTAACTCTAGCAGAAAATTTATTCCTTGTTCTTTTAACCATTGAAACATTTAACATTTAACATTTTGAAAATTAATCTTTCTTCTCTTTTTCTTTAAAAAATACTATTAACATGGAGTTATTGCATAAACTTATTACAATTTATTGTAGAAAAGTTTGTGTTGTACTTCGTACACAGTCACCTGGCGAGATCATACTAATAACGAAAATATGATTCACAATTTCGAGCAACGTAATCAAATGAAGAAGCACTATTCGTTCGTCTGGGGAGGAGAAAAAAAACAAAGACAAGAAGTGAAAAGCTTCGTTATTGCACTCTAATTAGAAAATTTCCGCAGGAATAAATCAAAATCAAAGTAATCCTTTTGCCGCATTCTTTATTCCCACATTGTTCAATCAAAACTTGTCTAACTAACCAAAGCGAAAGTTGAGTGGGAAAAAAAAAAAGAAATATCGAGATTCTATCGCGAGAAGCAATAAACTTTTTTTTTTCTTTTTCGAAGACACAATTTACATTCTAAAATCAGAATCTAATTTTCCTAAGAAAACAAACGGTTAATTTAGTTTAGCCCCGGACCACAGTGTTAAAATTAAAAATAAAACAAACTTAAAGGCAAATAAAAAGAAAGAGTTCCAGTTATTTATTTTTTTTCTCCTTTCTTCTCGTTCAAATATGACTTCTTGTGAGGCTGAAATTTAAATGTCATTTGTTTTCAATGCCTATAAAGAAATGACCGCGCAATAATTAATGAGTCCTGAAAGTAGCTTAATTTTGAAGAAAACAAATGCTACTTTTTTTTGAATTAGACCTCAATAAAGATAATTCTCTGAACTTTTACTGCTCTAATCAAGCGGCTGGTTTCTCTTTACGAAGATTTATAAAAAAATCAATTAAAACTCAATTAATTAAATTGAATTGAAATATTTTTAATCAGTTTCTTTCAGTCGGCTTTTTTAAATTGGTGAAAGAAATGTCGTACACTTTTGAAACTTTTGTAAAGTATTCTACTTATTATTGCTAAAACAATATTCGAGGTAGGATTGATTGATTAATTAATATTATTTGCCTCACTTTCGTAAGTAGCGATGTTTCGCAATTTGTTATATTTAGAACTGATGAATGAACAACATCAGTTTATAAAAATTATTCAAAAGGACAGGAAACGCATCTGTCTTTTTTGTCTTCTTTCAATTTGAATCTTTTCTAAATTACTTTCAGTTAATCAATATTTGTCAAATGTGTCTATGCATTGGCATTTTCCTGCTTACGCAAACGGAAACTTAGCTAATCTAAATAAATAAAATAACGACCACATTAGTTCACTTTCATTGTATAATAACCCTGATATTTTCCTCGGAACGGCAAATCAAGTTCACTGTAAGTGGGAAATTTATATGGAAAAAAAGAGGATAACATAGTTTTTAGAACATCATAATAAACATGTTGAACAAGCCTTGTCATACCTTTCTCACATTTTAGACAAAATGAACCTTATTATATCGTTCTTTTATTTTAGTTAAGTGAAATTTAAATTATTTCCATGTATTTTATATGTATGATTGTAATAATATCAACTAGTGAAAAACAAATGCATTTACTATTAAAATTCCATCCCAATTTTTAACCATGTGAATTAACTATCTCCAAAAAATTATTCCTCTTTCTTTTTAACCATCACATTTTGGAAATTCAACTTTCTAGTCTTTTTCTTTAAAAAAAATATGTTCACATGGAGATATTGTATCATTATGGAGGTGGAATCTTATTATAATTCATAGTAGAAAAGGTGGTGTTGTAGTCCGTGCACAAATACATATCGGCGCACAGACACCTGGCGAGTACATAATGATAACGAAAATATGATCCACAAATTCGAACAACGTAATCAAATGAAGAAGCACTGTTCGTTCGTCTGGGGAGGAGAAAAAAAAACAAAGACAAGAAGTGAAAAGCTTCGTTATTGCACTCTAATTAGAAAATTTCCGAAGGAATAAATCAAAATCAAAGTAATCCTTTTGCCGCATTCTTTATTCCCACATTGTTCAATCAAAACTTGTCTAACTAACCAAAGCGAAAGTTGTGTGGGGGAAAAAAAAAAAAAGAAATATCAAGATTCTATCGCGAGAAGTAATAAACTTTTTCTTTTCTTTTTCGAAGACACAATTTACATTCTAAAATCAGAATCTAATTTTCCTATCAAAAGAAACGGTTAATTTAGTTTAGCCACGGACCACAGCGGTAAAAATAAAAATGAAACAAAAGAGTTCCCCTTATTTTTTTTTCTTTCTTTTTTCTTCACGTGTGAATATGACTTCTTGTAAAGCAGAAAATTTAAATGTCATTTGTTTTCAATGCCTATAAAGAAATGACCGCGCAATAATTAATGAGTCTTGAAAGTAGCTTAATTTTAAAGAAAACAAATGCTACTTTTTTTTTAATTAGACCTCAGTAAAGATGATTCTCTGAACTTCTACTGCACTAATCAAGCGGCCGATTTCTCTTCACGAAGATTTATAAACAAATCAATTAAAACTGAATTAATTGAATTATTTTTATTTAGTTACTTTCAGTCATCTTTTTTAAATTGGTAAAAAAAAAAAAAAAAAAATTCTCTAACACTATTGAATCTTTGGAAAAATATTCTAACTATTATTAATAAGACAATATTTTTGAATTGGTTTGATTAATTAATATTATTTACCTCACTTCCGTAAGTAGCGATGGTTCGCAATTTGTTATATTAGAACATATTAATGAGCAGCATCAGTTCATAAAAATGCTTCATAATGACAGGAAACGCGTCTGCTTTTTTCTGTCTTATTTCAATTTAAATCTTTTCTAAATTACTTTCAGTTAATCAATATTTTCCAAATGTGGCTTTGCATTGCCCTTTTCTTGCTTACACAAATGGAAACTAAGCTAATCTAAATAAATAAAATTAAGAGCACATTAGTTCGCTTTCATAGTATACTAACCTTTACATTTTCCAGGGAATGAAAAGTCAAGTTCACTCTAATATGGGAAATAAACATGCATGAAAAGGAGATAAAATAGTTTTTAGTACATCATAATAAACATAGTGAACAATCTTTATTATATCTTTCTCTTACTATAGTTAAAGTAAGAAAGATATAACAACTCTTATTTAGACTAAATACATAATAATAAACATATAGTTTTTTTATATACAGTGCATTATAATAAGCATAATAGTTTTTAGTACATCATGACATGTTGAACAAGCCTTGTTATACCATTCTCTTATTTTAGTGTAAATATGCCTTGTTATATATTTCTTTTATTTTACTTTATTGGAATTTAATTTATTTCTACGTATTTTTATGATTGTAATAATATGAAGTTCGTGGGAAATAAATGAATTTACTATTAAAATACCATCCCAATTTTTAAACATGTAAATTAACTCTGAAAATTTATTCCTTGTTCTTTTAACCAACACATTTTGAAAATTTATCTTTCTTGTCTTTTTCTTTCAAAAAAAAAATATATATTAACATGGAGCTATTGCATCAAATTTATTTTAATTCATAGTAGAAAAGACTGTGTTGTACTTCGTGCACAAATACATGCCGGCGCATAGACACCTGGATAGAACATAATAACGATAATATGATTCACAAATTCTAGCAACGTAATCAAATGAAGAAGCACTGTTCGTTCGTCTGGGGAGGAGAAAAAACAAACAAAGACAAGAAGTGAAACGCACTCTAATTAGAAAATTTCCGCAGGAATAAATCAAAATCAAAGTTATCCTTTTGCCGCATTCTTTATTCCCACATTGTTCAATCAAAACTTGTCTAACTAACCAAAGCGAAAGTTGAGTGGGACAAAAAAAAAGAAATATCGAGATTCTATCGCGAGAAGCAATAAACTTTTTTTTTTCTTTTTCGAAGACACAATTTACATTCTAAAATGAGAATCTAATTTTCCTAAGAAAACAAACGGTTAATTTAGTTTAGCCCCGGACCACAGCGTTAAAATTAAAAATAAAACAAACTTAAAGGCAAATAAAAAGAAAGAGTTCCCCTTATTTATTTTTTTTTCACCTTTCTTCTCGTTTGAATATGACTTCTTGTGAGGGTGAAAATTTAAATGTCATTTGTTTTCAATGTCTATAAAGAAATGACCACCCAATAATTAATGAGTCTTGAAAGTAGCTTAATTTTGAAGAAAACAAATGCTACTTTTTTTTTTAATTAGACCCCAGTAAAGATGATTCTCTGAAATTCTACTGCATTAATCAAGCTGCCGGTTTCTCTTTACGCAGATTTATAAGCAAATCAATCAAAACTCAATTTATAAAATTGAATTGAAATATTTTTAAATTAGTTTCTTTCGGTCGGCTTTTTTAATTTGGTGAAAGAAATGTCGTACACTATTGAATCTTTGGTAAAGTGTTCTACTTATTATTAATGAAACAATGTTCGAGGTAGGATTGATTAATTAATATTATTTACCTCACTTTCGTAAGTAGCGATGTTTCGCAATTTGTTATATTTAGAACTGATGAATGAGCAACATCAGTTTATAAAAATTATTCATAAGGACAGGAAACGCGTCAGTCTTTTTTGTCTTCTTTCAATTTGAATCTTTCGTAAATTACTTTCAGTTAATCAATATTTGTCAAATTTGTCTATGCATTGGCCTTTTCTTGCTTATACAAACGGAAACTTAGCTAATCTAAATAAATAAAATAACGAGCACATTAGTTCACTTTCATTGTATAATATCCCTGATATTTTCCTGGGGACGACAAATCAAGTTCACTGTAAGTGGGAAATTTATATGGAAAAAAAGAGGACAACCTAGTTTTTAGAACATCATAATAAACATGTTGAACAAGCCTTGTCATACCGTTCTCTCATTTTAGACTAAATGAACCTTATTCTATCGTTCTTTTATTTTAGTTAAGTGAAATTTAAATTATTTCCATGTATTTTATATGTATGATTGTAATAATATCAACTAGTGAAAAACAAATGCATTTACTATTAAAATTCCATCCCAATTTTAACCATGTAAATTAACTATCTCCAAAAAATTATTACTCTTTCTTTTGAACCATCACATTTTGGAAATTCTACTTTCTAGTCTTTTTCTTTAAAAAAAATATGTTCACATGGAGATATTGTATCATTATGGAGGAGGTATCTTATTATAATTCATAGTAGAAAAGGTAGTGTTGTATTCCGTGCACAAATACATATCGGCGCACAGACACCTGGCGAGAACATAATGATAACGAAAATATGATCCACAAATTCGAGCAACGTAATCAAATGAAGATGCACTGTTCATTCATCTGGGGACGAGAAAAAAACCAAAGACAAGAAGTGAAAAGCTTCGTTATTGCACTCTAATTAGAAAATTTCCGAAGGAATAAATCAACATCAAAGTAATCCTTTTGCCGCATTCTTTATTCCCACATTGTTCAATAAAAACTTGTCTAACTAACCAAAGCGAAAGTTGAGTGGGGAAAAATAAAAAAAAAAGAAATATCAAGATTCTATCGCGAGAAGTAATAAACTTTTTCTTTTCTTTTTCAAAGACACAATTTACATTCTAAAATCGGAATCTAATCTTCCTAAGAAAACAAACGGTTAATTTAGTTTAGCCCCGGACCACAGCAGTGAAAATAAAAATAAAACAAGCTTAAAGGCAAATAAAAAGAAAGAGTTAACCTTATTTATTTTTTTCATTCCTTTCTTCTCGTGTGAATATGACTTCTTGTGAGGCTGAAAATTTAAATGTCATTTGTTTTCAATGCCAATAAAGAAATGACCGCGCAATAATTAATGAGTCTTGAAAGTAGCTTAATTTTAAAGAAAACAAATGCTACTTTTTTAATTAGACCTCAGTAAAGATGATTCTCTGAACATTTACTGCACTAATCAAGCAGCCGGTTTCTCTTTACGAAGATTTTTAAACAAATTAATTAAAACTCAATTAATTAAATTTAATTAAATTATTTTTAATTAGTTGCTTTCAGTCATCTTTTTTAAATTAGTAAATAAAATAAAATCTCGAACACTATTGAATCTTTGGAAAAATCTTCTACTTATTATTAATAAAACATAATTTCGGAATTGGTTTAATTAATTAATATTTACCTCACCCGTAAGTAGCGATCTTTCTCAATTTGTTATATTAGAACTGACGAATAAGCAACATCAGTTCATAAAAATACTTCATAATGACAGGAAACGCATCTGCTTTTTTTTCTCTTCTTTCAATTTGAATCTTTTCTAAATTACTTTCAGTTAATCAATATTTTTCCAATGTGCCTATGCATATCATTTATTGCTCACAGAAACGGAAACTTAGTTAATCTAAATAAATAAAATAAAGAGCACATTAATTTGCTTTCATAGTATAATTCGTTCATTTTTCTGGGAAAGGTAAATCAAGTTCACTCTAAGTGGGAAACATATAAGCGTTCAAGGAGATAAGATAGATTTTAGTATATCATACTAAACATGAATAAGTCTTGGTACATCTTTCTCATAGTTTAGTCTAAATAAGATTTGTCTTATTTTTCTTTTATTTTGGTTTAGTTCAATTTAATCTATTTCTATGTATTTTATATATATGTTTGTAATAATTTCAAATTAGTTTGCAGTAAATGCATTTACTATGAATATTTCATTCTAAATTTTAAGTAAACCTGTAAATTAACTCTCGCTGAAAATTTATTCTTTGTTCTTTTAACCAACATATTTGAAAATTCATCTTTCTTGTCTTTTTCTTAAGAAAAAAACCTGTTAACATGGAGGGATTACATAAACTTATTATAATTGATAGCAGGAAAGGTTGTGTTGTTTCATGCACAATTACATGTCGGAGCACATACATCTGCCGAGATCATAATAATAACGAAAATATGATTCACAAATAAGAGCAACGTAATCAAATGAAGAAGCACTATTCGTTCGTCTGGGGAGGAGAAAAAAAACAAAGACAAGAAGTGAAAAGCTTTGTTATTGCAGTCTAATTAGAAAATTTCCGCAGGAATAAATCAAAATCAAAGTAATCCTTTTGCCGTATTCTTTATTTTCACATTGTTCAATCAAAACTTGTCTAACTAACCAAAGCGAAAGTTGAGTGGGGAAAAAAAAAAAAAAAGAATTATCAAGAATCTATCGCAAGAAGTAATTAACTTTTTCTTTTCTTTTTCGAAGACACAATTTACATTCTAAAATCAGAATCTAATTTTCCTAAGAAAACAAACGGTTAATTTAGGTTGGCCCCGGACCACAGCGGTAAAAATAAAAATAAAACAAACTTAAAGGCAAATAAAAAGAAAGAGTTCCCCTTATTTTTTTGTTCTCCTTTCTTCTCGTGTGAATATGACTTCTTGTGAGATTGAAAATTTAAATGTCATTTATTTTCAATGCCTATAAAGAAATGACCGCGCAATAATTAATGAGTCTTGAAAGTAGCTTAATTTTGAAGAGAACAAATGCTACTTTTTTTAATTAGACCTCAGTAAAGATGATTATCTGAACTTTTACTGCACTAATAAAGCAGCCGGTTTCTCTTTACGAAGATTTATAAATAAATCAATTAAAACTCAATTAATTAAATTTAATTGAATGATTTTTAATTAGTTACTTTCAGTCGTCTTTTTTAAATTGGTAAAAAAAAAAAAATCTCGAACACTATTGAATCTTTGGTACAGTATTCTACTTATTAGTAATAAAACAATGTTCGCGATACATTTGATTAATTAATATTATTTATCCTTTTTCGGTAAGTAGCGATGTTCCACAATTTGCTATATTTAGAACTCATGAATAAGCAACATCAATTCATAAAAATATTTCATAATGACAGGAAACGCGTCTGCTTTTTTTTCTGCCTTCTTCCATTTTGAAGCTTTTCTAAATTACTTTCAATTAATCAATATTTTTCTAATGTGCCTATGCATAGCCTTTTCTTGCTTACAGAAACGGAAACTTAGTTGATATAATTAAATAAAATTAAGAGCACATTAGTTCGCTTTCATAGTGTAATTCGTTCATTTTTCTGGGAAATGGTAAGTCAAGTTCACTCTAAGTGGGAAACATATATGGATTAAATGAGATAAGATAAATTTTAGTATATCATACTAAACATGAATAAACCTTGGTACATCTCTCTCATAGTTTAATCTAAATAAGAATTGTTATATTTTTCTTTTAATTTAGTTTAGTTAAATTTAATCTATTTCTATGTATTTTATATGTATGTTTGTAATAATATGAAATTAATTTGAAGTAAATGCATTTACTATGAAAATTTCATCCCAATTTTTAAGTAAACCTGTAAATTAACTCTCGTCGAAAATTTATTCTTTGTTCTTTTAACCAACATATTTTTAAAATTCCACTTTCTTATGTTTTTCTTAAAAAAACAACTATTAATATGAAGGGATTACATAAACTTATTATAATTCATAGTAAAAAAGGCCGTGTTGTAGTTCGTGCACAAATACATGTTGGCACATAGACACCTGGCGAGATCATAATAATAACGAAAATATTCACAAATTCGAGCAACGTAATCAAATGAAGAAGTACTGTTCGTTCGTCTTTGGAGGAGAAAAAAAATAAAGACAAAAAGTGAAAAGCTTCGTTATTGCACTCTAATTAGAAAATTTCCGCAGGAATAAATCAAAATCAAAGTAGTCCTTTTGTCGTATTCTTTATTCCCCCTTTGTTCAATCAAAACTTGTCTAACTAACCAAAGCGAAAGTTGAGTGGGGGAAAAAAACAGAAATATCAAGATTCTATCGCGAGAAGTAATAAACTTTTTCTTTTCTTTTTCGAAGACACAATTTACATTCTAAAATCAGAATCTAATTTTCCTAAGAAAACAAACGGTTAATTTAGTTTAGCACCGGACAACAGCGGTAAAAATAAAACAAACTTACAGGCAAATAAAAAGAAAGTGTTCCCCTTATTTATTATTTTTTCTCCTTTCTTCTCGTGTGAATATGACTTCTTGTGAGGCTGAAAATTTAAATGCTATTTATTTTCAATGCCTGTAAAGAAATGATCGCGCAATAATTAATGAGTCTTGAAAGTGGCTTAATTTTGAAGAAAACAAATGCTACTTTTTTTAATTAGACCTCTGTAAAGTTGATTCTCTGAACTTTTACTGCACTAATCAAGCGGCCGATTTCTCTTTCCGAAGATTTATGAACAAATCAATTAAAACTCAATTAATTAAATTTAATTTAATTATTTTTAATTAGTTACTTTTAGTCGACTTTTTTAAATTGGTAAAAAAATCTCGAGCACTATTTTATCTTTGGTACAGTATTCTACCTATTTTATAATAAAACAATGTTCGAGGTAGGTTTGATTAATTAATATTATTTACCTCACTTCCGTAAGTAGCGATGTTTCGCAATTTGTTATATTTAGAACGGATGAAAAAGCAACATCAGTTCATAAAAATGCTTCATAATGACAGGAAACGCGTCTGCCGTTTTTTACTTTTGTCAATTTGAATCTTTTCTAAATTACTTTCAGTTAATCAATATTTTTCCAATGCGGCTATGCATTAGCCTTTTCTTGCTTACACAAAAGGAAAGTTAGCTAATCTAAATAAATAAAATAAAGAGCACATTAGTTCGCTTTCATAGTATAATAACACTTACATTTTCCTGGCAACGGCAAGTCAAGTTCACTCTAAGTGGGAAATTTATATGAAAAAAAAAAAAAAAAAAAAAGGAGATAACATACCTTTTAGTATATCATACTAAACATGTTGAACAAGCCTCATTATATCTTTCTCTTTACTTAATCTAAATAAACCTTGATTTATCATTCTTTTACTTTAATGTAGGGGGAACTTTAATTATTTCTTTGTATTTTATATGTATGATTGCAATAATATCAAGTTAGTGAGATATAAAGGCATTTAGTATTAAAATTCCATACCAATTTTAACCATGTAAATTATCTCTCGCTGAAAATTTATTCCTAGTTCTTTTAACCAACATATTTTGAAAATTCATCTTTCTTCCCTTTTTCTTTAAAAAATACTATAAACATGGATCTATTGCATAAAGTTATTATAATTCATAGCAGAAACGGTTGTTTTGCAGTTCGTGCAGAAATACATGACGGTGCACAGACACCTGGCAAGATCATAATTATAACGAAAATTTGATTCACAAATTCGAGCAACGTAATCATATGAAGAAGCACTGCTCGTTCGTCTGGGGAGGAGAAAAAAGCAAAGACAAGAAGTGAAAAGCTTCGTTATTGCACTCTAATTAGAAAATTTCCGAAAGAATAAATCAAAATCAAAGTAATCCTTTTGCCGCATTCTTTATTCCCACATTGTTCAATCAAAACTTGTCTAACTAACCAAAGCAAAAGTTGAGTGGGGAAAAAAAAAGAAAAAGAAATATCAAGATTCTATCGCGAGAAGTAATAAATTTTTTGTTTTCTTTTTCGAAGACACAATTTACATTCTAAAATCAGAATCTAATTTTCCTAAGAAAACAAACGGTTAATTTAGTTTAGCCCCGGACCACGGCAGTAAAAATAAAAATAAAACACACTTAAAGGCAAATAAAAAGGAAGAGTTCCTCTGATTTTTTTCGTTGTAATATGATTTCTAGTGAGACTGAAAATTTAAATGTCATTTGTTTTCAATGCCTATAAATAAATGACCGCGTAATAATTAACGAGTCTTGAAAGTAGCTTAATTTTGAAGAAAACAAATGCTACTTTTTTTTAATTAGACCTCAGCAAAATGATTCTGTGAACTTTTACTGCTCTAATCAAATCGTCGGTTTCTCTTTACGAAGATTTATAAGCAAATCAATTAAAACTCAATTAATTAAATTAAATTTAATTATTTTTAATTAGTTACTTTCAGTCGACTTTTTTAAATTGGTGAAAAAAATGTCGAACACTATTGAATCATTGGTAAAGTATTCTACTTATTATTAATAAAGAAATGTTCGACGTAGGATTGATTAATTAATATTATTTACATCACTTCCGTAAGTAGCGATGTTTAGCAATTTGTTACATTTAGAACTGATGAATAAGCAACATCAGCTCATAAAAATACTTCATAGCGACAGGAAACGCGTCTGCTTTTTTCTCTCTTCTTTCAATTTGAATCTTTTCTAAATTACTTTCAGTTAATCAATATTTTTCCAATGTGGATATGCATTGGCATTTTGGGACTCACACAAGCGTAAACATAGCTAATCTAAATAAATAAAATAAAGAGCACATTAGTTCGCTTTCATGGTATAATAACCTTTACATTTTCTAAGGATTGGTAAGTCAAGTTCATTCTTAAGCGGGAAACAAATATGCAAAAGAAATGATATAATATAGTTTTTAGTACATCATAATAAACATATTGATATATTTTTTATTATCTTAAAGTATTTATTAATATAATTTTATAAAACATATGAACAAAATAATATTCAAATATTCATAAACACATATTTTTATTACAGAATATGTGATGGGAACGATTGCAAAACTGAATTTTGAATCAGTAAAACAGAAGAGATTTGTTGATAAGAAAAGTGTCGAGAAGTATTTTTGATGGAATTCATATTGATGGCATATGAAACACTTCAATTCCATCAGCTATCGTGCAACAAAGTTAGAACTGTACAATTTCATCGTTTAATGTACACCAGCGTTAGAACAGTATAATTCCAACGTTTAACGTACTTGAACTTTAGTATATTACAATTCCATCGCTTAACTACATCAACGTTAGAACATCACAATTCTTTCTTTCTTGATAATATTTCTTAATAAGAAAAATGTCAAAAAGTATTTTTCATGGAATTCAGATTGATATATAAAACACTACAATTCCATCGACTATCATAAATCAACGTTAGAACAGTACAATTTCATCGTTTAACGTACATCAACTTTAGTATATTACAATTCCATTATTTAACGTAAACCAAATATAGAACATCACAATACCAACTTTCTAGATAAGATTTCTTAATAAGAAAAATATCAAAAAATATTTTTGATGGAATTTAGATTGATGGCATATGGAACACTCCAACTCCAACGGCTATCATGCATCAACGTTAGAACAGTACAATTCCATCGTTTAACGTACATCAACTTGAGTATATTACAATTCCATCAATTAATATATTACAATTCCATATTCAGTTTAACATACATCAAATATAGGGCATCACAATTCCATCTTTCTTGATCAGGGTTCTTAATAAGAAAAAAGTCAAAAGCATTTTTGATGGAATTCAGTTTGATGGCATGTGGAACACTACAATTCCAACGGCTTTCATGCATCAATTCCATCATTTAAAGTACATCAATTTTACAATATTATAATTCCAACGTTTAACATATATAAAAGATTTACCAACTTGAAATCTTTCCATTGATTATACAAAAAATTTTAATTTATATTCTAAAAATACTAACAATCAAAATATATATAAAATGTTTCTTAGAGAAAGACTGCGTATTAAAAAATATTTAACTTCCTCCTCAATTTTAATACAAAAAATCCTAACGCAAACTAATTATTGAAGTTAATGTATTTAAAAGGTCGTTTAAGGTTTCGTACGACACATTTAATTAAAAAAGATATGGTTTGAATAGAAGATTTAAATTAATTACTGTATGGAGTTAATTAATTTAAGCAACTGCTTTTAAATTTTTGCCACTACTCAAGAATTGTTGGTGGTTTTATAATCTAGACAGCCATAATAATTTTTAAATATATTCAACAGACAGTTATAAATATCGCCAATATACAGTTATAAATATTGTTAACGGATAGTTATAAATTATTTTTCATGTTAGTTATTTAAATGTTGTATATGAAAATGTTACCTTTTTTTCTTTTACAATCATTGATTGTATTATATTTGCAGTAAAATTATTTGTATATCGGAAACTCTAATTTAATAAAATTAAATTAACCTTAACGAAGATATTATGTAGAAAAATAATGAAGTTTTAAATTTCTCTAAAGCAATCTTAACAAAATATTTATCCAAAAAAGATGATTTTATATCAAGTAATAGTTTGCAATGAGATTTAAATGAAAATCCAGCTCTATGCCAAAAACAATTTTAAAAATATAATTATTTCTGGAAAACACATTTTAGATAAATCTCATTTTCTTAAATATATAAAAACCAATAACAAAATTGATGCATACTTTGCAATACATCTGCAAATAGTTCCAGACAGACAACACAAAAACTAATTATTTATTTAAATTCCCATGTAAAACTCTCCAATAATATAGATATTTTTCTTATTTATATCATTCCTAAGATTCATAATAATTTTGATTAGTTGAAATAGTTAACCGAAATTTTTTTTAATTATTGAATAAAACTTTTTATACCATAACTTTACATATGTCATCAGTAAGATTAAAATAATTTTAATTCATATTTCTGAAGCTAGAGTTTTATAGATATAAGGAAACTATATTATACGAATAAATTTTTGATATTGCTATTATTGTTATTTGTGATATTACTTTATTTATACTAATTTAATTATGATAATGTGGCACAATATTTAATGTTGTTAAGTTTCCAGAACATCTTCAATGAATTAATTATTTCATCTGTCTCTTTTTAAAGATTTTTTTAAAGATAAACGTGTTAATATTATATATAAAATAAATTAATAAATTAATAATTACTAATAATTATCATAATAATTATTAATGAATAAATAATAATAATTTTTCGATTAACTTTACATACGTTATCAGTAAGATTAAAACAATTTGAATTAGTATTTCTTAAGCTAGAGTTTTATAGATATAAAGAAGCTATATTATATGAATAAATTATTTTATTATTATTGTTATTTATGATACTACTTTATTTATACTAATTTAATTCAGATAATGTGCCACAATATTTAATATTGTTAAGTTTCCAAAATATCTTCAATGAATTAATTATTTCATATTTTCTTTTTAAAGATTTTTTTAAGATAAAGGTGTAAATATTATGTATAAAATAAACTAATAATTATTATTAATAAATGAATAATAATAATTTTTTAATTCACTTTACATACGTTATTAGGTTTACGTTTATACGTTATTAGGTTAACGTTTTATACGTTATTTATTTATACTATATTTTATGAATAAATTCTTTTATTATTATTGTTATTTGCGATACTACTTTATTTATACTAATTTAATTCGAATAATGTGCCACAATACTTAGTGTTGTTAAGTTTCAAATATACGATACTTTTGAATAAAACAATTATTGATCAAGTTAATTTTAATTTTTTATATCTGACGATATAAAAAAATTTTTTTAATGTAAAAAACGAATTCATTATAAACCTGATGATATTTAATAAAAGCGGATATTGTTTATTGTCGTATTTAAAAAAAATTATGTAACAAAAAATAGGTTTAAAAATATCCAGATAATCTTCGCTTAATTAAACCGTGAAGATTAAGACAAATTGTTGAATTCACAAAATTCATTTGCTAATGAGGCCCCTAGACGATGGTGAACTTGCCGGGAGAAAATTCCCTTTTTTATTAAATAGTTGTGCACTAATTAACCTCAATAGTATTTTACAATAAAATATAGCACAGAGAAACATATCAAAATGCATTTGGATTCAAATTTACTTCATATTTGAAGACGATTCTGAAAGTATCATTGAAATACGTTATTTTAACTAGAACTAAATAAATTAAGGCAAAACTTGACACATTCAGGGTTCTGATTATTTATTTATAATCACAAACTTATACAAAAGATTTTAAATATTAAATAAAGGATTTAGTAGTTATAGATTTCAATCCATGACTACTGAATAGGAAATTGTCGGCAATCTTGAAAGATGGAACCACTCGAAATCTGCCAGTAGGCAGACGGTCTTGGCCCGCCATGGGGCTGTTGCACCAATAAAGAAGAAGTATTATTAGAATACGTTATTGTTGAGTCAACTGCGTAAAAATGGCACTTAAAAATATTAACAGTTCGTACATACACATGGTACTAAATCTGTTTTAGTATCTGGAATTATACTTCTAGGAATTTATTTAAATGATTAGAATATCGTTCTACCACCTGCTGCTGAAATTTGCACGGATTCAAACAGATTAGTGTAATAGAGGGAAAAGGTAATTTTGGATGGGTTTTGATGACATTAAAAATAATTTTAACTTTTAATCATTACAATTTTAAGCTGCTAACAAAAAATTAGATGGAAAAGTTCATAATTATTGAGCTATTTTCTTTTAAAATTGCTTTGCACCCAGTTCGTCTGACTGACACCCCTAACAACTAAATGATTCGTCCATTTCTGGATTTAAACCGGATATTTATCTTTCAACGCAATCGGTGGTTGAACTTTATGTTATAAAATTTTCATGAAGACATACTAATGTCAAACTATACGTGAAATGTCAAGAATTATATATTATCAACGTATATTATATACGTTTATATTATTATAAACTTTTATTTTCAGTTAAAATGCCACCAATAAAAAACATACAACATAGTCAATGTATCCTTTATATTATGCATTAAATAATTAATTATGATTTTTTTAATACATATAGCTAGCATGTAATATTCAGAATAATTCTAACATATTCAGTAAAAAAGCGGTATGAGTAAGATATACTTACTAATGTTAAACTGCACGGGAATTGTCAAGAATATATTATTATGAATGTACATTTTCAGTTAAAATATCACCAATAAGAAAACCATACAACAGTCTATGTATCTTATGTATCCTTTATATTGTGCATTAATAAAAAAACATACAACATAGTCTATGTATCTTATATTATGCATCATATAATTAATTATGATTTTTTAAATACATATCGCAAGTATATAATATTCAGAATAATTCTAATATATTCAGTAAAAAAGCGGTATGAGTAAGACATATTTACTAATGTTAAACTGTACATGAATTGTCATGAATCTATTATTATAAACGTGCATTTTCAGTTAAAATGTCACCAATAAAAATAACATAGTCTATTTATTCTTTATACTATGCATCAAATAATTAATTATGATTTTTTAAATGCTGATATTCAAAATAATCCTAGCATATTCAGTAAAAAAGCGGTATGATTAATTTATAAATTTTAATCCATTTCAGTTGTAAAAGGAATGGGCAAAGATCCAGCCATAAAAAAAGCAGACAATTGTATCTTGTCTATCACTAAAACACACACGTCTGTTAACGAAAAAAGTCATTTGTATGCAGAGAATAATTCCCTGTTTTAGACCTTAAATAGAGTGAATTTAATCAGATGTATTGTTCAGTGGTCTACCTTACCCATCCGATAACGTATCAAAGCTTTGTAATCCTATATTGATGAATTTTAAAGGATTAATAGGTCGTCGATATATTACGCAACTCCTGTGCAATTAAAAGCTGCAGACTCGAAATCCTACATTCCTAATGCATCAGAATTTACGAATGAAACATTTCATTTGAAAAGTGATACTTTGATTACGAATCTATTAAATAGGCGAGATGTAAGTATAATTCTAAGCCAACTAGGTCTCGTTTCATGTCTAAATTAAAGAGGGTGATGTCTCAGTTACATTTTGGAAAATCTGATATGAAATAAAAACAGTCTCCGAAAGTGCAATGCCTGGAATACTTTTATACTTTATTAATTATTTAGTTAGATGTATTACTCACTATTACAAATAAAGATAATTTTTTTATGCAAATGTATATGTAATGAAGAGACAACATGTTTGGTACCAAATTATATTGATGCTTTACTAATAAAGCTTATCTGTCAAACGAATTTATAAAGTAAATTGAGCTTTTTTTATATTAAATCCCAATTTTTCAGAAATAATTAAATTATTGCTACTACTATACCACACCACATCACATCACATCACTGTGCCTAGCGCTGACATGCCCCTATACAGTTTAGGAATGATGTGGGTGAGATGAGTGACTGGGCTCCGTGACGATCTACGGTCATATGAGATGGCTTAAAGTGGATTCCAAACCACTACAAACATCCATGGCACCACCGGGACTGGAACCCGAAACCTATGGCTCCAAGCGCCAGAACTAATTAAATTAACAAGAAATAAATTTATTGCCTGACTCGCGGCTCAGTGATAAAGTGTGTCGCTGGTGAGAATTAGGGCTGAGGTTCAATTCGCTGGCTGCATTGTTGTAAACATTATCTCAATAATGAGGAGACTAGATGACGTTTGTGATGTTCAGCATCTTGCCTCATTAGTCGGACTATCTTGGGGGAGTTTTCCAGGTTTTCTCCCATACAATTTGCAAATGCGGGGTAGTTCCCCTACAAGTCCTCTTGGAAGGCACTGCTCTCCTTCGGAGTCAAGTCAGACTTCTACCTACGGGTGCTCCATAACAACAAAAGCCAGATTTCCCTCCATCCATGAGACCACACCGGGTCATAGAGAGGACTTACGGTTTAAAGTGAATTTCAAACCACTAAAAACATCCACGGCACCAGCGGGACTCGAAACCAAAATCTGCGGCATCGAGCGCCAGCCACTCGTGCATCACTCAATCTCGGCCTCACCCCGCGAAAAAAAAATTATACATCTTTCTTATAAAAGACTACAAACGAAAACATACTTGTTTCCATTATTAAAATTATAAATTTTTTTTTTTAAATATATAATAAAGTTCTAGAACAATTTTATCAGTTATATTTTGCTGTCATAGCTATATTTCTGTCGTAAAAGTTCATTTGAAATCTTGATCAAACTATTTAAATAAACATTTTAATCTGAAGACCTTTAACAATAAAATATATGCGTAACATGACTTCCATTTCTTGTGAAATGTAAAATATTCCATATTATTCCGTATAATATTCCATATATTTAAAATAAGAATAAAATTGCACTATATTTTATATTTTACAAGCATATTTTTAAAGTTCTAGCAAAATTTTACTTGTTTTATTTTACAGTTATAACTATACTTCAAATTGAAAAAGATCATTTCAAATACTGATCATATAATTTGCAGAACTTTTAACAACAAAATGTAATATGGCTCCCGTTTTCTCGTATGATGATTAAAATATAAAATGCATTTTATTTCTAGAATATTTTTTCTTATTTTACGTTCAACAAAAGGAATTTATGAGATTTCAAGAATTTTGTGACTTATACTATCAAAATTGAAAAGAGTATTAATTAAGTTTCTTACATTACTGACCGTGAAACATGATGTCTTAAACGAGTTTTGTTTTCCACTTTATAGAAAAGACTAGTTTTTGCGTTCCAGTGAAAAGGGTAGACTTGCTTTTGGGTTCCTGTTTTTAGGATAGCTGAGCTTTTGGGTTACAGTTTTTAGGATAGACTTGCTTCTGGGTTCCAGTTTTTAGGCTAAACTAGTTTTGATGATTCAGTTTTATAATAGACTGGCTTTTGAGTTCTAGATTTTAGGATGGTACTTTTATCAACAAAATATTAAATGCGCAACATAATTTCTCTTTTCGTGACATTCATTATTATATTCATTTATTTACTTTATCAGAGAAATATCAATCTAAGATTTTTTTTTAATTTTTAGAATATTTCTTCTTATTTTACACCATAAAAAGTAATTTAAATAATGCCAGTAATTTTATGACTTTGAGACTCATCATTTTGTAACTTATAAAAATGCAGTTTTGTTTAAAGCCAAAATTGTTACCATGAAGTTTTTTTTAATGAACTTATTTTTAAAAACTTTTCAAGCAATTCATAACAAATTTTTAAATTTTGTTAACTATACATATCTGGCATTTGGTATGTCATATATAGTTCTACCAATTATTTATTTGTTTTTTCTTATTTTTAGAATATTTCTTTTTATTTGTGAACATAATACTAATTTAAATAATTTCATTAATTTTATGGCTTAGATTAATTATTTTAGATCACTATCCTAATCAAGATGAAATAACGAACGAACTTGCTACTTTTAAACAAAATGAAAAAAAGTAGCATGCTCTCAATCTTTTAATTAATCTATTAATCTTTACCATTAACGTTCAAAGGATACATAAAAACCCGTATATGTACAATATTCATACATAATACTAATACACGTATGCGTACAATGCTCTTTTTTATTGTTTTCCCCATTTTTTATTACTCGTTGAATTATTGTCGTTAAAAAAATATACGTTAAAAAACTATATGTTAAAAAATGAATAAGTTTTTTCAATTTTAAACCATTGTTGCTCATAAGATTATTAAAACTAAAACTAAATTTAAATTCATTCCTTTCAAATGAAGAAAAGGACAATGAGAAATAATATAGTAATTATTATCCCCAAATGAGTAAATAAACTAATATTGAAATCTGGTGTGAATTTTATTAATTTAAAAAAGTAGTATATACCCTCCTTAAATAACTTGAAAATGCTTTGAAAAAAATTATCTCTATAATTAATTAAAAACAGACAATGAACACTATTTTAATCTTCCCTTACCATAGATGAAATCAATTAAAAGACGATTGAACTAAATGAATTTTCTAAAATAATTAAATTCAATAATGATTAAAAAAATCTAATAATTTACTTGATCAAGAATAATGGTATGATAAGAAAAAGAATGTAATGTTATAACTTGAGTGAAATGAAATGATAACGATGATTACTTAAGGGGCAATAAAAACGATTCACATACTATTGTTTTTTTGTTTTCTTTTAATTTTCTAACCATATAACTGGGATAATATCGATTTAAAATCTTTTCTCAAAATTTAATCTCACTATTTTATTTAAAATCAATTTTAAGATGATTAAAATTTGTGTTTCGGTATTGAAAAACTTTATCGGTCCTATTATTTTATTATTTTTTATTTTAGATTCTATTGAATAGCTTCAATTTTTCACAAAGGTGGTAGTTTTTTTTATAAAACATTTGGGTTTTAAAGTAGCGCTGGTATTAAAAATAAAGACACATACTTGAACAAATATAAAAAATAAAGTCTTGTATCTAAACAATACAAAATAATAAAAAATAATAATTGATTAATACATTTCCTTTAAGTAATTTATTATCATTTTTTTTTCAGTGCTATCTAATCATAATCATAATCTTCTTCATCATCATCATTGACGCAACAGCCCCATTGTAGGCCAAGGCCATCTGCCTACTGGCCGATTACGAGACGAGATATGTTTTTCTTTTTGCGGGTAGGGTTGTCAGCCTACGCCCAATGCACTACAGCCATATTAGACCGGGACCTGTTACTCACTATTACAAATAACGATAATTTTTTCATTCAAATGTATGTTTAATAAAGAGACAACATGTGTTTTTGTTGTTTCTTATCCTATTTGGTAGACATCTAGACCAAGTCCACGAACCCGTGTGGTCTCAAGATTGAAGGGAAAAGGGGAAGCTTCTGTTGTGATGGACCACCCGTAGGGAGAAGTCTGATTTGACACCGTGGCGCTGATTTTTTTTTACTGGGTAGGGTTGTCAGCCCTACGCCCAACGCTCTACAGTCAAAATAGACCGGGGCCTACGGCTTAAAATGGATCCCGAACCATTACAAACATCCATGGCACTGCCGGGGCTCGAACCAGAAACTTATGTACCGAACGCCAAAGCACTGTTCACTCGGCCAGTGATATCTAATAATTCTTAAAAATTAATTCAATTGTATTTTTTGAAAAGAAAATTAAAAAGTTTCCTTTTTCAATGCGCTAATAACTGAGAAACTGGTTAAACACGCTATATGTGGATCCCTGATAGTACTATAATTAGGAAAAAAAAAACATAAAGAGCTAGTTTTTGGAAGTTAGTAAGTATGGAACTAAAAAAATGAACTTTCCTGTCTACTGATTTATCCTGCTTATGCCAAAGTGTAGCACGATACGTGGGCTTTGGCTAGTTTGTCAGGTTTTGAAATAGGCTCTCCTAAAGCCCCATCCCTGAAAGGGTGTGACAAATACCCTTCCGTTACACAAAACTTTTAATGGCATACGCCTGCTGTATCAATATACCTTCTGCTATCGTGTTACAATAATGTAGAACGAACAACACACCATCTTGGGACCCACAACTCTCTTCCCCGAGTTCAACAGAAGGATTTTCCGAACTATGAATATCGTGTCCATCCCTGGCATATACACTGAAGCTTTCAGTTTGGAATGACTGGACGGATATCGAAAACGCTCTTTGATTTATGAAACACAATACACTGTCTATAGGCCGCTGCTATATTAACCAAAAGTAATCAACCAGTAATCAATTAACTAATAGAAACCAACCAGTAAAATATTCTTACTGAAAGAAGCAGTCAGTAACTAATTTTAACTAAAAGAAACAAGACAACAACCAATTTTAACTTTAAAAAAATAGCCAGCAATCAATTTTAACTAAAACATCCCAACCAGCAACCAATTTTGTCTTAAAAAATACCAACCAGCAATCAATTCTGTATTAAAACATACCAACCAGCAATCAATTCTGTATTAAAACATACCAACCAGCAATCAATGCTGTATTAAAACATACCAACCAGCAATCAATTCTGTATTAAAACATACCAACCAGCAATCAATTATGTATTAAAACATACCAACCAGCAATCAATTTTGTGTATAAAACATACCAACCAGCAATCAATTCTGTATTAAAACATACCAACCAGCAATCAATTCTGTATTAAAACATACCAACCAGCAATCAATTCTGTATTAAAACATACCAACCAGCAATCAATTCTGTATTAAAACATACCAACCAGCAATCAATTATGTATTAAAACATACCAACCAGCAACCAATTTTGTCTTAAAAATACCAACCAGCAACTAAATTTGTATTAAACATACCAACCAGCAATCAATTATGTATTAAAACATACCAACCAGCAATCAATTATGTATTAAAACATACCAACCAGCAATCAATTATGTATTAAAACATACCAACCAGCAATCAATTCTGTTATGTATTAAAACATACCAACCAGCAATCAATTCTGTATTAAAACATACCAACCAGCAATCAATTCTGTATTAAAACATACCAACCAGCAATCAATTCTGTATTAAAACATACCAACCAGCAATCAATTATGTATTAAAACATACCAACCAGCAATCAATTATGTATTAAAACATACCAACCAGCAATCAATTATGTATTAAAACATACCAACCAGCAATCAATTTTGAATTAAAACATACCAACCAGCAATCAATTTTGAATTAAAACATACCAACCAGCAATCAATTTTGAATTAAAACATACCAACCAGCAATCAATTTTGAATTAAAACATACCAACCAGCAATCAATTAGGTATTAAAACATACCAACCAGCAATCAATTCTAACAAAACATACTAACCAGCAATCAAATCTAATAAAACATATCAGCCAGCAAACAAATCTAATAAAACATATCAGCCAGCGATCAAATCTAATAAAATATACCAACTAGCAAACAATTCTGTGTTAAAATATACCAACCAGCAACCAATTCTAACCAGCCAGTAACTAAGCATAAAATAAAATGTTGACTCTTCCAAACATTTTATGAATTCATATTCCGTTATACAAATTTAATCTGCATTTTGTTACTTTTTTTGTGTCCAACAATCATAAACTTAACTAGTTCAGTGATCTTTGACATCTTTTAGATTGAAAATAATAAAGGATTAACTATATTGTTAACTTCATTGCAGTATGCACGTAAAAGATTTTGTACTTGATAGTTACCATTGTGCTTCAAGATAGTTAAGCTTCCAGGCTTCAAGGCAAATTGAATATGACCAAACCTTTTAAGATCTGAAGTTTAGGAAAAGTTTGTCATAATCTACATAATTTCTTATAAGTGTATTTTCATATGAATTCCTTTGGTGTTTTAATCTCAACGCAATGCAAATTTTATACAATGTTAGCTTAGAAAGTTAAACTATAGCAAATCTTTTTAGAATATCTAAACTACATGCAAAAAATAAGTATCTCTCTTATAATTATTTTTTGTGAAAGATTAAATTCATAAAATATTAATTAAGATTAATTTTATAAAATCTTGTGAAAGCTTAATTTTTTATCAACCTTATAAAAAACTAATTTCATCAGATTTCATAAAAACTAATGAATGCCTTTTGCAAAATTTTAAACGTTTTAAATTAATATGAAGCAGTTAAGAATTTTTTTATTGAAAAAGTATCCATAATGTAATGTATCTTCATATATAATTCTTCTGTACATGTTTTGTCCTTCTAAACCAGGGATGGGCAAACTACGGCCGCGGGCCAACTCCGGCCCTCCGGAAGGTTCTCTCCGGCCCGCGGATAGAATTTTAATTTGTCGGTCCGAGGTAAATTAAAAGAAATATATATTTATATTTTATATATCCATCTCCTTTTCAAATTTGATTAAATATTATTTCGTTTCTTCCTTTTTTTCAAAGGACTGATGATCTTTTTACTTTCTCTATTTGTGTTCTACAAAACATAAATCGACGGAAATAGCAAGCACAGACAGCTTTCAATCGGTAAAGCGTTAAAAGTGGAAGTTCTTTGTTAGTTATAGCTGTAGATTGCTCCAACAAGCGTTATCTATTTATCGGGTAGAAGACATATGGGAATCCAATATAGGTGAATTAGACCTCCCATGTGGCAGACTGCGCATTTTAAGCTCCAGCCAGAGGCTTTTTCTTTTTGAGCGAGTTCTAATATTAATGATTGCGTAGGGAAAGATTGCGGACATATAGCATCATTGTGAATAGTGGTGAAATTATTGTAAGTATAGCGTAGCTAGTGCTTGTTTGGGTTATTCTTAAAATATTTCAACTCCAAAATGGCTACTCAAAAACGTAAAGTGTGATTCAGAGTGCCGTGCTTTTAGTGATGAATGGACCTGGAATTTTTTTTTTACAGTTGTAAAAAAATATTTAAAAATAAATTATATTATATATTTAATTATATATATATTATATAATAAATTATATATTTAGATTATAATTATATTATATTTTACATATTTAAAAAATTTCCAGTCTCTCTAATAAACCAGCGTATCTCATCGCAAATTCATTCATGTCATTAATATATTTAAATTGTAATATTTATATATATATATATTTTAAATTTTAGAAAAATTTATCTTGGCCCGCCAAACTATTTTTTTTCGATCTTTGGCCCGCGCCCGAAGAAGTTTGCTCATCCCTGTCCTAAAGGGCTGAACCGATTTTCATGAAACTTTTTGTGCGTGTTTGACATAACATGGAGAATGCTTTATGCTATCCCCTTTGCTGTAAGTCGCCACCAGATGGTGTAGCAGTCTATCAACTTCTATACCCTTCAACCGATCGCTATTAGTAATAATGTGTATTCGAGTATGGAAAATAGGTTCACGCTATCCACTTTATTGTTACTTGCCCCCCAGAAAGTGCTACATTTCATCTTATATGGCGTTCAAACGATATCCATGAAAATTAGAATGCACATATATTGGAACATGGAGAATATATTCGCGATATGTCATTTTCTACAATGCATTTTTTTGGCAGGATAACGTATGGCGGGTTCTGCTAAAATAAATATATTTGTTTCCGAAAATATTAATTTATTAATTGTTTAAAATTCATAGACTTCATAACTATTACATTTTTAGAATACTACTAAAATTTTCCACTCAAAATATTTAACTTCTTTTACAGTATTTGTGCTTTTAATAATGTAATATTTAAAGTTTGAAATATCTATATATGCATAGATTTTTCGTAAATAATGTATGATATTGTAAATTTACATTCAGAAAATAACTGAAAATAATGTATTAAGAGCTACTTGAAACAGTAGTGAATACAAGCTGCTTGAATCATTGTCCTTATGTGATAATTAATATGTCAATAAAGATATCATATTTCGTTAAGCGAAAATGAATAAACATATCAACGTTAAGTGGAAAATAGTGAAAAAAAGAATAAATTAAAAAAAAAATTCAATTATGAATCAATAGATATATCATGAAAATATTTGAATATTTTTAAAAAGAAAGCTGACATTCCTTCTCAATTTGTAACTGAAGTGTAAAATAGTTTTTGGAAAAACTGCTGTTATTTTCAAATATCTGGTAGTTTGACTTACATCATTTGCCACTGGAACATCAAATGCGTAGCACATTCAATATTATTCAGGGACTTACTGACCTACAGATTTATAACCCTCATTCGTGAGAAACTATTCAAACGAGTTCAGATTTTCTAGTTTAATTTCGATTCGTATATTGTCAGTTTGGAAATCGAATGTTATCCCTCAGACCATTCAAGTAAATGAACTAAGTTGAATATAGGGTAAATGTATATCACATTTAACCTGATGAAACATTTATTTATAGTTCGACAATAGATTGTGCTGAGGTATAAACATCCATTTAAAAGATGGAAATGGACAAATCTATTCTTGTTAGGGGAGCTAGTCAGACAAACGCAGCGCAAATCAATTTTGAAAGCAAAATGTTTAATAGTTATTGTGGAACTTTTTTCATCTAATTTTTCCTTTGATATTACGCAATTTAAAATTTTAACTAATAGAAAACTGAAGTTATTTTTATTGCAATTAAAACGCCTCCGTGAATTATCTTTCTCTCCTATTACGCCGTTTCGATCCGTCCAACTTGACCGCTTGCCAGTTTTCTGCACAATAGATGGTTGTACTATATATATATTCTTTATAATTTGAAAAAAAACATTGTTTTCAACAGTAAAATGAGATCCCTGTTTTTAATAATTATGACTTTTCACCTGTTAGACATTTTTTTCCTAAGTCCTAATCTACCATCTTTGAATATCTAAAAAAAAAAACTTCTTTTCCTAAGATTTAACCTATCATCTTTGAATATCTGAAGAAAGCCGTAACAAAAAAAATTATCCCTTCTTTTTCTCTAAATTTGTCACTGAACTGAATGTGAAACTTATGTGAATTTATTGGGTTCAAAACAATAAACAAAATGGTTCAAAACAATATGGTATTTTAAAAATAATTATGTCTGTTCTTTTTTTTTTCTTCTTAGGGAAAACAATTTTTTTTTCACTAAAACTTAACCCATTATATCTTTGAATATCTGAAAACAACCTTAAGAAGAAAACAATTAATCCTTTTTTTTCCCCTAAGGGATACTTTTTTTCCTAAGTCCTAACCTACCATCTTTAATAACAAAAAAAAACCCTTTTCTTTTCTCTAACATTTAACCAATCATTTTTGAAAATCTAAAAAAATCCACGAAAAAAAGAAGTTCTAGTAGAAGTAGTCCTTTTTTTCCCTAAGATAGGGAAAAAAGATTTAAGTCCTAACCTGCCATCTTTGAATATATATACAAAAAAAAAAATTTTTTTTCCAAAGAGAGTATACACACCACTTTTTGTACCACAGTACAAAAAGAGCAGATATAATTATTTTTAAAATATCCTATTGTTTTAAATTTCACAATAATAACCATAATCAGAGTAAAATACATTGTGATCTAAATAACTATCATTTGAAATTAGTAGTCTTTAACACTACTAATTAAAATGTAAAAATGTTCCGTTTAAATAACCTTCATCTAAGAATTCTAAAAACAATTCAGTTCTGAAATTATTACATTTCTATCGCTATAAACATATAAATATTTTGATTTAGACATTTCTGAGAAATATTTTTCATTAATTGATATTTCCAACTGTCACTGCAAAAACATAAGCATTTAAGTTATATAAAAGTTAAATATATATATATAATTAATGTTATATATAATAATTATGACTATTTCCCGCTTAAACCTTTTTTTTTTCCTAAGTCCTAATTTACCATCTTTGAATATCTAAAAAAAAAAAAAACTTTTTTTCGCTAAGGAAGTGGATCACACAGTTCAAAAAGAGTAGACACAATTATTTTTAAAATACCATATTGTTTTCAATTTCACAATAACACCTACAATATGAGTAAAATATACACATTTTTTTGTTATTGTTCTAATGCAACTGACAAACACTTAGACAGTTTGGTCTTAGATGCCTTAAGGCAAGCGCTGCACAGATGTTACTCACTTTGCATTACCCAGGGGGAGCGTGTAACTTGAAGATAAGCCACGAACGCGGAGTAACAATGCCCCCGCAACGCTCTACGATCCTTTTAGGACCGGGACCTACGGCTTGAAGTGGATTCCGAACCACTACAAACATCCATGGCACCGCCGGGACTCGAGTCCGAAACCTGTGGTACCGAGCGCAGAGTGCTAGCCACATGGCCATCCAGGCCCCGAGTAAAATATATTGTGATGTAAAGATCTAAATAAATATATTTTGAAATTAATACTCTTTAACACAGCTAATTAAAATGTAAAAACATTCCGTTAGACAACCTTTATCTAAAAACAACTGAAATTCGAAATTATCACATTTCTATCGCAATAAACATAAACATGCATTGATTTAAATCAGGCGGGGGGTGCAACCTCGGCTTATCTTGAATATTTTCCGGCCCGTGAGATTTATCACACTTTTACAAAATATATTTATTTTATAATGACCAAAAAAATGCATTATGTGTGCATCCACATATTCAAAAATTAACTGTCGAAATTATGAGAAAAATTCATTTTGATTTTAAAATAATATTCTTGCGAATATAGGACAGATATTGCCTGTGTTATTTATGAGTTTACAGTTACGAGTTCGCAGAATAATTAAATTATATTTTGCGAACTCATGATGCGCGCGCATTTTGGAACATCTAATATAACAAGCTCTATGTTTCACTTTAAGTGACCTCTGTGACGCAGTGACCGTGCCTAGTTACGCACAGTTGATTATTGATAGCAGAGCAAACCAGACTCTTAGTTCAACTTGTAAGCTCTTTCGGCTTAACTTAATTAACTTTGGCTCTTTGTAATGAAATTGACCAAACACAAAGGACGCTCAAACATAACGCACACTAACTTGCAACACCCATTACGATGCGTAAATACCCAAATTGCGATCGATTTGCAAAAGCTAAGTGAAAGAGTGGATAAACAAATATTGCACTAGTAAAATAAATATTTTTTAATGATTTCATTTTTTTTATTTCATTTATATTTATATATTTTTTATATTTCATTTTTAGTGTTATATAATTCTTTACAATGTGCGTTTAGTAGCATTATTATTATATTATTTTTATTTACATGTGGGCCTGAATGGCCATGGGTGTTTGTAGTGGTTCGGAATCCACTTTACACTGTAGGTCCCTGTCTCACATGACTGTAGAGCGTTGGGTGTAGGGCTGACAACCCTACCCCGTAAAAAAGACGATATCTCATGTTTCTAAATCTGCCAACAACAGCAGATGGCCTTGGCCCGCCATGGGGCTATTGCTCCAATCATGATGATGATGTTTACATGTAAAAATAATAGTAAACACAAAAATAATAACTCGTTATGTTTCAATTTTTCACTCCTTCTTGGTCTAAATCTAATATGGGGCTATATAATTTTATATGCGGCCCGCGGAGTTAGGATGCAGTTCCAAAATGTCCCGCAAGATCATTTGGGTTGGCCGCCCCTGATTTAAACATTTCTAAAAAACATTTTTATCATTAATTGCTACTTCTTACTATCACTGCAAAAATATAAACATTTAAACTATATAAAAGTTAATATATATATATATATTATACTCGAAATAAGCCAGGCCATTATAAGTCAGTGACATAGAACTTTGAAGACAGTTGGAAAGTTTTTAATAAAATAAATTTTTATGATAGATACAGAAATAGAATCGTTGAGTAAAATGTGTGTTGTACATTTTGGTTGATGAAAATTTATGTTTAAATAAAAAGCATTTTGATCTACCTTGGCCATTAAAGTTATTCCCCTAACGACTTGTCTGAGTTAAATTTGAAGTAATTATAATTGATATTTGCAGTTAGTGTTTTACTTTTTTTGTTTTGTTTATTGTTTCATCACATAACGGGACATCATTTTTCATTTAAAAAAAAAAGTAATAAAACACCTTTCTTATAAAAATTTTTTTCGGGTTCTACAAGGAGACAGACAAATCAGAAAGAAACTGTAATCGGACTTTTTTTTTTATTATTGTTGTTTTTTATATATTTTTTGGTTGCTCGTTAAAATAATGGCTATGTTTGGCTGTAAAGATTTTATATTGATGGTTTGAAAGGGGGAAGGGGGTCAGCGTTTTCTTTTTTAAAGGAACTCATTATAAATGAAAGAGGCAAAAATGTAGTTGGTTGGAAATTTTTGCCCAGACATTTAATCGATAGACTTGCCGTTTCTTATCGATAGTTATCGATTGCTCACGTCCCGTAGAAAAATGATTGGGTTACTTTTAACCAAGATTGAGTTACCGTCAGAAAACTGTCCTCTAAATACATTCGAATTGTGCCGAAACGCATAGAGTTCTGTATCTTAGAACTCAATAAATTATTGAGTAATATTTTTCATTAAAAAAAATTAAATAAAAAGTTTTGATTAAAAAAATTTTAAAAATCAGCACTTAAAAAAGTTTTTTGCAATAGATTTTAAAAATTGAAATTTCACTCCGAAAAGTAGGTTTGTCTTAGGCAGATATATGTCAATAATTTAATTCGAATTGTTAATTTTTCCAATATGCTATTATTTAAAAAAAATCAATTTTGTTAAATAAATCTTCGAATTATTTCCAGTTAATAAGTATCTAAACTCTCCATCATATTGTTTTCCAATGGTGTGTACTTTGACGTAAGCCATTTGCCACTAGTGGACAGAGACGTAGCAGATTCAGCTTTACCCAGATTGCACCACGGGAAAAGTTGCCCTGCATTCTCATTTTGTTCTCCCTTCCTCATTTTGAACGAAAGGGTGTTATTTGGGGGGTGGGGGTGCGAACCTCCTCTTTGAGCCTAATGGTGGGAAGTACGAAAGTACTTACACCATACTTATTTTACTTATTTACATCATACTTACATTACTTATTTTTACCTATTTTATTTTTTATAATTTATTAATTTCATTTTATATTATGTTCCTTATATTTTATGTTTTATATCTTATTCACATTATTTTTTTTTTTATTTTTATTTATTCTTACTTTATTTTCTTTTCTTTATTATATTTATTTACATTATTGTTATATAATTATTTTATTTTTACCTATATTATTGTTATTTTTTATAATTTATTAATTTTATTTATATTTTACTTTATTTATATTTTATGTTTTTTTGCTTATTCACATTACTATTTCTTTTTCAATTTTTATTATTTATTTCTTTTTTATTTTATTTATTTTCAATATATTTATTTAAATCATTATTTTATTTCATTTTACATTATTGTTATTTTATTTTATTTTATAATTACTTGTCATATTTCACTCTCAATATGAATAAGAGCACTACTAGTTCAAAAACTGCAGGTTGGTTAAAAAAATGCTTTAGCATTTTAAAACTTAGCCCTCGCGGACACCCCAGGAATTATAATTAATACAGTCGTATGGTTTCCAATTAGCATTTGCTCTAAACTACTAATGACATCGCTTCTGCCGTATTTCTTTTGCATTGACTGATTGAGGTCATTCGAATTCCCCACTCTAATAAGAATGGAGACTAATAACTTGATCAATACTTAACCACTCTAATAAATTACGCTTCGTGTTAGAGATCATATTTCACACATCAAAAAGTGTGAAACGCATATTTTACGAGATTCTATTCTGACAAGCCCTTATTTAAATTCTAAAGTTGGAAAAAAAATTGATCAAATAAATACTATGTTTCTGTTTCCTTTATTAATAAAATATTAATTTTTTTTATTTATTAAGTGTTGAATCAAAATCCTATACTTCTTCATAGCCCTTTTTTCTTATAATGTTCTTCAATAAATCTATAAACAAGACAAAGTATCTTTAAAACTTTATATGAAAAAAATTAAATACCAATAGTAATGTCGTAAATAGTAATTTATAATTAAATGGACTGTTAGCGATCAATAATTAATGAATATCATATTATGGTATGGATATTATGTGTATATTATGGCATGGATATTATATTAATAATTATAACATCCATACCATAAAATTCTTTATTATTCCATTTAAGATTATAAGGTAATTGAATGGTTGATTTAAATGTAAGGCATTGTACTAATTTAGTATAATCAAGAATCAAATTAAAATATTTTGCAACGAAACCCTTACTTGCATATACGCTAGTATCAGCGTGATATTATGTCATTAATATAAAAAATATATCTTTATTATAATTTTATTGCAGAAAATCTATATTAGCAATATGTATGCTTGAAATTTTGGACTTGAGGAGGTTTGGCTTGGTTTGCCACTCTACTGTCATTTTCTCCATCTCCATATCAAGAGGGCAGGATTCGAAACTCAACAAATGATGCCGAATCAAAAGCTCCCGTGTCTATGCCAGATATGGACATAACAAAATCAGTAAGCCGTAATGTCCTTCCGTTAGATTCAAGGAAGTGAATGTAGTGCGAAACAAGGTACAAACGTCTAATACCCCTCGTCAGAAGCGTTTGTTTGAAATTGCGATGGCATTCAATTGGTCTTGGGTAATGCGCCCTGGATAATGCTGAATCCACTATAATTCGACCACCAATTGTGTGGAATAGTATACACGAGTTTTAAAAGCGTAAACGCACGAAGCAATTGTTTGTTAGGGATGCTAGTAAGATATAGGGAGCGTTATAAGCTGGTCAATCGATTTTGAAAGATAAAAGTTTATTAGTTATTGTGGAATAAGGATAATTTAAATAATTAGTTAGTTTCAAGCAATCACTTAATTATTAGACCCATTTAATAATTATAAAATCCAAAAATTGGTTTGTTTCTTAGAAAAACAATTCAGCTTGTGTGCAAAAAGAAATTCAGCATTTAGTAAAAAAAATTGATTTCTATGAAAAATTTCAAGCAATCGCTTATAGATACACTATATTTTAAGTTTTAGCATTCAAAGATTGCTAAAAGGCTTAGTATGACAAATGTAAAATCCATGCTATATTGGTAATTTTCACCCCACCCACAAACTTTAACTCTTTTAAATCCTTTATATTATTCCTAGAATAAAATTGAAAATACCATCGTACTCAAAGCGTTAGATCTATAAAAATCACTCACGAAAACGTATTTGACTCCTCTCATTAAATAGAGAGAATTAAGTAATGAGTATTAGGGGAAGGGGAAAACTTCAAGTTTAAAGGGAGCATATCACCATCCGTAGACCACAGTCCATGTGCATTCAAAATTTGAAAGCTCCGAGTTGAAACCTGAATTTGAATAAAGGATAAACAAAACAAGGAACCTGAGGACCGAGTGGCTAGAGCTCTGACGCTTGGTACCACAGGTTTCGGGTTCGAGTCCCGGAGGTGTCATGAATGTTTGTAGTGGTTTGGAATTCACTTTAAACCGTAGGTCCCGGTCTAATAGGATCGTCGAGCATTGTGGGGGTAGGGTTACTCTCGTCCGTAGCCTATCTTCAAGCTACACGTGCCCCCTGTGCAATGCTAAATGAGTAAAAGCAATGTAGTCCTTGCTTATGGCATAAAGATTAACTGTGTTTGTATTGCCAGCTGAATTAAAGCTACAACATAAATTACAAACAGACATATTCAAATTTATGTAATAGATAACAAAATTCAAAAGCCTTTGAAATTTAGGCTATTAATAAATATATTTTTCTCAAGTTAAAAATCTTTCTTTAACTTAAATAAACTTTGTCAATGCATAGTAAAGGACAATTTAACAAATTCTTCTTCACCATAATGAAACCATTTCACCGCAACATTTATGGCTAAACATTAAAAATTGGGCAAACAAGATAAAATGCTTTTAACGATGGTCTTTATTCTCACTTGCAAAGAGGCTCGTTTTGTTCTTGGTGGTAAACAACGTTCGTTCGGCAACAGATTCTTATTGTTTCCTTTCTTAGTTTCTGAATGTCGCACCGGAAAAAAAAATCCATTGTGCCACATTTGAGTGTTTTTGTAAGCAACATAAGTGTTTTAAGTTGTATTCTATTCCGAATAAATAAATCTTGAAGAACAAATTCATTTAGAATCCTGTTATTTTAGCTTTCAATGAATACTCGCAAAGCGTTGAAAATCTAATTACAATGCAAAATATTTCGATAAAAATTAAAGAAAGCGTTCGGTGTGTTTTAGAGCTGTTTTTCGTAAAAGACGAAAGTATCGGTTTAAGCCATCGCAACATTTTCATTTAGCGTTAATAAAAAGAAACGCATTGTCAAAACGTATTCCATTGGCGTTTGTACGAACCGAGAAATCATGTAAGCCGGTGGTAGTTTTTGATCATCATTCATATCTGATGGAACTAAAAATATTCTGTCATAGAAATCTGCGTTCGAAATTCATGCATTTTTTGAAAATGAAGAATGAGCTGAACATTTTTATTAGAGGTTTAAATAGTTGTTTCATTATAATTAGACCAATAATAAAAACATTTTAAATTGAATTAGATATTATATTATCAATAATAGATAGTTTAATGATAAGTAGTAATAAAATTCCTATAAAATCATATTCCACTATGTTCATATCTATCGATGTAATGATTTACATTTTAGTACATATGTGGTGAAACCAAAAATATTCTGTCATAGAAATTCGCGTTCGAAATTCTTGCATTTTTCGAAAATGTAGAATGTGTTGAACATTTATTAGTGGTTTAAATAGTTATTTCATTATATTTACGCCATTAATAAAAACTTTTAAAATTGAATTAGATATATTACCAATAATGGGTAGTTCAGTTATAATAATATTTAGCAATAAAATTTCTATAAAATCATATTCTACTGTTCATATATATTGATGTAATGATTTACATTTTTGTACATATCTAGTGAAACTAAAAATAATCTGTCATAGAAATTTACGTTGGAAATTCTTGCATTTTTTGAAAATGCTGAACTTGCTAAAGGACAAACAAACATATTCAAATTTATATAATAGATAACAAAAATCAAAAGCCTTTGAAACTTAGGCTATTAAAGAAAGATTTTTAACTTCAGAAAAATATATTAACTTAAATAAACTTTGTTTATGCATGGTAAAGGACAATTTAACGAATTCTTCTTCAGTATAAAGAAACCATTTCGCCGTAACATTTTTATGTATATTTATGGTTAAACATTCAGAATTGAGCAAACAAGATAAAATGCTTTTAACGATGGTCTTTATTCTCACTTGCAAAGAGGCTCGTTTTGTTCTTGGTGGCAAACTACGTTCGTTTGGCAACAGTTCTTTATTGTTTCCTTTCTTAGTTTCTGAATGTCGTACCGGGAAAAAAACCTCCATTGTGCCACATTTGTGGTTTTTGTAAGCAACATAGGTGTTTTAAGTTGTATTCTTTTCAGAATAAATAAATCTTGAAGAACAAAATCATTTAGTTTCCTGTTATTTTAGTTTTTAATGAATACTCGCGTTGAAAATCTTAGCGTTGAAATCTTAGCGTTAGCGTTGAAAATCTAATTATAATGCAAAATGTTTCGATAAAAATTAAAGAAAGCGCTCGGTGTGTTTTAGAGCTGTTTTTCATAAAAGCAATAAAAGACGAAAGTATCAGTTTAAGTCATCGCAAAAATTTTCATTTAACGTTAATAAAAAAGAAACGCATTGTCAAAATGTATTCCATCAACGTTTGTACGAAACTAGAAATAATGCAAGTCAATGGTAGTTTATGGTCATCACTCATATCTGGTAGAACTGAAAATATTCTGTCATAGAAATTTGCTGTCGAAATTCTTGAATTTTTTGAAAATGAAGAATGTGTTGAACCTTTTTATTTGTTGTTTAAATAGTTTTAATTTTATTTAAACCAATAATAAAAACTTTTAAATTGAATTAGATATAACTGAACTACATATTATTGGTAATATAATAATAGGTAGTAATAAAATTTCTTTAAAATCATATTCTACTATGTTCATTTCTATCGATGTAATGATTTCCATTTTAGTACATATCTAGTGAAACTAAAAATATTCTGTCATAGAAATTTGCTTTCGAAATTCTTAGATTTTTTTAAAATAAAGATTGTGTTCAACATTTATTAGTGGTTCAAATTATTATTTCATTATTTTTTAAATCGATAATACAAATTTTTAAATTGAATTAGATATAACTGAACTACGTATTATTGGTAATATTATAGGTACTACTAAAATGTGTGTTAAATCATATTCCACTATCGATGTAGTGATTTACATTTTAATGTATCAATAAAATATAAAGAATATCATAAAATAAATTATTAATATATAGTACTAATGATCAATTAACAATATTTAATATTAATCAATAATAATATTATTAATGACTAAGTAATAATATTATTAATGACGAAGTAATAATATTAATTCTATAATAAATTATAGAATCGAATTATATAGAATTACTGTCACACACAAATTGTTACTAATTAAATTACAATGTATTACTGATGTAATAAGTTACTAACATTACAATATATAGGTAAATTATATTAATATTTTAACTTCATTAATTTTAAGCTACAGTAATTTAACACTTTTTTCATTACCAAAGAAATCACATTGCAATGCAACTGAAATTATTCAAAAATAGATCATTAGCATCACAGTTTTCTAAATTGGAAAAACTTACAAAATCACATATGGTTCGTTTATATTTCAGAGCAATCAAAATATACGATCGACAGTAAATTAATCCTATTCATGCGAAATCACATTATAGCAGATAACAAATGTTAAAAATTTTTAACTTTTAAATTTATTGTTTTTTTTAAGTTAAGGAAAATATTTTGCATACAGAGATCTAAATTTAATGTAATAATGTAACTTTAATTGAAATGTGTATATATCTAGATGATAAAGATCTTGAAATTTGAAATAATAATAAAATTTTTTGTTGTAATAAAAATAATAAAATTATTAATATCTATAAAACTAATATGATAACAATAATAATAGTAATAAAATTTTTAATGACTGTTTGAAGTAAAATATTAGCCAGTATACTAACATTTGTTTCATTTATTGTCTGTGTATGTAATATATCTATTTATAATATTAAGTATAAATCGAAAACTGTAATAAATGAGAAAAAAAATGTTAAAGAATTTTTTTTCTTCTGAAATTTGAGCGAAAATTATTTAATATTTTGTTTGATTACAATTTATTCATTTTAAATCGCTTCTCAAATGCTTAAAACTAAAAAAAAATATTCATGTTCGTGCATAAAATAATAAGCTTACTCTAATTTTTTTATTCTTTCTTAACTTGACAAGTTTAGTCTTAAGGTTATTAACCACTTCAGGATCTAGATTAATGTTTTAATCCTTTAAAATGAAGAAAAAATTATTTAATTTATTTTATTTTATGTTTTATTTATTCTATATCGATGTCAACTCAGCAAACTAGAAAAAATAGGAATGCAAAAATACATAAAAAATAATGGAATTTTTCATTGTACGAATATGATTATATTCAATCGTTAATCAGTATGTACCGTTTCAGTCGGTATAACTCATCATTAGCAATATATTGTTAATGATGAATCATAAATTCATACATTGTGAATGATAAATTGTGATTTAATCACAATTCGTGAATCCTTCATCCAGATCATTCACACGTTCACGACATTTTTCATTATTCGTCGTAAATAATCTTTGACGATTGTGGAATTTGGAAACAAAATGAAAAGTTAAAATATTTGCCACTCTATAAATAAATTTACGGAAATATCACACGTGCGAATGTATAAATTATATATATTTTTAAAATAAATAAATTAATCTTTTATGCTTAAAAGTCATTAAAAATCTTTGTAATCCAATGTTACCATTGTCACACGATGTTAAAATGTCCTTCGGGGTCCTTTTTTCACAAAAACTACAAAACTGAGCCTCTTGAATTTTCTATGCATGTATTAAATTTTTCTCAATTAATCCGAGATAAAAATGAGTGATTACTTTTTCATGGATTATTAAAAGAATATTGAAATAAGAAAAATTTAACTTTAAATGTTTAATTAAAATTTTTTTAATAAATTGTTTAATTAATTAAACTTGAAAAGTAAACATTGGAATATATATCAGTGTCTATAGAAAAATTCTTAACATCCTACATCATATATAAATTTATTTATTTCAAGAAAATCGTCAATCTTTTATGTTTTGAACCAGTCATCAATAGAATCCGTGTTTTTCATTTACCGTCCATTACCCCTAACTTTATAATTAGAATTCAATAGATGGAACACAATATAATCATCTGAAATATTCCAATGGAATCTATGTAAATAACAATCCTAATGAATAATGATCAACCTCAAAATAAATGTAACGATATTCAACACTTTCCAGATGATTCAGAACTATGTTTTGTTTTAATATGACTCTAACTCGCTGGCTAGACATACGAAAATCCCCCTTCAAAGAATCCATTGTTGGACTAAGTTTCGTTGAAAAACCGGAAAGATGGGAAATTGTCATTCATCCAAGACGTACACGTTTACATTTTTCATCATTTGCTCTAAATAATTTTTGTCAAGATATCTAAGAGGTTCTTTGGAAAAAAAATGAAACTTTTAAATATATATATCAGTGTCTACAAAAAGATTCATGACATCCTACTAACATTCTACATCATATATAAATTTATTTATTTTAAGAAAATATTCAATGTTTTATGCTATGAATCAGTCATTAAGAAAATCAAATAATGTTTTTTACTTATTCATTTTCACAAACTTTATAATTAGAATTCATGAAAGGGAACGTAATATAATCATATCAAATATCCCGATGAAACCTACGTAAATAACACTCCTACTGAATAATAATCAAATCTAAAGTAAATGTATCGATAATCCATACGAATAATTCAACACTTTCCACATGATACGTTTTGTTTTATTATGATTTTAAAATCCATACGATAAACGCTCCCACAAAAAGTTCTTTGTTGGACTAAGTAGTTTCATTGAAAAAGTCGAAAGGATGAACAATTTTCATTCTTCTAGGACCTTAAATGTTTTATTTGTCGTGAATAATTTGTCAAGACATATAAGAAAATTTAAAATAAGTTAAATGTTCAAATATATGTTCAGTGTTTATAAATAGTCCATAAAATCATACAGCATGCGAAAGCATCGATTGAATATTTCACTGAAATAAATTATTTTATTTATTTCAGTGAAATATTCAATCGATGCTTTCGCATGCTGTATGATTTTATGGACTATTTATAAACAATTATTATTATCTTTTATGCTCTGAATTGGTCATTAAAAAATTCAAATAATGTAACGTTCATTTCCACTAACTTTATACTTAGAAAACAAGAGAAAGAACGTAATGTAATCATCTAAAATATATCTATGGAGTCAATAAGAATAAATAACAAACACACTTAAAATAAATGAATCGATAATTCAACACTTTCTACATGATTTAACACTACGTTCTGTTTTATTAAGATTTTAAAATAGCTAGCTAGACATACGAAAAACCCTCCCACAAAGAGTCCATTGTTGGAATAAGTCGTTTCGTTGTAAAAGTCGGATAGATGGGAAATTGTCATTCATCCAAGACGTATGCGTTTACATTTTCCATTATTTGTCTTAGATAGTTTGACAAAATTATTTACGAGGATTTTTGAAAAAAAGTAAATGTTCAAATATATGACAGTGTCTATAAATAGTCCATAAAACAATACCACATGTGAACGATTGAATATTTTCTTGAAATAAATAAAACAATCTTTTATGCTTTGAATCAGTCATTTAAGGACTCAGATAGTGCACGGTTCATTTCTACTAGCTTTATAATTAGAATACAAGAGAAGGGGCATAATGTAATAATCTAAAATATATCTATGGAGTCAATAAGATTAAATAACAATCCTACTGAATCCTACTGAATTCAAAATCGCTAGTTTAGACATAAGAAAAACACTCCCATAAAAAGTTCATTATGTTTGAAAGATCAGAAGTATGGGAAATTTTTATTCATCCAAGACGTTTAAATTTTTTATTTGTCGTGAATGATTTTTGTCAAGACACCTAAGAAATCCTTTAAAAAAATTAAACTTTCAAATATATGTCATTGTCTATAAATAGTCCAAAAAACATACGGCATGCGAAAGCATCAATTAAATATCTTCATGAAATCAATAAAATAATCTTTTATGCTTTGAATCAGTCATTAAACGATTCAGATAGTAGAAATGGGCCGTAAACGAAGAAAACTAACTTTATAATTAGAGTACAAGAAAAGGGACATAATGTAATCATCTGAAATATATCTATGCAGTCAATAAGAATAAATAACAATCCTAGTTCAATGTTGGACTAAGTAACTTCGTTGAAAAGATCGGAAGGATGGGAAATTTTCATTCATTCATTCAGGACCTTAAATTTTTTATTTATCTTTAATAATTTTTGTAAAGACATCTAAGAAAATGTTAAAAAAAATTAAACGTTCTAATATATATCAGTGTCTATAAATAATCCATAAAAAAATACCGCATGCGAACGCATCGATTGAATATTTTTACGGTTCATTTTCACTAGTTTTATAATTAGAATACAAGAGAAGGGATATAATGTAATCTAAAAATATCTATGGGGTCAATAAGAATAAATAATCCTACGGAATAATAATCAAACCTAATACAAGTCCATGTATAATTAATCCAGATGATTCAACACTTCCCGGAAATCATTGACCTCAGCACGTTTTGTTTCATTATGATTCTAGAAACACGAAAAAAAGCGAAAAACAAAGAGTCCACTGTTGGAGTAAGTAGCTTCGTCGAAATGGTCTGAAGGATCGGGAATTTTCATTCAAATAGGACCTTTAAATTTTGTATTTTTTGTAAATTTTTGTCAAGGCATCTTATAAAATGTTTTAAAATAACTAAACGTTCTAATATATGCCAGTGTCTATAAATAATCCATAAAAACATACCGCACGCGAACGCATCGATTGAATATTTTCTTGAAATAGATAAAATAATATTTTATGCTTTGAATCAGTCATTAAAAGATTCAGATAGTAGAAATTAATCGTAAACTAAAAATTCTAACTTTATAATTAGAGTACAAGAAAAGGGACATAATTTAATCATCTAAAATAAATATATGGAGTAAGAATCTATGGACATATATCTATGGACTAAGAATAAATAACAATCCTACTGAATAATAATCAAACCTAGTACAAGTTCATGTATAATTAATCCAGATGATTCAACACTTCCCGGAAACCATTGACCTCAGCACGTTTTGTTTTATTATGATTCTAGATATCCGAAAAAAAGCGAAAAACAAAGAGTCCACTGTTGGAGTAAGTAGCTTCGTCGAAAAGGTCGGGATGGGGAATTTGATAACTTAGTTAGAAGACAGAGTATATTAATGCGGCGATGACTGAGGCAGTGGTGGGGGATTAGAGCTGTTGGCAGATGATCAAGTAAGTTAACGTCCAAAAATTACTAGGTTTTGTTCTCCGCTGGACCCCGGATTAATCATTCATTCCCCACAGATAGGTCCTGCGTTCGCGAAGTGGCAATAAATCTTGAAGGGAAACGCGGTTCGGATATTACGTTGCTGCAGTGAGAGACGCCATTAGATGAAACCTTCGAAAAATGTGCGTTTGGGTCAAGGGGTCTAATAAGGATAAATTATCCAAAAAATGAGCGAAACGTCCAAAAAAAAGAAGTAAATGTCTTTATGAATTTCTAAATTTATTATCCGTTTCTCACGAAAAAGGGGTAGAAGTTTGTTTCGGGCGGGTTCCATTTCGGGCTAGTATCATGCATCGGCAACATTTTAAAATCAGGAAAACATTAAATGTACGATAAAATGCAAAAAACAGCTATACAGGCAACGATGCTCCAAGCTCAAGTGATGATGATGTTTATTAATTGAGTGTGATAATGTTTATTAATGAAAAAATTTTAGAGACAGATCATGATAATGCTTATGTTTGATAATGATAATGTTATGTTGTTTAGTGATAGATAATATTATGTTATTTAGTGATAGATAATATGTTATTTAGTGATAGATAAATTGTTATTTAGTGATAGATAAATTGTTATTTAGTGATAGATAAATTGTTATTTAGTGATAGATAATATTATGTTATTTAGTGATAGATAATGATACAGCTTATGTTTGTTAAGGATAATAATTTAAAATTAGAAAAGCATTAAATGTACAAAAAAATACAAAAACCAGCTATACAGGCAACGATGTTCCATGCTTAAGTGATGATGATGATGATGTTTACTAATTGAGTGTGATAGTGTTTATTAATGATAAATTTTAGAGACAAATAATGATAATACTTATGTATCATAATGATAATGTTATGTTGTTTAGTGATAGATAATAACAATGCTTATGTTCGTTAATGATAATATTGATTGATAGATAGATCAGGGTATTGATTATTGATACATAATGCAATGTTTATTTTCGTTAATTAATGTTGTGATAATGTAATATTCAAAATGATAGCGTTTATTAATTGAATTAACAGTATATTGCAAAGCTGATTATTGTGTCAAGGCAGTTCGAAGAGGCCACCCTTATGGATGTCGTTCAAAATTTCTTTGGTTCAATGTGGACGCGTAGAGCAAGCTCACGTGGTGCCCCTTGAATAATGTTGAATTTGCTACGTCTCTACCGTTCTAGTGATGAAGAACTTCGGTCAAAGTGCCCGTCATTTGAAAACCGCATCAAATATTAACTTGTCTTTAACTTTAGTTGCATCAAGTTTTAAACTTCAACATTTGCTTTCAAATGTTCGTTTTTTCACATAAAGGGACATCATGCTCGATTCCTATTCCACACTCGTTAAAAGCATTGTATTGAATTGGGTGGTTTGGTTTGTCGCTCTACAGTCATTTCACTTTGGACTAATTAGGTTTGTTTTGTCGCTCGACGGTCATTTTGTGCACACTTTAGGCTAATTAGACCAGGACCTATAGTTTAACGTGGATTCTGAACCACTAACAAACAACAATGCATCAATGCAACATGCAGTACCAATTGACCACCAGGCAGCTTGAATTGGGAGCAGACTATGCAGAAACTTAATATTGTCAAATATAAGTATAAAATCTATATTATAAGGTTTGTGTGTGTTCGGTACTGGAACGTGTCGCATACACTTTGTACAATACTCATAATATTTTTTTCCATAATGCATTAAATCTAGTCATTTCCAAATATTATCTTTGACTAATTAAATTTAAGCCCTATAAAGTTTTGCACACATTAAAATATGTTTGATTTGCATCAAAACAATTGCAAAATACAGATTTTAATGCAGATAATAAAAAATGTAATTGCCATTATCGTATATCCTACCGAAATTTTCAGAAAATCTTTCAAAATCTTTTCTTTAGAAAATATAAAATATCAAAAGATGAGAACGGTAATCAGCTTACGAATTTATTCAAAGGTAAAAGTTTTACCCGAATTCAAGAAACGACGACATTTCTCTTTACATATTTTCTGACATCAAAGTTATTAACGACACATTTTTCAATCGTCTAATATTTCACTTACTCATTGGATCGTGTAGGACTTGAAAGGAGAGAGCAGCATCTCAGACCTTTGTTATTTTGTTACGACTGTTTTGAATTAAAAAAACAAAGCTGATAGATTTCGATTTTGAGGCACAACAATAGTCCGAGGCTTAAGTAAAATTTGAGTCACTAGTATTCTCACATTGTTGAAACATTTTTAAATAATAGATCAAAAGACATTTTCCAACCTTAAAAATTCATGCTCCTTTTACCTACTTATTACTTTTAATCACAATATCCTTAAAAAAATAACAGCTTGTTGATATTTAATAGAATAATTTTAATTAAATGAATAGCTTCAAAAATGATTACAAAGGAATTTTTAATAGGTTTCAACCTAAAATATTCCGGCAATATGATTTTTATAATTAGCAACAATTAATATTTCAGATAACTCTAAAAGAAATTTATAATTTTACTAAGGAAATAAAAGATTTTAATACATTTGAAAGCAATTAGTATGCTAATTACAAATTTTTTTATCATGATTGTAGTGATAAAAAATTAAAAATACTGAAATAATGAATCTAAATTAAATTTATTATCATATCAAAGGGTATTAAAGGATATTATTTATTAAATTATTTAGGCGCAAGTAAATTAACTGAGTATGAATGTGCTTACAAAAAATATTTGTAAAATGTACGAATATTCTTATATTTTATTCTCATAGTTTGATGAAGTTCAAAGCGGTTAAAACTAAACATCTATACTTTTAAAAACAGAGAACCTTTTTATTATTTTTGTCTTTGTACTTTTTAATGTGTACTATTCTCATCTTTGTACTTTCTACTCCCCATCATTTAATAACATTATTTATTCCGACTTATAGAAATACATTGCGAGATTAACACACTTTTGAACGTAGAATATATATATATATTTTTTTTTTCTTTAAATAAGTAGCTTAAACAATGAATGTTCTTTTTCATTTTTAAAAACGGAATGAATCGGAAAAATAATACCATTATATTCATTTTCATATGGTAAAAAATAAATATCTAAAAATTGGAAACTCTATATTTAAAATTTAAATTCAATTAATATTTATACCACGCATTTGGATTGATAACATCTTTTTCTCTCACTTTTAAACCAAATGTGTTTCATTTTAAAAAGAAATAAATTAATGTAATACCAGCTTTTCTCCGAATGCCCGTTTTTTTTTCCAATTATTAAAAATTGTCTTTTACCCTATGCATTACCGTTTGACAAAAATAAAAATCAGATATCTAAAAATGGATAACTTCAAATATTAATATCCAAAATTTAAATTCAGTTAATATTTTACCAAACATTTCAAAACAAAAAAAACATAATTTTGCTTTAGAAACATTATTTCTAAGAATGAAATAAATCAGCAAAATAGTATCAGCTGTTTTTTGTATTCTCCAACTGTACTGGTGTGGATACGGGCAACCAGAAAGTAATTGGGCTTGATTCGGTTGAGATATTGAGACACAGGTTGGAGAACTCACAGCTTTATTTACACAAAAATATTGTATGTCTCTAATTGTATGTAACACATTTAAAGACAGATAATTACAGATTCATGGAAGAACTCCACTTCTAAGCCAAAATTCCGAAACATCGGCTTCGCGCAGGTTGCGAGAAATATACTTCCTCTTCGGGTGGGAATCTAAAGACTAAATAATGTGCCGGGATGCTCTAAATATATTTGCTTTCGTTATGAGAGACTAAAAACTAATCGTTTCTCAGCGGAAGAGCAGGTTGCGGTGTACTTCCTTTCTGGTGAGAGTTCGGGGTGCTCGGGGAGACCCATTTCTCCTGAACGAAGCCCTCTTGCCAGTGAGTAGGTTTGGTGTTTCGCTCTACGGTTATTTTTTACACACTTTAAGCTAATTAGACCGGGACCAACAGTTTAACGTGGATTCGGGACCACTACCAAGATTTGAACCTGAAACCTGTGGTACAGGTACTATAATAGGTTGCAATGTTTTCGAAAGTATTTTGTTTTTTTATTTTAAAATCGGCCAGAAAGTATACAATGAATAATCTTTACTTATTTACTGATGCATAATATTTTCACTTTAAATATCTAAATATTAGAAAGTTTTTGCATACCGTATTTTGGACGTCCGTTAGCTTTTTCTCCCTATCGCGCATGCTCATAGGAAACATTATTACAAATACGCATGCGCAATTTTCTATGAGCATGCGCGATAGGGAGAAAAAGCTAACGGACGTCCAAAATACGGTATGCAAAAACTCTCTAATATCTAATAATATCTTTGTTGCCCTTCGTGAAAAATAAATTCAGGTAGTGTGTATTAATTCACTGCTGACATAGTTGCAAACTACGGATTCGCGCATGATTACGTTTAGGCACTACTTTATTTTAAAATTAGCTAGAAAGTAATCAACAATGAATGAAATACCCTTGTTAAAAAATAAATTCAGTTAACGAGTATTAATTCCATGCTGACATGATTACAAATGGCGTAATCTTGCGCGTGATTACATTCAGAATGGAACACCATAAGAAAAACACAACTCGAATCAAAAATTACCAATCTAATTGTGGAGCAATCAAAGACAGAAAATAAAAAACGTCTGAAGAATGGTTAATTTTTATTTCTGAAACAAGCTGACTCGAACAATGATGCGTTATTTATGCGTTTTATTTTTGTTTCTTGTTTTATTTTGTTTTAGTTTTAGTTTCGACGATGAATTTAATTTTATTTTGTTACTATTCGTAAAAAATGAATTCAGATAGCGTGTATTAATTCAATGCTGGCATGATTACGTTTAATCCCAGCTTTATTTTGAAATCAGCTAGAAAGTAATTAACAATGAAATTTCAGTCAGTTGCTGATGCACAATATTGTCACTTTAAGTAAAAAGATATTTAACGTTATTCAAGATAATTAATTTTATTTCTGTTTCCCTTTGTAAAAAATAAATTCAGATACCATGTATTAATTCATATTTGCAAATTACGGATTCGCGCGCTTGATTACATTTAGGCAAGATAGTGAATTTTATTTTTGTTACTACAAATAACTTATTTTAAAACATAGTTGCAAATTACGGATTCGCACATGATTACGTTTAGGCACTACTTTATTTTAAAATCAGTTAGAAAGTAATCAACAATGAATGAAATGCCCTTGTTAAAAAATAAATTCAGTTAACGTGTATTAATTCCGTGCTGACATGATTGCAAATGACGTAATCTTTCCAGTGATTACATTCAGAATCAAATACCATAAGAAAAACACAACTCACATCTTATAAGAAAACCAAAATTACCAATCCAATTGTGGAGTAATCAAAGACAGAAAATAAAAATTAAAAGTCCTCAAGAATGGTTAATTTTTATTTATCAAACAAGCCGACTCGAACAATGATGCGTTATTTATCCTGAGAACGGTTCAATATTTCGTTTTGAATGGTTTAATGTTTGTTCTCCTAATTTGAATTTCCAATGGCTGCCTTCCAACACTCTTCCAATTCGCTTCCCTCTCGCTTTTCATTTCGAGTGTTTATTAGTAATATAACACCTCAAAGACTTGACAGAGTTTTAATTAATTGCTCTCAAATTCTTCTCGAGGATTAGAAAGATGTTTATTTTATTTAGCTTTAATTAGTGCGAAAGCAAAGGATGAAGTATTAAAATTTAATCTCGAGTTTCAGAAAAGTGTGAAGTTCCCCCTGAAGAAAATCACATTTTCCAAGTCTTTTGTTCCAGCTGTTTAACAGCCTTTGAAAATTTGGGATTTGGGGCAAATTATGGAGTGGAGTTATTACTCCGTGGCGTGTTTGCAGTTCAAGTTTTTATTTAATGAATGGAGTTATCAGGTGTCAAAAGGTAAAAGATAAATGGACTTCTTTGTCTATTTTAGTTGCTCACAAGCGTTCAAGTTAATGTCAAAAATGCATCGGTTTAGATCCAATTATCACACGCGATAAATGTTTTTAATTATGATGTTCAAAAGCAAATTAATTTATAAGCCTTTGAAATTAAAATAAACTCTTAATTAAACATAATCATTTAAAATTAAAATAAACTTTTAATTAAATATAAGCATATGAAATTAAAATACATTTTAAATTAATTATAAATCTCTGAAAGTAGAATAAATTTAAAGTAATTGTAAACCTCTGGAGATTAAATGTATAATTAATTATTAACTTAAGCGGTTTGATTTGTCACTCTATGGTCATTTTATGCACACTTTGGGCTAATTAGACGGGGACCTACAGTTTAACGTGGATTCCGAGCCACTACCAAGATTTGAACCTGTAAAATGTGGTACAGGTACTATAATATGTTGCAATGTTTTCGAAAGTATTTTTTTTATTTTAAAATTAGCCAGAATGTATACAATGAATAATCTTTACTTATTTAGTGATGCATAAGGTTTTCACTTTAAGTATCTAAATAATATCTAATAATATCTTTGTTGCGCTTCGTAAAAATAAATTCAGATAATGCGTATTAATTCAAAGCTGACATAGTTGCAAATTACGGATTCACGCATGATTACGCTTAAGCACTACTTTATTTTAAAATCAGCTAGAAAGTAATCAACAATGAATGAAATACCCTCGTTAAAAAATAAATTCAGTTAACGTGTATTAATTCCATGCTGACATGATTACAAATGACGTAATCTTGCGCGTGATTACATTCAGAATCGAACCCCATAAGAAAAACACAACTCACATCTTATAAAACAACAAAAATTACCAATCCAATTGTGGAGCAATCAAAGACAGAAAATAAAAAAAAGTCCTCAAGAATGGTTAATTTTTATTTCTCAAACAAGCCGACTCGAACAAAGATGCGTTATTTATCCTGAGAACGGTTCAATATTTCGTTTTGAATGGTTTAATGTTTGTTCTCCTCATTTGAATTTCCAACGGCTGCCTTCCAACACTCTTTCAATTCTCTTCCCTTTCGCTTTTCATTTCGAGTGTTTATTAGTAATATAACACCTCAAAGACTTGACAGAGTTTTAATTAATTGCTCTCAAATTCTTCTCGAGGATTAGAAAGATGTTTATTTTATTTAGCTTTAATTAGTGCGAAAGCAAAGGATGAAGTATTAAAATTTAATCTCGAGTTTCAGAAAAGTGTGAAGTTCCCCCTGAAGAAAATCACATTTTCCAAGTCTTTTGTTCCAGCTGTTTAACAGCCTTTGAAAATTTGGGATTTGGGGCAAATTATGGAGTGGAGTTATTACTCCGTGGCGTGTTTGCAGTTCAAGTTTTTATTTAATGAATGGAGTTATCAGGTGTCAAAAGGTAAAAGATAAATGGACTTCTTTGTCTATTTTAGTTGCTCACAAGCGTTCAAGTTAATGTCAAAATGCATCGGTTTAGATCCAATTATCACACGCGATAAATGTTTTTAATTATGATGTTCAAAAGCAAATTAATGTATAAGCAACTGAAATTAAAATTAATTTTTAATTAATTATAAACCTCTATAGGTACAATAAATATTAAATTAATTATAAACCTATGAAATCAAAATAAATTTTAAATTAATTATAAACCTATGAAACCAAAATAAATTTTAAATTAATTATAAACCTATGAAATCCAAAATAAATTTTAAATTAATTATAAACCTATGAAACCAAAATAAATTTTAAATTAATTATAAACCTATGAAACCAAAATAAATTTTAAATTAATTATAAGCCTATGAAACCAAAATAAATTTTAAATTAATTATAAACCTACGAAACCAAAATAAATTTTAAATTAATTATAAACCTACGAAACCAAAATAAATGTTAAATTAATAATAAACATACAAAAGCAAAATAAATGTTAAATTAATAATAAACATACAAAAGCAAAATAAATGTTAAATTAATAATAAACATATAAAAGCAAAATAAATGTTAAATTAATAATAAACATGTAGAAGCAAAATAAATTTTAAAATAATAATAAACATGTAAAAGCAAAATAAATGTTAAATTAATAATAAACATATAAAAGCAAAATAAATGTTAAATTAATAATAAACATGTAGAAGCAAAATAAATTTTAAAATAATAATAAACATGTAAAAGCAAAATAAATTTTAAAATAATAATAAACATGTAAAAGCAAAATAAATTTTAAAATAATAGTAAACATATAAAAGCAAAATAAATTTTAAAATAATAGTAAACATATAAAAGCAAAATAACTTTTAAATTAATTATAAACTTCTGAAAACAAATTAAATTTTTAATTATAAAGCTCTGGAGGCAGAATAAATTTTAAATTAATTATAAACATCTGAGGGTAAAACTCCCATAGGTAAAATAATAAACTAAAGGGTCAAATAATAAAATAAAGTAATTTACTTTCTATAGTATGCTAACTATATTAAACATATAAATAATTGCATGAATAAAAACTATGAATGGATTCATGTATTATAAGAATTTTAGAAATATGTAAATGCTATTACTTGTGATAAAAAAACACATAACAAGAAGAAAATATAGTATTTGTAACAAAACTATGATGATTCTATTCAGAAAGAACGTCACATTTGAATTTTGCAAACCATTTGTTTATTTACAGTTTCGCTGTTATATTGTTGTACATAGCTATTTAGGTCGATAATGTAAGAAATATGTAAATATTATTAGTTGCGATTCTTAACACAAAACTCAAAACAAAAAGAAGAAAATATAGTTTTTATAATAGAATTCGATTCTATTCTAAAAGAATATCAAATTTGAATTTCGGTAAAATATTTCTTTATGTAGTTTCATTGTTACATTGTTGTTTATTGTTCGCCATGTTTAACTATTTAGATTTTTTGTAAAGCTTTATTTCATTTGAGAAATGCAGACTGAATTTCAGCTGCACTTTAAATTTTTTGCTTCATCTTTCATGTTAAGGAGCCCCTTGCTTCTGATTCAGCAAATCTAAATGAGAGCAATTTCATTTATGTCGTTAAGTTAAAAGTTACATTCCCTTTTATGTTGAAGTTAAATTGCGACCTCATTCCTGAAATGAAACCCAATTGTCATATTTGGGATTCTTTTTTACTAACCAATGATAGCCTTTATCAGTTGCAATTACAATTTGCATTCAAGAAATTTTATGCTATAAAACTAAATATTTGTGTGCTTAGTTTTCGTATATGTACTATGTATTTGTGCTATGTATATGTACCATGTATGTTTATATATATATATATATATTTCGTATATGCACTATGTACATCGTATATGTATACTTCCGTATATGCACTATGTACATCGTATATGTATACTTCCGTATATGCACTATGTACATCGTATATGTACTATGTACATCGTATGTATACTTCCGTATATGCACTATGTACATCGTATATGTATACTTCCGTATATGCACTATGTACATCGTATATGTATACTTCCGTGTATGCACTATGTACATCGTATATGTATACTTCCGTGTATGCACTATGTACATCGTATATGTATACTTCCGTGTATGTACTATGTACATCGTATACGTATACTTCCGTGTATGTACTATGTACTTCGTATATGTATACTTCAGTATATGTAATATGGAAATCTAATACTGTTTAAATTTTTTTTCCTCTGAAACTATTACATTTTTCTCTAAAAACTAAAAATCACGAAAAAAATTCTTATGAATTATTTTCTAGTTAAATAGAAACAATAATTTCAACAAACTGAAGCTATTATGCTGTAAATTCATCTACTTTCACTTATTTTTTAAGAATGTTAGACACCTATAAGTAAAATGTTAAATTAATTACATTTCACTTAACTTAACTAACCAATACTATCAGTTTGCAATTACAATTTACATACAGGGAAACTTTCTGCTATGAAACTAAATATTTGTGGGCTATTATTTCGTATAGAAAATTTAAAACTGTTTCAAATTTTTTCCATCTGAAATTATTACATTTTTCTCTGGTGAGTAACCAAAAATCATGAAAAGATATTCACGAATTGCTTTCTAACTAAATAAAAACAGTAATTTCATCAAACTGAAGCTATTATGCTGTAAATTCATCTGCTTTCATTTATAAGTGTAACATTCATAAAAAATAATTCAAATGTTAAAATAATTTCATTTTGATTTCTTGGTATTTATCATTTTTTATTTAATTAGGTTGATTTTTACGTATTTTAAATCAGTGATTTTTTTAATTAAGATGTAAATATGTAACAATAAACAGCTAAATGATGTATTGTTTGAATTCTATTTATAAAGTAACAATTTTGCAAGCACAAAAATTCTCTTTGAATTCATGCCTTTAATATTAATATGCTTAATAATTTGTTCAACGAATCTTATCTGTAATTCAAAATTTCATTTTTCATTTACATATAATTAATTAATTAAGTTAAATAATGAAATTAGTTGGACAACACTGACAAAACTTTATTTGTCAGTACATTGATAAAAAGGACTTTGATAACATTGTTAAATTGATAATGCATCGTAACAAATATAGTTTTCCAATTTCCCTAGTAAAAACTTTTTTTAAATCTAGATCAAATGAATATATTTTTTGTGAATATATGCTGCTTCTATAATTGTGCACTGAGTTTCCCTTCATAATTTTTTTCTTTTTAGTCCTTTGTTAGTTGTAATCATTTTTAGACAGGTAATGATTGGTTTGACCTTGAACGCGATTTTCTAAAACAAAAAATTATTTTCGGCACCTGCATCTATGGGATAATGCATAATGTACACATATGTTATAAAGCAAAAATACATTTTTGTATTGTTTTATTCCGTTAATAGAAACGTTTACTTTCGAAAGAACTTTGACTTAATATTTATTTATAATCATAAAATTTGAACTTGGAATTACTTACATGTTTAATTATTTATAATCATAAAACTTGAATTTGGAATTACTTACATGTTTAATTATTTATAATCATAAAACTTGAATTTGGAATTACTTGCATATTTATTTATTTATACTCATAAAACTTGAATTTGGAATTACTTGCATATTTATTTATTTATAATCATAAAACTTGAACTTGGAATTACTTACATGTTCAATTATTTATAATCATAAAGTTTGAATTTGGAATTACTTAAATATTTATTATTACTTACGTATTTTTTTATTTACATAGTACATATTTATTATTTGCAGTTACGTATATATTTTTCCGAACTTCTAGGTATATGCTTTTTCCATGATAAAGAAAAACGGACTATGTACCGATTTTGTAGAAAACTCAGCGTTACTCAGAGAGCATCTAATGGAGGCAATTTGAGAGGCCACCTACCTTACATCCACGCAACGGGATAATGAAAATAAATATTTATAGAAGAATTTTAAATGGCAGCAGTGAAGAAAAGCATTTGCGTAAAATATCCAGAAAACTCCAACTCTGATTGTGGCTGTCACTGCGAAACACACTGAAACAATCGTTATTGAGTAACTGTAACGCATGCAACTGATGTGAATCGAACTTTAGTCCTCTTGCATATTAGTCAGTCTCAATTACATAAGTTAGTTAAATTACCACAAAACATTTACTCAATAGTAATTAAACTGCATAATAGCATTAAGAATAACTAGGAAATTTATTTAATACTTCATTTTTGAACTTGGTATTACATATCTGAATTTGGTTCTTCATATTTGAGTTCGGTACTTCCACTTAATTGAGTTGGGTACTTCCTATTAGGCTTGGGTACTTCCTATTAGGCTTGGGTATTTCCTATTAGGCTTGGGTACTTCCTATTAGCGTTGGGTACTTCCTATTAGGGTTGGGTACTTCCTATTAGGGTTGGGTACTTCATATTAGGGTTGGGTACTTCATATTAGGGTTGGGTACTTCATATTAGGGTTGGGTACTTCATATTTCAGTTGGGTACTTCGTAGAGTTGGGTATTTCATATTTCAGTTGGGTACTTCGTAAAGTTGGGTACTTCATATCTGAATTTGTTATTGTTTATTTGAATTTAATTCTACATATTTTACGATTATAGAATGAATACATACTACTAAACACTACGAATTTTTAGACATAGTTATAGTCTTCTTGATAATAATTTTTTAATAATTATCTATTAACAATTTGGTTCTACATATTTGAATTTGGTATTACTTATTTGAATTTGATGTTTTATTTTTGAATATGAAGTATCAAAATTATTCTAAAAATTCTTAACACAATCATGAAATTTAATTACTACTAATAGCAATGATAAATTGCTATTAGTAGTAATGCACAGCAATGATAAATTTTAAAAACAGTCATTTTAAAAAATTCCCCTTATCATTCATTATTTGCATCCTAAATTTGAAATTTATTACCAGACTGTAATAATTTAGTGACTTTTATTCTAAAATACCATTTTATTTGAAAAGAAAATCAAATTTAACGAACAGTGAGATCTTGCATTATGTAATGACTCTATTACTAACACACCAACTGTAGTGTTTGAAAACAAGCTATCAAATAAAACAATTTCTCGTCGTAATGGAAGCACCCATTCAATCACGAAACCACACAAGGAAAATCGTTAGTAAGACAATACCCTCTTCATGTAAAGGCTTTTCTTTGTAAAAATCATCAGCCAGCCGATCAAAAAAGAAAACATGATGAAAAAAACATACAAGGAACCTTTTGTAATCAAGTCATAACTGTTGAGAATTATTGGTACCAGGATCTTAAAAAAGAGATTTACACCACTTTCATTGCAAAAGGCCGACACAAAAGAGAGAGTAACTTTACACAGAAGGTTGCTTTTATTAGAAAGTTATGGCAAAGTCAGCTCCAATGAGATAAGAGTTTGTTTACAAATAGCTAGCAAGAATCTTCTCAAACGCTCACAATGTAATGCCGCCTCGGGGACTGAAGTCATCTGAACTTATAATAGGATGACGCTATTATAGGTTGTCGCTTTAGTATAATCAAAATACTTATTATCTCGTTTGGTACAGTTATAATTATGGTGGGAAAAGAAAACATTATCTGAGTGAACGTCGTGATTGTTAGACACATTCGTGGTTTTGGGACCTTGTACAAAATGTACCTTTACATAAAATGTACTGATTTCAACAATATATGGTAAACTCTTATATAACGATTTCAACATTATATGGTAACCTCTTATATAGCATACTGATTTCAACACTATATCCTATATCATAATATACTGATTTCAACATTATATGGTAACCTCTTATATAATATATCATATAAGAACCCTGGTAATGGTCTCAAAATAAAAACACATATACTCTCAGAGGACTGTAAAAAACTCAACTCTTTTATTCGAAAACCAAATGCACTCTGCCCTGGTTACATTTCTTTCTCCTTCTAGCCAGCTCACAACCACACAGACGAGGATTTTTATATCCTCTGCCGTCATCTTACACTTAGATTTTTTTTTTTTACAAATTATGCACGTGGAGCTATTTATCCATGAGGCAAAAAACCCTAATCTAGTGGTTCTCAAACAGTAGAAGCCTCCCCTCTCTCCATTCGGTACGGGTCAGCAATAATGAACTTCCTACTGATAAAACTAAATTACTCTAAAACGATTGGGAAACGATTGGTGCACCCTAAATAATACTGAACTAAATTTAATTTAAAATGACCTCAGATCAAAGTGCTTGGAAGTCGAAAAAAGAAACAAATAACTCTTATAGACTACTCTCTGTTTTTCTTTGGTTGTTAGAAGCTCACAGTGTAAGATAAAATACTTGAAAAAATACACGCATTTTTTACTAATTCCGTGTAAAAAACATCTATTAATGAATTTTTCAGTATTTCCGATGTTGGGGCACTAAACATGTAACTGCTATTATTTTCAAATGACTTGGCGACATTCACTTCTGGATCGACAGACGTGGAACCAATTCAGAGTTAACAGTTGACCTAGGTTAATCACCATGGTTCAGAGCAGATTCAGCCTAAATCACCTCGATTCAAAGCATATCCGGCATTAGCAACCATGATTCAGAACAAATTCAAGATTCATCACCAAAATTCAAAGCAGGTTCAGTAGTAACCACCAGGATTCAGTTGCATATTCAGAGCTGATTCAGTGTTAATCCCCATGATTCAGAGCAGATTCAGTGTTAATCCCCATGATTCAGAGCAGATTCAGTGTTAATCACAATGATTCAGAGCAGATTCAGTGTTAATCACAATGATTCAGAGCAGATTCAGTGTTAATCACAATGATTCAGAGCAGATTCAGTGTTAATCACCATGATTCAGAGCTGATTCAGTGTTAATCCCCATGATTCAGAGCAGATTCAGTGTTAATCACCATGATTCAGAGCAGATTCAGTGTTAATCACCATGATTCAGAAATTCAAAGCAGATTCAGTAGTAACCACTATGATTCAGTTGCATATTCAGAGCCAGTGTTAACCACCATGATTCAGAGCAGATTCAGAGTTAATCACCATGATTGCATCTTCAGAACTAATTCAGAGTTAACCAGCATGATACAAAGCAGATCCAGTGTTAGCAACCTTGATTGAGAGAAAATTCAACATTCACCACCAAAATTCAAAGCAGGTTCAGTAGTAACCACTATGATTCAGTTGCATATTCAGAGCTGATTCAGTGTTAACCACCATGATTCAGAGCAGATTCAGAGTTAATCACCATGATTCAGTTGCATATTATGTTGCATCTTCGGAGCTAATTCAGAGTTAACCAGCATGATACAAAGCAGATCCAGTGTTAGCAACCTTGATTGAGAGCAAATTCAACATTCATCACCAAAATTCAAAGCAGATCCTGCGTTAGCCACCATGATTCAGAGCAGATTCAGCGTTCACCTTTCCTTATAATAAGGCCGATACATTGAATTCACATGGCGGTACAACAGTAAAGAAGAAATAACCCCAGGAACGACAATTATGATTTTTTCACCTCTTCTTTGAAATTATAAGGTAAACTTTCTGACATACAGATTTATTACATCTATCCCCAGCATAGCCTCGTGATCTTTCAGTTTGTACCTTTTTTCCCCTCTTGTTGAGTCTAAAACAGAGCATGAAAACATAACGCCCTGTCCATCCCGGAATTCCAAACTTCCCATATTCCATGCAATGCAAAAAAATTAATAAGATGGGTTTTTTTTGCATTAATTAAGAGAAATGTGCCTATTAAAATTATTTTCAGGAATACAGAAGAATTTAAGCATTTTCTTGGAAAAATCCATAAAAACTGAAGAAAATCACATATTCTGAAATACTTCCTTCTTTTTATCCAAAAACAATTCTCTGAATTGTTTTTATGGAGACATTCATTAAAATATTTTCTTAAAATAAATGAAAGAAATGCATATTAAAAACATATTTAAATTTTTAGACAAACTGGTACTAGGAAATGTTTTTATCTCAATTTTCCTGGTATAAAATTAGTTTGTTAAAATGGAAAATCACACTGCATAAATTAAAATATTGTTACAATTAAATAAAATCTCGATCTTTTTTATCTTGTTCTTAAAATTTAATTATGGAGTAAAAATAAAAACCATATTAAAACAAAAATCAACATTTAGTTTTGGTTCAGATGTGTAAAAACTATGATCATTAGTGCACAATGTGAAACAATTGTAAAAATAAACGTAACTTAGAATGATTCTAATTATTTTTTTTTTCTTCTTTATCGCAAATATTGTATTCTCTTCAGATCTGGTACTAACTACCGTGAAAAATCAGATTTTCTTGTGCCAAAAAAATTTGTATTTTTGTTTAGTTTTATAATGCTACATATATGGGGCCTGATGGCGCTCTATATATAGCGCTCTGGCGCTCGGTACAACAGCTTTCGGGTTCGAGTCCGGCGGTGCCATGGATGTTTGTAGTGGTTCGTAATCCACTTTAAGCCGTAGTTCCCCGTCTAATAGGATAGTAGAGCGTTGTGGGGGTAATGTTACTCGCTTCCATAGCATATCTTCAAGCTATGCATGTCTCCCTAGGTAGTGCTAAATGAGTAACAGCGGTACAGCCCTTGCCTTATTCTTGGTTCCAGAACTGACCTGCATGTGAGTGTAACGATGGCAGGCCACATCTATCGGGATGTCATTCTGGAACAACATGTACGTTTGTTTCGGGGCGCCATGGGTGCTGAATTTCTGTTTATGGATGACAACGCCCGTCCTCAACGTGCAAACATTGTAGACGAATGCCTTCAATTGGAGGATATCACCCGTATGGATTGGCCAGCATACTCACCGGACTTGAATCCAATAGAGCATGTGTGGATATGCTTGACCGACGAATTGCAGCCCGTCAACCCCTCCCACCTGTCAACCGGAACTTCGGAGGGCATTGCTTGATGAGTGGTGTAATATTCCCCAAGATCAGATTGATAATTTGATACTCAGCATGCCTAGGCGTTGTAAGGCCTGCATTGCATCGTCCGGGAGACATACTCCATATTAACCATCATACTAACCATGTTATACTGTTTTTTGTAAATAGGTTCATTTTTCAAATTTGCTCCAGGGAGTAAAAATCGCAATTTTTATTAATTATGTCAAACATATAGCATCTTTTTTGCTCTTTACCTTTTGTTTAATAAATAGACTTTACAAATAAGTCAAATTTGTTTTGCTTCTGTCTCTTTCTTTGCCTGAACTTCATTATCCTTAATTTATGGATATGAGTGTATGTTTTGCTTCAAGTAAATGCTTATTTTTATGTAACCTAAATAAGAATTTTTAAAAATTCTAATCTTAAAAAAAGCAAGGATAATTTTATTATTCATTCTAAGCAATACATGTTGCATTTGAATTTAGTGAATTACAAAAATTTTAAGCAATTTCATTAGAAAACTAAAGAAAAGGTCCACACTTAGGTGTCCTCTTCTGAAGAAAACCGAATTCGAAAATGATGCTAAACTGTAAGGTTCCATTTCTATGTCGAGGATTACGGTATCAAATCCGTAAGTTGGTAAGTCCTTAATTGAATTCTCTGGATTTGAAGATTAAAATGCCACTCTTATGGGTGTTCATTCAAAATCAGGGTGATACAGTGTGGATGCAGTGTCATCCTGATCAAATGCTGAATTGTTATATCTCTACCGTTTTAATGACAAATAGCATAGATCAAAGTTATCGTCTTTTGAATTTTTTTTCAATAGAATCAGATGAAGAACTCATGAAAATGACATCCAAAAGATATTAAATCCGATTTTACTCAATCAATTAAAGAAATATATGTAAAGAAAGTTTTAAAAAACTGTCAAAAGTAGGTAAGTTACTCTAGTTACCATCAATCGATACTGAGTATTACTTGCATTTAATAAATAATTTGTAATGGCATCATTTTTATTAAAAAGTTACAATTAAAAAATCAGGAAACATGCTCTACGAATTTTTATCTATCTGTATCAAATACGCAATTATGATTTCTTTTTATTTTACTATTGTCAAATATAAATAATATACATTTTTACCATCAGTATGAGTATCACATAGGCAATTTGTAAACGGAGTTGTATCATGTTCAATTAAAGAGAACAAAAAGCATATTCTATGCATTTTTTATTTATATGTATCACACACACAATTGCGATTTTTGATTTCATTACTGTAAAATGTAGGTTAGGTGCTTGTTAATTACCATCATTCTATGTTAAATATCACTTCGAATTAATAAGCAATTTGTAATTGGTGTTGCATAATTTTCATTTAAAGAGAACAGGAAACATATTCTATGCATTTTTTTTTTATGTATATATACGAGAACAAAAATCACATACGCAGTTGCGATTTTTGATTTTATTATTTTAAAATGTAGGTTAGGTACCTGTTAATTACCATCGTTCGATAATGAGTATCATTTCCAATTAATAAGCAATTCGTAATTAGGGTTGCGTCATTTTCATTCACAGAGAACAAAAATCATATTCATTTTTTATCTGTATCATATACATAGCGATTTTTGATTTTATTATTGTAAAATGTAGGTTAGATACCTGTTAATTACCATCATTCGACATTGAATATCACTTCAAATTAATAAGCAATTTGTAATTAGGGTTGCGTCATTTTCATTCACAGAGAACAAAAAGCATATTCATTTTTTATCTGTATCATATACATTGCGATTTTTGATTTTATTATTTTAAAATGTAGGTTAGGTACCTGTTAATTACCATCATTCGATATTGAGTATCACTTTAAATCAATAAGCAATTTGTATATGTAATTACTTATTTTTAATTAAAAAAACTACAGTTATAAATAAAAATGCATAGAATACGCTTTTTTTAAGCATCAAATACGCAACTGCGGTTTTTAAAAAACTACCCAAATGCTTTTTCTTAATCATCTACAAGTCAACCACTGTGAATGAAAGATTTAAAAAAAAAAATAAGGGCCCCAAAAAGGCGAAATGTGAGTCGGCAAGCAGAGGCAAGCTGTCTTTGGAAATCCAACCTCCGTTTGAAACGTCATCATTCACTCCCCCTGGCCTTTGATTAAAAGGAAAAAGAATTCCTTATCTGCGTCTTGCAACGGGGAAGCTGTCTGGTCGCAAAAATACCAACTTATCGTTCAAATCATCCATCAGTTGATTCTATCAGTCAAAGAAAGTTGAACGCCTCGCACTCGCTGGCCAGATAGAGCAAAGAAACCACTTCGTCAAAACGCTTCTGTTCAGAAATTCGACTCAAAGAATGTCAAAGGCGTGCCTTGACTTTCAAATCTAGAGCTACTGCTTGTTATTTTTAATTACTAGATTTGACAATTTACTTATATTACTTATTATTTTAATCTCATCGGTTTTTGAACTTATGTAAAAGAGCACTGAAAAACTAAATGGAAATTTATAAAAATATATTCATAAAAAAAATGTCAGAGGCCTTATCTTGACTGAAAAAAGAATGTCAAAGGTTTGCCCTGACATTGAAGTCTAGAGTTATTGCTTGTTATTTTTAATTACTAAATTAGACAAATTGCTTATTATTTACATTTGCTTAAGAAATAAATCTCATCGATTTTTGAACTTGTGCAAAAGATAACTGAAAAACTTAAAAAAAAAAAAAAAAATTATAAACACACACATTTATTAAAAAACAAATGTCCGAGGCTTGTCTTGATTGAGAAAAGAATGTCAAGGTTTGCCCTGACTTTGAAATTATTGAGTTATTGCTCGTTATTTTTAATTAATGATGTAGACAAATTACTTACTGCTTACTTCTGTTCAAATATCGATGAGATTTATTTCTTAAATTTGTGCAAAAAGCATTGAGAACTAAACGGAAATTTATAAAATGACATATTTATAAGACTTCAAAAATTTCAGAGGTTTACATTGACCGAAATAGACGTTTATAAAAAGACAAAGAAAAGAATGTCAAAGGTTTGTTCTCATTTTGAAGTTTAGAGTTATTGATTGTTGTTTTTAATTACTAATTTAGACAAATTGCTTATTATTTACTTTTCTTTACGAAATAAATTTCATCGATTTTTTAACTTATGTAAAAAGCACTGAAAAATTAAAAGGAAATTTATAAAAAGACATTTATAAAAAAAAAAAAAAAATTTTTCAAAGACTTGCCTTGTCTGAAAAAGACATTTATAAAAAGACAAAAAAATGTCAAAGGTTTGCCCTGATTTTGAAGTTTAGAGTTATTGCTTGTTATTTTTAAGTATATAACAATTATATATATATATATATATATATATATATATTTAAATTTTTAAATCGCCTTGAGTTGTACCAAATTAAGATTTTCCAAACAACAATTTTAAAAGAACACCCATAAGTGAAGTGGCGTACAGACTATCTATATTTAGTTACATTTATTATTTTTATTAAAAAATAATGCCGCTTTAAATTCCATAAATTTTGAAAAAAACTGTTATTAAATACGTATTTTTATAAGGAAATAATGCCTCTTTAAATTCTATAACTTTTGAAACAACTTTAGTAAAATGTATTAGTTTTACCAGAAAATAAAGCTTTTTTTAAACACCATAACTTTATTTTAAACTATAAAGTTGTTTCGAATGCTTTTAACTAAAAGAAAAAAATACGTGCTAAGTATAATGAGAAGATGGTACAAGTTGCATCTTACGTCAAAATCAATTCGAGTAACCATTTTCTATATACTCGAGTTTTAAATTTCATATTATATAGTTTTAATATCTCGCGATAAAGCTCAAATTAGAAAGAACTTGTTATATAAAATTTAATGAGATTTTAGTTAAATGAAAATCATTGTTAAAATATATGAATAATGTTACTTGACGATTAAAACCATATATTTGAGATTTATTTCATTAAAAAATAATACTGTTATGCTATATTCTGCATTTTAGCATTGAGCCAGACATGTAATCTCTACTTTTTAGCGGTATTACACAGATAAAGAATTTTCTTGAGATATGTCTTACGGAGCTTAATTTATTCCATCTTTGTTGTTTCAAAAAAGTAATTTATTTTCCTCTGGGGATTTCCAAACAAGAGTTTATATTACTAACTCTTACAAAAAGTGCGAGACATAACACATAATTTTGAAAAAAAAAAATCGATATACTAATTCTTTAGCAGATTCGAGTTCAGAAGAAACCAAAACTGCGAATAAAATAAACACTTAAGAAATTCGATTACTTTTAAGAGAGGATTATGAGACTAAGCAAAAAAAAAATATTTTTAAAAATCCATAACTGAATATTCCTTTGAAATATACAGATTTAATTTTGTGGCTTGTACAATCTAATGAACCTTCATTTTGGCAGAAACAAAATATTATTTTTAATTTTAAAAATATTTTACCGAAAGCTATGTTAACACATTGCAGATAGATATGGAGAATTTTATTTTTTAAGTAATATTGGTATTGTTTACGAATGCTGGGCACTTTAGTCTTAGGTCACTCATTACAAGAACGGCAGATGTGTAATGGATTCAACGTTACTCGTGATGCTGAAGGATGGGATATTATATTGCATGGTATTTTATTCTGCGACGTGCGATATTAGTATCTGGTGGGAATACAGCTTTTAAAAACTCTCTCCTCTTCATTGGTGCAACTTCCACATTGTGGACCAAGGCCGGCTGTCCACTGGCATATTTCTAGACAACAGATGTTTTCTTGTTACGGTGTAGGGTTGTCAGCCCTAAGCTCTACAGCCATATTAAACAAGGGCCTAAGGTTTAAAGTGCATTCCAAACCACTACAAACATCCATTTGTAAAAGCTATAACTTTCGGAATAATTTTGTTAAATACATATTTTTTATAAGAATATAATGTCTGTTTAAATTCTATAACTTTTGAAACAACTTTAGTAGAATGTACTATATTTTACCAGAAAATAATGCTTTTTTTAAATACCGTAACTTTTGAAACAACATCATAGTTTAAAATAATGCTTTTAACTAAAAGAAAAAAATACATGTTAAGTATAATGATAAGGTAGTACAAGTTGTATCTTACGTCAAAATCAATTCGGGTAGCCATTGTCAATATACTTGAATTTTAAATTTCATATCATATAGTTTTAATAACTCGCAATAAAGTTACAATTAGAAAGAACTAGTTATGTAAAATTTAATGAGATTTTAGTTAAATGAAAATCATTGTTAAAATATATGAATAAATTTACTTGATGATTAATACCATATAGTTGATTTTTATTTCTTTAAAAAATAATATCGTTATGTTATATTCTACGTTTTGCCATAGAGCCAGACATGCAATCTCTACTTTTTAGCGGTATTATAGATAATGAATTTTCTTGAGATATGTCTTACGAAGCTTAATTTATTCCATCTTTGTTGCTTCAAAAAAGTAATTTATTTTCCTCTGGGGATTTCCAAACAAGAGTTTATATTACTAACTCTCACAAAAAGTGAGAGACATAACACATAATTTAAAAAAAAAAAAATCGATATACTAATTCTTTCACAGACTCGAGTTTTGCAGAAACCAAAACTTCGAATAAAATAAACACTTAAAAAATTCGATTACTTTTAAGAGAGGATTATGAGACGAAGCAAAAACAAATATTTTTGAAAATCCATAACTGAATATTCCTTTGAAATATACAGATTTAATTTAATGGCCGGTGCAATTTAATGAACCTTGATTTTGACAGAAATAAATTATTTTTAATTTTAAAAGTATTTTACAGAAAGCTATGCTAACAGATTGTAGGTAGATCATGAGATTTTCCTTTTTTTAAGTAATGTTGTTGTTTTCGAATGCAGGGCACTTTAGTCTTAGGTCATTCGTTACAAGCACGGCAGATGTGTAGTGGATTCAGCGTTACTCATGGTGTTGAACGGGTTTGGTTTAGTTTGTCGCTTTACGGTCATTTTTTTTGCACACGTTAGGCTAATTAGACCGGGACTTACAGTTTAACGTGAATTCCGAACGACTCACACACATCCATGCCACAGGCAGAATTCGAAGCTGAAGCCTGTGGTATCAAAGGCCATAGAGCTCTAGCCAATTGACCATCAGGAAGCGGTGCTGAACAGAGAATACTATAAGGCACCCACAGTTTGTCACCTCAGTTTTGAAGGAAATCCCTCTCAGAGATGGTATATGCGGATGGGTCACACCCTCCTCTCCGCTTCTTGGAACTCAATGGACTTACAATTCGGCCTCCGAATTAATGATGATATTTCATTCTGTGACATGCGATATTAGTATCTGATGGGAATCCAGCTTTTAAAAAATTTCTCGCCTGCGCTTCATTTTCTGCAACAGCCCCATTGTGGGCCAAGGCCGTCTGTCCATTGGCAGATTTCTACACAAGAGATGTTTTTTTTTTTTTTTAATACTTGTTGTACTTTGCACTCTTGTACTGTATCTGCACATTTGTGCTACTTGTTGTATTTTGCACTCTTGAACTATAGCTGCAGACTTGTACTATTTGTTATACTTTTCACACTTGTACTGCTTGTTGTATTTTGTACTATACCAGCGTACTTGTATTATTTGTTGTATTTGGCCTAGTCTGGTATCAGAGGTCATTTATTTATAATTCTTAAATTCATAATAATCGCAGTTTGTGAACATTAAAAAGTGCTTGCAAGCACTGGAGCGACCTATAATACAACCCAGATTTGTTTGATTTCGAATTGGGCACAACAGTTTCGAAATCTTCCAAGCGCAGCGAACGGAAATTTATTTTGTCTTAGTCGGATGGTAATGATAAATCCGAATGTCGGAAAGCTCTTCAGTTGCACTCGGGAAGTAAAGTATTCAATCCCAGATTGCTGTTCTCGAGAATATTCATTCAAAATTAGGGTGGGAAAATGTGGATGCAACGCAGAAGCCTCCCCCTTACTTTTTTATGGTTCTGCGTAGGTAAAGCTGAATCTGCTAAATATCTACTTCAGTAGCAAATGACATAAGTTAGACTAACCGGCATTCGTCAACAACAAATACTTGTGTTAAAATATTAATTGATTTACGGGGTTATATTTCATGCTTGTAGGAATATGCAGAAATGTGTAGAGAACTAAGATTTTTTTTCTTTTGTAATTTGTCATTATTGTTCAAAGGATTTATCTACAAGTGTGCAAAGTACAACAAATAACGAAAATTTGAAGGTACAGTACAAGAGGTGCAAAGTACAACAATTGGTACAAGTGTGCTGGTACAGTACAAAATTGCAAAATATAAAAAGCAGTACAAGAGCTGCGAAGTACAACAAGTAGTGCAAGTGTGCAACTACAGTACAAGAGTGCAAAGTACAACAAATAGTACAAGTTTGCAGGCACAGTACAAGAGTGCGAAGTACTATAAATAGTAAAAGTGTGCACATACAATTCAAGAGTAGAAATTACAACATATTCATTCAATTCCTTCTATTAGCTCACACTCTCCCTATATATATCTTGTTCAAATTTTCAATCGTTAATAACATACTTTTTATTCATCCACTCAAGTTCAAATAAATTTTTTTTATCTTGTAGTGGATGATACTTGATGTTAATACACTTTTTTCAAATATTAATTCATTAATTAAATTTAATTAATTAATTTTAGTTTTTTTTAGATTTAAGTTGCATATATCTACCAATAAATGACGCCAGATAAACTTAAAAAAATGAATGAAAATTATTTATAAAGGACTTTCTGCAATATAGTGAAAAAAAAGTAGGAATTGACTTTAAATTTTTTTTTATATATTGCTCAAAATTAGGGTGGCATAATATGGGTGCAACGCAGCAGCCCCTTCTCCCTCCCTGGTCCTGGTTCTCGTAGGTAAAGCTGAATCTGCTAAATATCTAATTTAGTGGCAAATGACTTACATCAGACTACCCGGCATTCGTCAACAACAAAAACTTTTGTAAAATTATTAATTGACTTACTGGGTTATATTTTATGTTTGTAAGAAATATCCCCACCCTAACACCCACCGTATCTTGTTTATTAATAACTATTAGCTCTACATTTTGAAATTCTGTGATCTACGTGTTAAGATGCATTCTTGTGTATTATTTCGTTATTTATGTTGAAATTTTGTTCATCAAAATGAGGCATTATTTCTTCAAAGAAACTATGTTTCTTAGGATGAAAGAAACCTATTAAAATTTTTATCATTATCTTTTCGTTTTTATTTTGCTCTTTATTATGGCAACATTATTTTGAAGCTGTGAAGAAAACCTCTCATTTTAATTGGTTGGCTTCAGATTTTTATTGAGTATGCAAGATTCTTTCCACAACTCAGAAAAATTATAATCTTAATTGTTTCCTTTTAATATGAAAAAGATGGTATAAATTGAGATATATTTCTAACGTAGATTCGTGTAATGGATTACAGTTATATCATAAATCTTGCCCATAATATTTATTTATCATATTCTAACGTTCCCTTATAGTATCTTTTTAAATGAGAAAGACTATAAAATGTATTAAAGATAAAGATTCGAATGCTCCAACTTATCATAAAAGAAGGCACAAGAAATATTACAATTAGCATTTAAACAGACTGTTGTTCTGGGAATAACTTTAATTTAAAATATTAATTACAGAAACAAAGTTATATTTCTAGACAGACTAATATATTTTAATAATAAATGCGTGTTTAAATTGTTAACCTAGTTTACTTAAATGTTACTGAATGTATTATGGGAACTAATTAATAATTTAAATGTTTTTAATTAAAATTGTTTTACCTGAAAAAAAAAAAAAAATCTCGTGGAAAATCCATCAACAATGAAAACAAAGAGCTCGTCGTATGCTAGCACTGGTAATATTTTATTCCACAATTTTTATGACACAATGTTAAAATTTCTATTAAATAAATATTGTTACACAAATAATGTTAACTAAAAATAATTTAAATGATCGCATTTAAAATGATATATGTGAGAAATATGTAGAGAACTGGAATGTTCTGAAACTAAGTTTCTTTTTTCTTTTGTAGTTTGCCATTAAAGCTCAAAGAACCTTATTGTCTACAAAAGTGCAAAATACAACAAATAATTAAAATGTGCAAGTACTGTACAAGAATTCAAAATAAAACAATTAGTACAAATGCGCTGGTAAAGTACAAAATTGCAAAATACAACAAGCAGTACAAGAGTTGCACAGTAGACCAAGTAGTACAAGAGTTGCAAAGTACACCAAATAGTACAAGAGTTGCAAAGTACACCAAATAGTACAAGAGTTGCAAAATACACCAAATAGTACAAGACTTGCAAAGTACACCAAGTAGTACAAGAGTTGCAAAGTACAACAAGTGGTGCATGTGGAATTGCAATATTTGTTCAAAGTGCAACAAATATTGCACACGTGTACTGTAAGTGTGCAACTGCAGTACAAGACTGCAAAGTACTACAAATAGTACAAGTTTTCAGGTACAGTATAAGAGTGTAAAGTACTATAAATAGTACAAGTGTGCAGGTACAATACAAGAGTGCAGGTACAATACAAGAGTGCAGGTACAGTACTACAGTACAGGTACATTACGAAGTTTGAGAAGGGCTACAAATAGTACAAGAGATATATACAATAAATGGTACAAAGGATATATAAATAAATAGTACAAATGCTATTGAAATATATATAATATAGAGAGGGGGGGTGAAGAGGATCCACCTCCGCGTGGTGCCTCCTGGTAACGTCACTTAAGATGGCCAAGAGATCCTCAGTCTTCTGCGGAGATGTGCGCGGCACGCGTATCTTCCCCAGGTGTAATATTAAAAGCCCTGTTGCGGGCTGCCATAAGCGGTGGGGGTGTTGTACTTATTACAAATCACCCTATCCGTGGAGCCGAATAAGGCGGTACCCCGGTAGCCTGAGTGGGTGCTGTCGTGCTTCGGGTCATTCAGTTACCGTATACCTTCGGGTGGGACGGGTTATTATATTTTGAAATATAATATAGAGACAAATAAAAATGATATGTACAACAAATGGTACAAAAGATAAATTCGTGAAATGTATAGAGAAATGGTATGTTTTAAATGTACTGGTTTTTTTCATTTGTAATTTGTCTTTAACGCTCTCAAAGGGCCCGATTGTTTATTTGTTTTATATACTTGTTTTATTCCTAATTTGTTGGTTCACTAAATTATTTTAATATAAAAACAAATAAAAAATTAAATAATATGTTCTTCTTTTGAAACAAATTCGTTTCCGAAGAGTTAAATTCATAATTTTATTTCTTTGCATAGAGAGCTATCTTATTTTTAATTCTATTAAATGCTGCAAGATCCTATTTCTAGGTCTGACTGTGAAATAAATTTTATTACTTCTCCAGCGATTTTGGTACTTAAATCGTAACAGCAAACACAGAAAAATCAACTAATACATCTAACACCCAAGTCCAGCAATAAACAGCTTTGCCCGAAATAAAAAAATGTTTCCTCTATAAAAATATGCCGGGTCCACATTTCTCCAAAATTTCTACTCGTACGCCATCGGCGAGCGAGTGAAGGCAGCATTTCCACAATGGGGAAAAAAAGGTTACTTTACTATCTGTCACTTAGTTGCAGACAGGCAAGCAAACCAACTCGTGGTACTCCCAGCTTGAAGCTTTGATGGCCTATCTCCAGACCATATAGCCTGCAGGAAAGGAATCAGTTGCGATACTTTCCCGGCGTTAAGTTTTCTTACTCCATTTATTCCCACTTCCACGTGCTACCCGAGTGACAAAAAGAGGGAATTTCTTTTCTATTCCGTTATCAGCACTGTCTTCCTTCTTTCGTTCGTTTATCTTCGGCAACAGACATAAAAAGCAGCGTCCTTTTTTCTTTTCCAAATCTCGCCCCAAGACACTTACGTCCATGCGTTTTCAAGCGCCAGTTGTGTATGTATACTTAGGAACACTTTGGCTGTATTAAGGCATTTAGATACATGTGTGTTTACGCATAGAAACTTCTTTAAAAAGAAGCCTCCAAGTATGTTTAGCGAAGTGGCAAATATGAAGTTCAGCACGTGATTTACAATTCATTATAGAAGCTTCAATTATTAACTTTATAATTGAACTTCCACAAGGAATTGCAAATTATTAACTTTTTCATGAGTTACTTAACAGGCAATAAAATTCAAATGACCAATATGCATTAAATGTGAAAAATTTTCAATGACTGATTGCAGTACGATATGAGATACGCAAATTTATGATATGATTTCATGGATTGTTAACTTATTCCTTGAATTACTTAAGGCAAATAATATCCAAAGGATAGATAAACATTGAATTGTGATTAAAATGAACAATTCTTTCAATAACTGATGATAAAATCCAATAAATATACTAATGAAAATGTTTGCTAGCTTACAGACAATAAAATTCAAACGATCATTAAGCATTAAATGCGACTAAAATGGGAAAATTTTTCAATGATTAATTGCAATATCCAATAAAAATACTAACGAAAATATTTTCCACTAATATGTGATATTCTCTACTAATATCATATTCTATATGAAAATGAGTGAAATTACATTTAGCGAGGAAGTGGTATAAATTTAATTTAACTAGAGGCTTGCAACTCCGACCAGAAATTTACGACATGAGTTGATGGACTGATGACTTTTTCCTAGAATTGTAATTGAATTATTTACTTAAGGCAAATAAAATTCAAATGATCGATAAACATTAAATTTTGATTAAAAGGAGAAATTCTTTCAATAACTGATGACGAAATACAATAAATATGGTAATGAAAATGTTTATTACTTTACAGGCAATAAAATTCAAACGACCAATAAGCATTATATGTAAAATCTTTCAATGATTGATTGTAATATCCAATAAAAATACCAACGAAAATATTCTCTGCTAAGATTCGTGTATATTTTATTCTTATATGAAAATGAGTGAAATTGCATTTAGCAAGGAAGTGGTATAAACGTAATTTAACTAGAGGCTTATAATTCCTCACAGAAATTCACGATACGAGTTCATGGATTGTTAGTTTTTTCCTTGAATTACTTATTGTTTATCGATCATTTGAATTTTATTTGCCTTAAATTGTGAATAAAAGGAGCAATTCTTTCAATAACTGATGATAAAATCAAATAAATATACTAATGAAAATGTTTGCTACTTTAATTATTTTGAATTATTTTTTATGAGGAAGTAGAATATATGGGACTGACCACCTATTTATAATTTATAACGGAGACTTACGAGGTCCATTCATGAAGTGTTAACTTTTTCATGAGTTCAAAAATCTAATAAAAGGCACAATAGAAATTAAATAAAAGTTACATATTATGCAATGCTTTTCATGGATTAATGGTGAAATCCAATATATATATTAATGATTTTTTAATCTTCAATCTTTTAATCAATCTAATAAATCTTCAAAAAATGCAGTAAAATATTAGTATTTTAAAGAAAAAATAATTTAATGACATCCAATTAATCCAATTGACAATAAATATTTTGAACCGATATAAAATTAGGAAAATTAAACTTCCTAATTTAAAAATAAAATCATACATTTAACTTAATTTTTATTTCTTTTAATGAATTTCAAATGAAAATGAATTTCAGTTACAACGAAATTTCTTTTAATGAATTTTAATTTAGAAGATCAATTTGCTAATTTTTAAAATAGTAAAAATATTTTAAAAATCAAGATAAGGAATTAATATAAGACTCAAAGAATGTTTTTATCTTCTCAGCGCTTAACCAATTTAACCTCAATATCAAACCACCACTTCCAGTTTTTCAATATATAACTAGTTTAACCTCAATATTTAACAGATATTTAATTAAAAATTTATAATTCCTTGTAACATTCAGTCTATATTTCTTTTCCTTTTTAAATATCTACAAAACTTAACAAATATTTTAACTGAAAGAAAACAAATTATATGGAACTTTCATTCTATATTTCTTTTTAAATAATATCATACTTGTAAGAATTTGTGTAGGAAGAATTTAAAGTACCAAATTTTAAAATACCCTTTTTAACATAAATTTATGCATATAATTTTACAAATTTCTTTTAATTTTTATACTTCACAAAGTTTAGCACTTTTATAAGTCTTCTGTTTTAAAGAAACTTTTGTACCTGCTGTAATAAAGACAACAATATATTGAATTCAGCTGACACTCCAATATCCCAGAAATTAAATTAAAAATTCTTTAGAAAAAACTTTTATTCATTAAAACTTTAATATCATTATTTCCTATTTATAATAGAATGTCTTTTAATAATTAATTAAACCAAGGAACATAATTATTTGTTTTGGAATTGAAAAGCTGCATTACTTTATAAATACATGATAATGAGCAAAAATTGGTTTGAAAAAATAAATATAAGAAATATGAAAAGAATTATGTTTTATCGATTTATAAATAAACCAAAATTTTTTAATATTCCTTAAAACTAATTAAGATTTACTGAAAACCAATTCTTTTCAAACTGCACACAACTCAAAGCAATGTCCTCCATTTCAATGTCATCAATTGGAGTCCCTCCAATCCAGAATTCACTTTAATGCCCTTTGAATTCTGGACTCGAGGGACTCCTGATTTTAGGAATAGGAATCCCTCGATTTTTTTTGGACATAGATTTTTAAAACTTACTACACTTTAATACTGGAGAAGTCTTTCACAATTTACAACTTGTTAATAGCGAATTCCAATGCGCGAACAGAACTGCCACCATAATAAAAAGAAAAAGGCCAAAACCGTATTTAAAACTCGGATTTATGTATTTAATTTTACAAATTTCTTTTAATTTTTGTGTTTCACAAATTTTAGCACTTCGATAATCTGCTGTTTTAAAGAAACTTTTGTACTTGCTGTAATAAAGTCAACAATATTTTGAATTCAGCTAACACTCCAGTATCCCCGAAATTAAATTAAAAATTCATTATGAAAAAACTTTTATTCATTAAAACAGTCTGTAAATGAATGTCTTTTAATAATTAACTAAATAAAACCACATAAATATTTGTTTTGGAATTGAAGATCTGCATTATTTTATAAGTGCATGATGTTGAGCAATTTTAAGCGTTAAATAAATTGGTTTGAAAAAATCTATATAAGAGTATCCTTCATCAGTTTGAAAAGAATGACTAAATAAACAGAATTTTTTTAAAAATATTCCTTAAAACTAATTAAGCGTTATTGAAAACCAATTCTTTTGAAACTGCACGACAACTCAAAGCAACATTCTCAATTTCAATGTCATCAATTGGAGTGTCCCTCGAGTCCGAAATCCACTTTAAGGCCATTTGAATAATGAAATAGTATAAAAAGAATTATGTTTTGTCTTTTAATCAATAAACAGAAATTTTTTAATATTCCTTAAAACTAATTAAGCTTTACTGAAAACCAATTCTTTTGTAACTACACAGAAACTTTGAAAGCAACATCCCCAATTTCAATGCCATCAATTGGAGTCCCTCGAGTCCGAAATCCACTTTAATGCCTTTTGAATAATGAAATAGATTTTTAAAAATCCACACTTTAATACCGGAGGAAAACCCTTTCACAATTTACAACTTGTTAATAGCGAATTCCAATGCGCGAACAGAACTGCCACCTTAATTCATTCCGTCTTATCAAAACAAAGAAAAAGCCGTATTTGAAACGCGGATGAATCAATTATAAAACGGCCTTCTCCAAACGTGTAGGACATTAACTCCCAGCGTATTTCCCCACTTATTACCGCTTCCCCGTGCAACATTAATGAAAACTAAACAAGTCTTTTCCATCTCCCAAAGGCCCTACTAACTGTTCTAGTTCGTAACTAGTTTCTGCAAGATCGTCGTCTGAGCTACTAGGACGACTAATCGAATCACGAGACGTGGTGTACAACACAGTGAACTAGGTGTATAACTGACAAGCTATTTAAAAATCAATTTTTGCTTTTCAAAACGGGGGGTATTAATTAATAATAACTGCGTGAGCGGATTCCGCTGAAGTTTGTTGGCGCTAAATTAAACTCTGCGTGATTAAGCACAAGGGAGAAGGAGCAAGAAGGATTTGGAAATTTATTACGTATTATTTTAATGACGATTTTACACGGGAACTTGTGTTGGGAGATGGGGGTGGGTTTTATTCGAGACGGATTCGGTTTCGCATTCAAACTCTTTCGCTCTCTCTCCTCTGAGAAAAGAAACTTCGGGGGAAAGTTGCCGTCTATTCATCACAGACGGGATTATTGCTCTTTGAAGTTCGTTAGGATCAGGACGATCTCTGCAATTTCTCTCATACTCGTGCACTAGATTGGGCTTCCAGATATTTGTGATTTAGCACAAGGCCGGAATAACTTATACTATAATTTAATAACTACTTTTCTCTCTAATGTTTTAAGCTTTATTTCACAAACAAAAAGTTATACAGTATTTCATTCGTAATTTGAAAATTTTTCTGTGGAGATTCTACACTATAATTTTTATTTGAAGATATTTATCTTGTTTTTATTGAGATTGGTTTATTTTGGTTTGTCGCTCTACGTTCATTTTGTGCACACTTTGGGCTAATTAGACTGGGACCTACAGTTTAACGTGGATTCCGAAACTACTATCACACATCCATGCCACCGCCAAAATTTGAACCTGAAGCCTGTGGTACCAAATACCAGAACACTAGCTAATTGGCCATCAGGCCGCAGTTTTTATTGAGAAGAATTGAAATTTGAGATAATATTTTCAAAAGATGTCGAAATTGCTTAAGACAAGAAAACTCTGAAAAAAGTGTACGGCTTATTCACCATAGATTGAATTATTGCTTTTTGAAGTTCGTTAGGATCAGGACGATCTCTGCAATCTCTCTCATACTGGTGCACTAGATTAGAGTTCCAGATATTTGTGATTTAGCACAAGGCCAGAATAACTTGTACTATAATTTAATAACGATTTTTCTCTCATCAAAGACTGGATCCATTTTTCTCTCTGACTCTGTAAGCTTTTTTATTATTTTTTGCTTATTAAACAAAAGTTATACAGTATTTCATATGTAATTTGTAAATTTTTCTGTGGAGATTTTACATCGCAATTTTTATTTACAAATCTTTACCTTGCTTTTATTGAGAAGAATTAAGATTTGAGGTAAGCAAATTCGTCCTCTTTTGAAAGTAGAAAGACGAGAAATTTGGGGGCAAAGTTGTCGTCTATTCATCATAGACTGGATTATTGCTCTTTTAAGTTCGTTTTGGTCAGGACGATCTCTTCAATTTCCAGGTCTCTCATATTGGGGCACTAGATTGGGATTCGCTATCTTTGTGTTTTAACTCAAGGCCTTATACTATAATTTAAAAGACATTTTTTATAGACTTATACTATAATTTAGTAACGAACTTTCACTCATCAAAGACTGGATCTGTTTTTCTCTCTGACGTTTTAAGCTTCATTTGATAAGTAAAGAAAAAAATTATACAGTATTTCCTTTTCATTTTCATTTTGAAAATTTTTCTGTGGAGATTTTTTTTATTAGTAATTTGTATACATTTTTCTGTAGGAATTTTACTGTAGCTTGTATTTTGGGTTTCACTGGAAAATGCTGGGGATTAATATAAACTATTTCACTTTCCTCTGAGAAAAGAAAGATGAGAAACTGGAGGTAAGTTGTCGTCTATTCAACATAGACTGGATTATTGTTCTTTGAAGTTTGTTATGATCAGGATGATCTCTTGAGTTTCGAGGTCTCTCATACTGGTTATTTATCTGCATACCAAAACAACTTATACAGTAATTCAATAGTGATTTCCATCTGTGATGTTGGGTTTCAGCTTTATTTACATTGTAGCTTGTAATTATTCTAATAAGTAGGTCTTAAAATTTATTTCAGGAGCAAGATTATAGCAACAATTTATGTAAACTTGTCTTTGACGATATTGCACAGTAATTCATGTTGCGAGATGTCTATTGAAACTTTATCGAGAAAGATTCGGATTCGTATACAAAATAAGTAAATCCGAATGGGTATGAGATCAGATTTTGATTGGCTGACGTTTTGCGACGTGTGATCTTAGTTTTTGGTGAGAACCAAACTTAAATATGAATAAATCACAATTCTTGAGAAGAAGAAATAAATTTTTAATTATATATAGCATTCCGTATATTTCATTCCAATAAACTTTGAAATAGATATTTTACCGTAAACATTTTCTCCTTGGTGAAATTGCAACAATTCACCTGAAACATCTGGAGTCACTCATTAACATGTGTTAATCTTAAGCTCAAGAAGTTAAGGAGGTAAAAGGAAGCACTTAACATCAGCTCATCAATCGAGGACACAGCTGTGGTATGTGTCACTATACGAGTAAACTGCTGTTTGAGATACGCCTTTACTTCTCACTGCCCCTCGAAATACATAAATCCAAACTTCTGGCGCAGAGTTTGAGGTATCCAATCGAGTCTGATGTTACTGATCATGCAGAACATAACACCTATTGTGAATTACAAAAGTGTTCGTCTACCTTATAAGACTTGTAAATTTAACTGGTTTCAGAGCACCAAACACAATAAAACTAAAAATGTCCTTTTTATTTAGCATTTTACAATTGCAGTCTTATGCTGTATGTAAAAAATAAATTTAGCTAACTCTAAATGCAAAATCAAGAAGTCTACAATAATCAAATACTCCATTTGAAATTATACAAATTATTCGCTGAGTATTATTAGTATGACTGGCAGTATCATTTTCGGGTATGATTATTGCGGGTATGATTATTGCAGATATGATTATTGTAGGTATGATTATTGTAGGTATGATTTGCAGGTATGATTATTGTAGGTATGATTATTTTAGGTATGATTATTGTAGGTATGATTATTTTAGGTATGATTATTGTAGGTATGATTATTGTAGGTATGATTTGCAGGTATGATTATTGTAGGTATGATTTGCAGGTATGATTATTGTAGGTATGATTTGCAGGTAGGATTATTGTATGTATGGTTTACAGGTAGGATTATTGTATGTATGGTTTACAGGTAGGATTATTGTATGTATGGTTTACAGGTAGGATTATTGTATGTATGGTTTACAGGTAGGATTATTGTATGTATGGTTTACAGGTAGGATTATTGTATGTATGGTTTGCAGGTAGGATTATTGTATGTATGGTTTGCAGGTAGGATTATTGTATGTATGGTTTACAGGTAGGATTATTGTATGTATGGTTTACAGGTAGGATTATTGTATGTATGGTTTACAGGTAGGATTATTGTATGTATGGTTTACAGGTAGGATTATTGTATGTATGGTTTACAGGTAGGATTATTGTATGTATGGTTTACAGGTAGGATTATTGTATGTATGGTTTACAGGTAGGATTATTGTATGTATGGTTTGCAGGTAGGATTATTGTATGTATGGTTTACAGGTAGGATTATTGTATGTATGGTTTACAGGTAGGATTATTGTATGTATGGTTTACAGGTAGGATTATTGTATGTATGGTTTACAGGTAGGATTATTGTATGTATGGTTTACAGGTAGGATTATTGTATGTATGGTTTACAGGTAGGATTATTGTATGTATGGTTTACAGGTAGGATTATTGTATGTATGGTTTACAGGTAGGATTATTGTATGTATGGTTTTACAGGTAGGATTATTGTATGTATGGTTTACAGGTAGGATTATTGTATGTATGGTTTACAGGTAGGATTATTGTATGTATGGTTTAGAGGTAGAATTATTTGCAAAATAAAAGCATATAATTGGGGAAATTGAATAGAATTTTGCACAAATCTGAAGCAGATTTAAAACTTGTTTATTTGTAAAATTAAAGCACGCAACTGAAAGACATTTTTCTTTTATCATTGCACATTTTATCCACAAATTTTTCAACTCACTTGTAAATACCTTAATAAATTCAAATCAGCAATTTTAATGATATTTTTATTCTTTAACAAGTACCGTCACACATTCGTAATGTCTGGGCCAGGAGTGATGTAGTCAATAGTGAATTTTGGTTTCAAATTAAGATAACCAAATTCGTAACCCAATTAGCACTGTCAAACTGAAAGTCTCCATTTCTTAACGAGTCTGATAACTTAAAAGTTAAGAAGGCGGTGAAACTTACTTATTTTAAAAGTATGTGAATAACAAACACAGCATAATAAAACTTATCGTATTATTTGGAAGCTGAAGAGCTCAGAAATTGATATTCTTAGACAAATAAATATCTAATTAAAACTGTCACTTGTTTTGTATAACGCTTGTGTAAAGTATCTCTACGTGTTCAAGTATTTACGCATTGATTCAAGTTCGTTGTTTCATCAAAATCACTTCAAGTATTTTCCAACACTTGAAAATAGATTGCGCGAGAAATTGTCGCAATAGATGTTTAAAGTATAATGTATAAATAAATATAAGTTTTCCGCTGGATAAAGATATGAATTTCAGGTTATTTACCCAATTAAGAACTAGTTTTAAGTTTTAGATTTCGGGCGTGGCGTAGGTTATTTTGCGTTGCCTAACGGAAAGCTTCCTTGTTTGTGTGAAGAATGGGTACGTTAAATCCGTAAGCACTTCAGGTTTGGTTTGGTTTGGTTTGCCACTCTACGGTCATTTTGAGCACACTTTAGGTTAATTAGACCGGGACCTACAGTTTAAAGTGGATTCCTAATCACTAACAAACATCCATGCCACCGCCAGAATTCGAACCTGAAGCCTGTGGTACCAAAGGCCAGAACTCTAGCCAATTGGCTATCACGCCGCTGATGATATATGTGAGAAATAGTTTCAGAGCATTCTTGTTCTCTACACAAGATTTTTTTTTTTTTTTTTTTTTTTGTAATTTGCTATTAACGCTCAAAGGACCTTATTTCTTACAAGAGTGAAAAGTATGACAAACAATACAAATGTACAGGCACAGTACAAAATACAACTATTAGATATATGCACTGGTATAGTACAAGAGATGCAATGTACAACAAGCAGTGCAAGTCTGCAACTGCAGTACAAGAGTGCAATGTGTAACAAATAGCAAAATTTTATAGGTACAGTACAAAAGTGGAATGTACTGCAAATAGCCAAAATGTGCACATATAATTCAAGAGTACAAATTAAAACATATTGTAAAAGTGTGCAGGTACAATACAAGAGGGCAAAATAGAACAAATAATCCAAGTGTGCAGGTACAGTACTAAAGTACAGGTACATTACACAGAATGCAAAGTGCTACAGATGTATACAATAAATAATACAAATGTTATTGGAATATATATGCCTTTCAGAAGAGGAGAGTGGGAACTTCTAGATTGTTCCCCTGAGCGTATTTGTTCCAGATAGTGTTGTTAAAATAAAGGAGCAATGTAGCAGAGCCACATTGATGAACCCTGAGCAACGCTGAATCCACCACATATCTAAATCTGAGTTTGTTACAGATTGTGTTGGTAAAATATCAGTGAGATTTTACCAGCCTTTCTGATTTAATCTAGGTAAAAGTGGGCTTACACCGGAAACTGACATATGACGTTGTAGAAGGTCAGCCAATCAGAAGCTTTAATGAGCAGAAGATCAGACTTCTGATAAGCAACGTGATGTTTTAGTTTCTGGTGGAACGTGAGATTTAGTGTTCATGAGAATTTACTTGAGAATGTGTAATTTTAGTTTCGATTTTAAATTTTAGTTTCGAATTTATATCTTTTTTTACTCAGCAAAAGTAATAATTGGTGCCTGACGGTCGAGTGACCACCACTGTGGGGCTCGGTGACACAGGTTTCGGGTTCGAGTCCCGGCGGTACCATGGATGTTTATAGTTGTTTGGAATCCACTTTAAACGGTAGATTTCGGTCGAATATGAATACTATACACCACACTACATTACATCACATCACATTACTGGGCCTAGAGTAGAGTTGCCCTTTTACAGTTTGGGAATTATGTAGGTGAGAAGTCTGATTGGGCTCTGTGACACTCTACAGTCATATGAGACCGGGACCTACGGTTTAAAATGAATTCCGAACCACTACAAACATCCATGGCACTGCCGGGATTCGAACCCCAAACCTGCGATATCAAGCGCTAACCACACAGCCGTCAGACCGCAGGTCTAATATGACTGTAGAGTGTTGAGCGTAAGACTGACAACCCTATCAAGTAAAAAAAACACCTGTCTCAAAATCTGCCAAGTAGGTAAACGGCCTTAACCCACCATCGGGTTGTTGCGCCAGTGATGATGATGAAAATTAATAGTTAATAAATATGAAAATATGCAATTCTGCAGTTCAAATGTCACTCAAATATCGGACATTCCTCTGTTCTTTGTATTGAATGCACTGAATTCTTGCATGTAGAATTTTGCATTGAATTCAAATAAAGACGCATTTATATTTTTGTACGTAATCTACTCCTAGAAGAAACTTTTAAATAATCTAATACAGAAATCACAAAAAGACTTTTATAATGATTTGCCTTTTATAAAATAGCTAGTAATAATTCAATGAAGTAACAAAACGATGCATTCACAATGTCAGAAACAAAATATATTAACACATTAATATTTTAAGATATTCAGGATAATCCAATTACATGCAAATAATATGGCGTAATGTTCTTCAATTTCAGAAATTACGCACATTTAGAAGTGAAAATATATCATGATATATTCTAAACTCTCCAGTAAGAGAAAATGGAAAGCAATTAAACAAGCTTTCTTTGGCTTGCTGCCATCTCGTCTGTAATGATAAAACTGTGAACAACAGTACCAAGGAGCAAAAGCGCGTTTCAAGATCAAAGTACGTATTCATTGAAGTGCTTTACAAAAAGAGAAACAGAAACGGAATTTGAAGAATGCGTTAGGAAGACTAGAGCATTGAGAGCAAATTCCTTCAGCATGGATACATAGACCGTGGCCCGCGGGTCGCTCATACTTTGCGGCCCGACTAATCTTTTTACTTGCCAAAATTTTTAAATGTTTGCATAAAATTTTTTTTATATATTATTGCTAAATTAAAGTGTAAAACACTAACAAATTTGAAAATTAATATATATACAGGAATATTGTTAAAACTTGGCAAATCCCTAACCCAAAAAATAAAATCAATCAAATGATTGATTTTATTCAAATGATTATTCTATCAAAACCAAATTATCAAATAAGATCATTGAATCAAATGATTGAATAAGTTCAAATTTTTCTTTAATCTTTTAGAAACCAACATATACAGAATGAATGGCCAATAATTGCATCCAAACAGCAGCCAAACTGGAAGACACGGAAAAGGCGAAATAAACTCCCCCATCAAAACTTGTATGAGAATTATTCTATTCCAACAGTACATTAAATCAAACCTCAATACGATATTTAAACCTCTCTAATAACCAATCAACAAATTTGCAAGCATTTTTTCACCATGCAACGCATAAAAACTCACCTACAACGAATAAAATCAAATACTTCTTTAATCTTTTACAAACCAACAGATACAGAATGAGTGGCTAATAATTGCACCCAAACATCAACCAAACTGGAAGACACGGAAAGGCGAAATAAACTCCCCCCATTAAAACCTACAAGAGAATTATTCTATTCCGATAGTACATTAAATCAAACCTCAATACGATATTGAAACCTCTCTAATACGATATTCATACCTCTCTAATTCAACAAATTCGCAAGCATTATTTTTCCATGCAGCACTTACAAACTCACCTACAAAATAAAATAAATCAAAGCTCAAATACTTCTTTAATCTTTTACAAACCAAGAGATACAGAATGAGTGGCTAATAATTGCATCCAAACAGCAGCCAGACTGGAAGACACGGAAAAGGCGAAATAAACTGCCGCATCCAAACCTGCAAGAGAATTATTCTATTCCGACAGTACATTAAATCAAAGTGAAAATAAAGACTGTTAATACGAAACTAAAAATGGGACGTAACCCCAACCACTCTGTGGCCACGAGTGAAATTATTTTAATGTGATGATCGATGAAATAACTAGGCCACATGAAAAAAAAAAGAGGAAGTGTGAAAAATGTGGTAGCTTTGAATGTCTGAAAATCAATGAATGGTTAAAGTCATGGTTGTCAATGAATGGGCAAGAAGAGGGAATGGAATTTCTTCGACAGCAACCCTATTAAATGAAAATAAATGCAGAGAGACGCTGAAGAGATTCATTTCCACGACACTATTAGAAAAAGAAGTTGCAAGAACGATCGATGATTGTTCAAATACGCCCTGATGAAGATTGTTACATTTATTATCAGTTATTGGGTTCAAATGAAATTCTTAGCAAAGGTAACTTCGCCATTCATATTCCTTCAGAAGATTTGAGTGATCGTTGCTGCGATGGAAACTTTTGAGTGTCACTTATTGCAAAGCAAAACTTCGAAAAGAACATTTTTCATTGAATCTGAAAAGTCTAACATGTAAATTTCGTATTCGTTGCGAATTTAAGTGTGGTAAAAATAGACATCAAATAATATTATCATCAAAATAAACTTCACCAACTGCATTCCTTCAGAATATTTGATAAAATATTGCAAATTATCTTGTTATTTATTACAAAGCAGAAATTTGAGAAAATATTTTATGTTGAATTCGAAAATTCTAACATGTAAATTTGGTATTAGTTGTGAATTTAAGCTTTGTTGTAAAAGTATCAGACATAAAATAAAATTATCATCAAAAGAAACTTAACCATTTGCATTCCTTCAGAATATTTGGTAAAATATTGCAAGGGAAACATTTTACTGCAATTATTACAAAGCAAAATTTTGTGAATATTTTTTTTTTTTTTCGTAATCCGGAAAAAGTAATTTAAAAAAGATCTAACTTATGGTAAACTGTTCTTCTAAAAAAAATATTATTACTCTAGCAAAATATTTTATCCTAGCCTACATGAAATAGTTATAGACTAAATATTTTTCCCTCGTAACCAGAAACATTAAAAAATTCAAATTAGAAATTAATCCCATCCGTAAATTAATTATTCGTATAATTTCTTTTAAATCTTTCTTATTACAAAAAAAACCATTAGTGATTACTATTCTTTATTTAAATAATAGACAAAAATAACAGACGTCAAAAGAAACAGACGTCACCATTTGCATTCCTTCAGAATATTTAACAAAATATTTAAAATGATGCATTTTACTATTAATTATTACAATTTATTGCATGAATTCATTTTTTTTGTATAAGTCGTTAAATTACAATTTCGAAATTAAATTGCCTTTATCTTGTTATTTATTACAAAGCAGAATTTTGAGAAAATATTTTATGTTCAATTTGAAAATTCTAACATGTAAATTTCGTTTCCGAATATAAGATTTGTTTTAAAAACAAACTTAACGTTTGCATTCCTACAGAATATTTGAGAAAACATTGAAATAGAAGCATTTTACTAATAATTATAACAATTCAAACTGTTGACAAAAATGTTTTTGATCCAAAGGATCGTTAATTTATTTTATGAAAATATTTTTCACTGAATCCTAAAAGTCTAACACGTTGTAGTTGTAATTTCATAGTTGCGAATTATTATTATTATTATTTTTTATAAAATAACATCAAATAAAAATTTCATCAAAAGAAACTTCATCATTTGTACTCCTTCGTAATGTGTTGGAAAATATTGCAACGGAAACATTTTACTGTAATTATTACAAAGCAAAATTTTGTGAAGAATTTTTTTTCGTAATCCAAAAAAAAGTTAATTTCTGGAAGCGAAATTATACTATTTTTTATTTAAAAAACATTATTAATCTAGCAAAATATTTTGAAACCCTAGCCTACAAAAATAGTTATAGATTAAATATTTTTCACTTAAAACTTTTATTTAATATTTTCAGCCAAATATTTTTTTAAATTAACGACTTTTATAAAACTGAATTAATGCAATAAACTGTAATAATTACTAGTAAATTGCTTCCGTTGCAATGTTTTGTCAAATATCCTGAAGGAATGCAATTAATGAAGTTTCTTTTTTGATGATAATTTTATTTGATGTCTATTTTTACAACAAACATAAATTATTAACCAGAAACATTAAAAATTATGAATTAATCTCAACCTTAAGTTAATTATTCTTATAATTCCTTTTAAATCTTTCTAAGTAGACAAGAAAACATTAGTGGTTAATATTCTTTATTTAAATAACAGACAAATCCAAAACTAATAGTTTTTTTCACATAAAAAAGCACATTATGTATAATATTTATATTTGGACATACTTTGTAAATGTAGATTCATAATAACTGTAATAAAAGCTAAATGGCGAACATAAAAGAATACGAATCACGTACAAAAGGATTTACAAAGATTGAAATGTACTTATTGTGAACAATAAAGAACAAAACATATGGTTTAACGGTTTTCAAAGCAAGACATCATAATAATATATCGATTTTAAAGTAAAACAAATAACAAAAACCGACTGTCCATTAATATCGAATAGAAATGTAGTTTCATGGATGTAGAGATAATGAGAAAAAAATAAAAATTTTATGAGACGTGTATTAACATTTCTCAATTCAATTTAAAATTAATACTTTCCAGAAAGTTAAGATTCCAAGATTAAATAAAATATATTAAGGAATGAAAAGAAAAAAAAATTTTTAATCTGGAAGAAAATAGGTTTATAATCAGCTTAAATATTTTGAAAGTTTATATGAGTTTATAATTTATAAATTTCTCTTTTCCGATTAAGTTGCAGGTTCTAAAGTTTACACTATTTGGTTCTATTTTTGTAGGAACCAAGCGCTAAATGATTAGCTTGATCATTTTTATTTATCATTTTTTTTTTTATTATCCATGTCTAAAAATATTTTTTCAGGAATATGTATTGAACAAATAACAGTTTAGGCTTTTAATGCATTATTTAGCAGGAATTGTTTTGACAATAAAAAATACGTTGATAGAAAGCACGCATCTAAGCTACCCTGCTATTACAAATATCTGATTTTATACTAAATATCGTAGAGATAAAAAAAAATGATGCAGATAGAAACCTTGCATCCAAGCTGGCACGTTATTTTCAAAGGATCTGATTTTAACAATAAATATCGTAGAGAAAAAAATATGTAGGTAGAAAAATATGCATCCTAGCTGTCACGCTATTGACAAAGGATCTCCCGTACTCAATAAATATTGTAGATATAAAAAAAAATATGTAGATAGAAAACGGATCTATTTTGACAATAAATATCGTAGAGATAAAAATATGTAGATAGAAAATGTGCATCCAAGCTGTCACGCTTTTGACAAAGGATCTCCCGTACTCAATAAATACCGTAGATATAAAAAAAAATTATGTAGATAGAAAACGGATTTGATTTTGACAATAAATATAGCTGAGATAAAAATATGTAGATAGAAAACAAACATTACTGACAAATGATCTGATTTTCACAATAAATATAGTAGAGATAAAAAAAATATGTAGATAGAAAATGTGTATCCAAACTGTCACGCTATTGACAAAGGATCTGATTTTGACAATAAATATCGTAGAGATAAAAATATGGAGATAGAAAACAAACATCAAAGCTGGCACATTACTGACAAATGATCTGATTTTGACAATAAATATAGTAGAAATAAAAAAAATATGTAGACAGAAAATGTGAATCCAGCTGGCACGTTATTGACAAAGGATCTGATTTTAACAATAAATATCGTAGAGATAAAAAAAATGGTGTAGATAGAAAAAAGTGCGTCTAAACTGGCACGATATTAACAAAGGATCTGATCTTCTAATCTGCTATACAATTCGAAAAAATAAATAAATAAAATATTCTTACCATATTTAAATGTTTATTTTTTCTTTGTATTGAACTAAAGCTGAATCATGTGAACTGAAATCATCTTTACTGAAAATGGGAAAATATTTCAAAAAGATATTACTTTTATTTTTTAAGTAATGTCGACATACTTAGACTGTCGCGTCTGTGCTTACCTGCCCTTTTGATCAGCTTTTGCCATGTTTGTCTTTTACCTAGTCATATGTCTCGCGATATTCAATTTCGTTCATACAGCTAAAGCATACTTGGTATCTTTTCTTTTATTTTTATGAATGGGCTAATTCGGAGAAGCATGAAAAGTTTTCTTTTGCTAAAATTATACTTAAAAGCTTTTTTTTTTACAGACTGATGGTACTTCTGAGGAATTCTTTGTCAGTTCTCTTTTTATTTTGGTCTTGGGTTCTTTCATTTCTTGTGGTTTTTATTATATATAACTAAAAACTCCCGGATTTTGAATCTATACTTTTGTTTTTTTTGTAATTCTCTATTTTGATGGGACTGACTTAGTTGTTTTGTAGAATTTTTGTAAAACAAATATTACTTTCAATATTACTTTACAAATATTAATTTTTGTAAAACAAATATTTTTTTTTATTAAATATTATTTTGTAAAATAAACATTATTCAGAAATTGAATTGTGTCATGATAAGTACTCTTTTCAACAAATATAATATAATATAATATAATATATGACAATAAATATCGTGTGACGAGTGGTTCTCTTCTTATAGTATTTTGAAAGTGAGACTTTAATTATAATCACCTTCTATATTAGCAATCTTGAGGGATGTTTTAATGTAAATATAGAACATATTTCATTATGGGCAACATGTACATCAACTCATCAACATAACTTCTTACTTTCAGCAAGATATAAATTCGGATGTAAGTATGTTAAAAGAATGAAAATTTCTTAAGGTTTTCTCGGCGAGCATAAATTGTAATGAATCTTTTTTTCCATCTGTTGTCAGCGTACCGTGAAACAGCTGCAAAAAAACAATAATCGTGGTCCCTAAAACAGTTTCAAACTTGAGGTTATTGATTGCTAAGTAAGGAAAATGATGGCAGCCTAGAAAATCAATCAAATTCCGAAAAATGTGATGCTTAAAAGAATTCCTACCGATAGAAATATATATATGACCATATGAGCTTATGAAAATGGAATACATGTGTTTGTCAATAAAAGTGAGTGCTCCATTTCAATTTAAAGAACGATTATTTGGGGACGAAATCGTGTAGTCATACCAAAAGCAAGTGATGTAAAAAGAAAATAGATTTCATTTTAAATCATAGGTTTTTATTTAATGTGTAATTTGAATTCATAGCATGCATTTATTATTTCAAATTTTTCCTTAATTCTCAATAACACTTAACTCAATTAATTACAAAATTCCTCGAAGTAATATACATTGGATATATCTATATGCAATTCAATTTATTCGATTATATAAGAAAAATTCATATACAATGCATTGATTAGTAAAACATTTAAACCATTTGAGTGTTTTGCAAATGAAGCTGTCTGCGGAGCTATTCAAATAGAAAGGTTGGGGTGGTAGATGCAGAGCTTTGTGTTAAGCAGTAGTTCGTATAGTTACAAAGTGGAAGGCTATAAGAATATATCAGACTTCCTAAAAATAGAAATCGTGGTAATCATTACGTTAGGAAAAGTAATTTAAAAACTACAAGTCTTGTCAGTTGTTTACGATATATAGTAATTATCAAGTGTCAAATGTAGTTATGAACAGATCCAGCCAAGGTGAAGGTATTGGCTACCAAAGTCATTAAAAGTAAACGCGAGCTTTGTTGGCGTGTTCGTGCTACAATGGCTATTGTCATAACTGAATTTAATAATAGTGTTCGAATTAATGCGTCGAAACACATATTTCACTAAACAATTTGGTTTACAGGACTGCTATAAAGGAACGGTTTACAAGAGTGAATTGGAAAAACCATCATTTTGCACACCAAAAGCTACTATCTGTATTCGCTATACGCAAATTGTATTACAAAAACCACCCTAGTAAAACCAAAAACCATTATTCGTAATGCATTTAATTCAGACCTCTTAAATAAGAAAATAAAAAGGAAGAAATTGTTCAAGATACGAAGTGTATGTAAGCTACAGCAACGAAACTGAAAGTCATTTACTAAACACAACAATTAAAAGGTTGAAAAAACTATGTACAAAATTTATAATGACAGGGTGAGAAAACTGTCAACAACTACATTTACTTTGTTGACAGTTATTTTAAAATGGAACAGGCTCTTGTCAACACCATAAAATATGCAAAGATATCCATGAAATAAATAAATGGAGACAGTTATGTCTTAATAGTTAAATAGAACCGAGACTTTTGTGCTAGAGTAAACGATAAAGAATTAAAAAATTACGTATCTGCAAAACTTGCCTCCACGTTAGCATAGTACTGAAAATGTTCTTATTCACTAAATAGTCATAAATTAGAAAACAAATATTAGACATATATTTTATTCATTAAATATATATATATATTTAAAACAAAATCATGTATATCAGATATAAAAGTATAGACAAGAGATGTTCCATATTTAATGTTCCATGAAAATCTGGTAACCTTTAAAAATTAATATCCATAATATAGACTCCCTAATAAAATTGACCCGTATAATAGCCATATCCAAAAATATCATCTACAATATATAAAAAATAATAATAAATCACGTATAATATAGCTATTTCCTTAATAATAATCACCCATAATATAGCCACATCATTAAACGAATTTACCCATAATATAGCCATACCACTAATAGTTTACCATCATACAGCAATTTCTTCAATGAAAATCCCCCATAATATATCCATATTCCCTAAAACAATCACCCATAGTATAGCCATATTTCTAATAAAAAATCGCCCATAATATAGCCATATCCCTAATAAAAAAATAATCCCCAATATAATACAGCCATTTCTTTAAAAAAAATCCCCCATAATATAGATATACACTGAAGTGACAAAAGTCATGGGATAGCAATATGCAAATTTTCAGATGGCAGTAGCATCGCGTAGAACAGGTATAAATGCGCAGTACTTTCGCAGAGCTTTCATTTCTGTTCAAGTTATTCATGTGAAGAGGTTTTGACGTGATGATGACCGCACGACGGGAATTAACAGACTTTGAAAGCGGAATGTTAGTTGGAGCTAGACGCATGGGTCATGCCATTTCGGAAATCGTTAGGGAATTCAACATTCCCAGATCCACTGTGTCAAGAGTGTGCCGAGAGTATGAAATTTCAGGCACAACATCCCACTATGGACAGCGCAGTCGTCGACCGCCTGCACTTAATGACCGAGACCGGCGACGTCTGCAAAGAGTCGTAAATTCTAACAGACAAGCAACACTGCGTCAAATAACCGCAGAAATCAATGTGGGACGTACAAGGGACTTGTCTGTTAGAACTGTGCGGAGAAATTTGGCTTTATTGGGCTATTCCAGCAGAAGACCGACTCGAGTGCCTTTACTGACAGAACGACATCGCTTGCAGCGACTCTCGTGGGCACGTGAGCATATCGGTTGGTCCCTAGATGAATGGAAACCCGTGGCCTGGTCCGATGAGTCAGGATTTCAGTTGGTAAGAGCTGATGGTAGGGTTCGAGTGTGGCGCAGACCCCACGAAGCCATGGACCCAAACTGTCAGCAAGGCACTGTTCAAGCTGGTGGTAGCTCCGTAATGGTGTGGGCTGTTTTTCATGGCATGGACTTGGTCCTCTGGTGCGACTGGACCGAACATTGACTGGAAATGCTTATGTTCAGCTACTTGGAGATCACTTGCAGCCATTCATGGACTTCATGTACCCAAACAACGATGGGATTTCTATGGATGACAATGCGCCATGTCACCGGGCCACAACTGTTCGCGATTGGTTTGAAGAACATTCTGGACAATTCCAACGAATGATCTGGCCACCTAGATCGCCCGACATGAATCCCATCGAGCATTTATGGGACATCATCGAGAGGGCTGTTCGTGCCCAAAATCCTGCACCATCAACGCTTTCACAATTATGGACGTCTATCGAGACAGCATGGCTCAATATTCCTGCAGAAGACTTCCAACGACTTGTTGAGTCCATGCCACATCGAGTTGCTGCACTTCGCCGGGCGAAAGGAGGACCGACACGATATTAAGAGGTATCCCATGACTTTTGTCACTTCAGTGTATACACTAATAAAAATCATCCACAATCTAGCCATATCCCTAATAAAAATCATCCACAATCTAGCCATATCCCTAATAAAAATCATCCACAATCTAGCCATATCCCTAATAAAAATCATCCACAATCTAGCCATATCCCTAATAAAAATCATCCACAATCTAGCCATATCCCTAATAAAAATCATCCACAATCTAGCCATATCCCTAATAAAAATCATCCACAATCTAGCCATATCCCTAATAAAAATCATCCACAATCTAGCCATATCCCTAATAAAAATCATCCACAATCTAGCCATATCCCTAATAAAAATCATCCACAATCTAGCCATATCCCTAATAAAAATCATCCACAATCTAGCCATATCCCTAATAAAAATCATCCACAATCTAGCCATATCCCTAATAAAAATCATCCACAATCTAGCCATATCCTTAATAAATATTTAAGGAAAAATCTAAATATGATATTCAGCCTTCGCATCATGTTAACATGCCCACTTCCACATTACTTCCAAACAAGCTTAGCGTGGACACACAAGAAACTAAACTGTTCATGGGAAGAGAAAAAATCAGTTCATATATCTTTCCGGTGATCACTATTTCTGGTCATTTTTTGTATTTTCGTAATAAATTTTCCGGCCCACAACTCATATAAAACACTCTAAACTGATTTCCAGCTAATCCTTGAAGACTGATCCTCCAACCCATCCACGCCTCCTGTTCAGATTTTATGCTTTATTTCGAAGTAATAACTCCATTTTATGTCATTTTCTTTTAGCAGGCGTCAAAGCGAATGAATGAGCCGAAAGGTCACTGGAGTGGATTGGCTTTGCCTTTAGCTTTGCCTTTGTTTAGCAGTCCGAAGTTGAGTTCGACAAGACCCGAACATTACGACAACAGAAAGGAGAGAAGGCAAACAACGCTTTGTTGTCAACAGCACCCTTCACTCCTATAAAAATTGGTCATCATTTCTTGACATCAGTGCGGAACAGGGACCACCCTCTGAAGTTTATAACCCTAAATTTCTCCTCTTCTATTTCGTCTTATTTATTTATTTAGTATTTTTTTTTTTTTCTTCTTGTAACCTGACAATATGTCCTTTCCCATTACCTTTATTCTTCGACATTGTCGACTTTTCGCAGAGTCCGCGGGAAAAATCGAGATTTTTGTTCCTCCAACTTCTGAATGGACCACGGATTTTATTGACCCTCATGTTTGATAGCTTTTCTTCTTTTCACAACATTTGACGCTGTTGATTTTTGTGTTGTTCTCCGGAGAGAGAAGTGTGGGGGATGTTTTTCGGGCCTTGTTGTTTACACGGTTCGACATGAGATTTGTTCTGCCGCCTCTTCTTCTGAAGGAGAGAATGGTAGAGTTTTGTTTGTTTACTGTTCACTCGTACGCTAAGCAATTCCAAAGACATAAAATTAGACATCTTACTTTGGCAAGTTTATTCTGCTGTTTAGACTTTCGCATCTCTCTTAAAATAAATATTCCGATTGTAAAAAATCTCCAAGAAGTAGATACTTAGGGTTGAAGCTGTGACAAAAATAAACAACTTGTATCCTCTTCCTTGAGAAGAAGATACTGTTTGTTTCATCTTTAAATGGATACTCAAATAAAACTTCTTATCATAAAAAATAACCTTCCCTTAAAATAGTACTGAGTTATGTTCAGTAAAGAATTTTTTTTTTATCCCACTTGGTAGATAGCAACATCAAGACCAAGTCCAAGAACCCGTGTGGTCACATGAAAGAGGGAAGGGGGTGGGGGCAGCTTCTGTTGTGATGGAGATGGTAGGTAGAAGTCTAACTTGGCTCCGTGTCGCTGAAGGATGACAGTGACTTCCGGGAAGACTTTTAGGGGAAACTACCCCACATTTGTGTATCGTATCAAAGAAAACACTGAAAACTCCCACCAGGTAGTCTGACTGACGAGACAAGATGCTGAGCATCACAAACGCCATCGAGGCTCCTCGTTTTTTGAAACAATGTCTACAGCAAAGCCGCCACTGGATTGAACCTCAGCCCTAATTCTCATCAGTGGCACACGCTGCCACTGAGCCACGAGTCGGGCATAAAGAAATTTACTGCTCCTTTGTAATTATTCGCATCTCTAGCTATTTACAATTACAAATGATCGTGTAAATATCTACCTTTATCAAGATGGTGTTGTACCTATACATCAGTGGGCTTCGTGTTCCATTTATATATGTTATCCACGTCCGAGAGCACTTTAAAAAGTAACTGGCCCGCATATGCGTGTCGTATGAAAAAAGCACCCAAAACATTTCTATTAAGAGGGCGTAAACATTTACGTTTTTATGGTGGTGTATATGGTTTTATGGTGGTATATCAATGGGCCTCGTAATCCATTTATGTATACAATCCACATCCGAGAGGACTTTAAAAAGAAATGTCCCGCATTTGTGTGTTGTATGAAAGAACACCCAAAACATTCCAATTAGGCTGTCTGAATGTTGATGTGAATCGATACTTTTCTCATTGTCAACTGCACATTGCCTCCTTGTTTCTGTAAAAGGTGATTGTAAGGGACGCCACAAGTGAATTCGAACAGGTGCTCTCCTGCACGTAGTTGAATACGAGAATTAAATACATAGATATTGAAGACGAGGATTAAATCATTTTCCAAAGACTTATTCGATTATATCTTTTAAAGCAAAAGAAAATATTTAGTAACTATTTTTAATGATAGCATTCCCATTATAGTTTCTGTATTTTTTTTTATTATCTCACTTTATTTAATTTTAAAAGTATTCATTTTAATTTATTTTGAAACTGTCATAATGAAAGTTATAGATAATTTATTTGTTTTAATAAAATTTTTAATCTACTTTGCTTTAAAAAAATTGATGAAATATTTTCTAATTTAAATTGTTCATATATTAAAGCATTCATTTTACAGCTTAATTATGTTAAAACTATAACGGAATTTCTTACTTTTTTAATAATCTGTTTACTTTTTTTTAAATTAAGCCCCAACACAAGACAAAAATTGACCAATATATTATAATAAATTCCTATTATAATAAGTTCATATTAAAACATATTATAATATTTATGTCATAATTTATACACTACATATACTATTATTATGAGACTATGAAACTAAAAATTTCCAATTTTTATGTTTTTTATTATAACCATTTGCATAGTATTATAAGATAAATAAATCTCACATTTTATTGAAAATATTGCCATATATGTTATTATATCTCAACATAATATTTTCTATCTTTAATATAAAGTACCACTTTTCGAAAAAATATTAAAATTTTATTATAGCCCTCGAAACTACAGTTAAATTTACTTTTTTTTTTTCAACATCGCTCGTTCTTAATTAAAGTATTACTAAAGGCATTCTAAGTATTACATTATAAGTATTACATACGTGATAAACTTTCAAAAACATTTTTTAAAAAGCACAACATATAGGTTTATCGGCACATACTATAAGGGATGTTACAAATATTACAAAATAATTTTTTATGAAGGAATATTTTCTGGCGATATAACTGCAACAAAACTTTTTCATGTATACATAGTTAAATGGAAAATAAATTATACTTGTAAAAATATTATTTTAATCTTTATATTATGTAAAAAAATATATATATATATTTAATAGTAAAACCTTCGTATTCAATATGTAGCAATTATTTTATATTATAAGCCTTAAATTACAGCCTCATATTTTATCTGTCATTCAACAATAGAACGGTAGATATATAGCAGATTCAGCGTTTTTCAGGATGAAACACTGAATCTATTATGTATCTAACTTTCTATAGTCTAATGATTCTGTCCAACATTCGAAAACAACTATCTCTAAAGGTAAATTTAGTAACAGTAGTATATTTTAAAAATTATAAATATGTTTTAATTAAAATAATAAAACAGTTTTTAAATTTAATAAAAATACGTTTCCTTGCAGAAATTTATTGATTAAAACCGTGGGATAAAATTTCACAAATTTTCTTCTATCTACATTTTTATTTTTCGTTTAATTATTTTTAGTAATAATTGCTATTTTCTTTTCTTTATTTATTTTTGATGGAAAAGTCTTTAAAGCAAGCAAGTTTTAAAATAATGTTGTTGTTGTGACCAATTCTCAGTGTCCGGCAGCGTGGGACGGACACCCCATTAGTGGTCTACTCATGGGTGGAGGGAAGGGGGGGGGCAGCTTTTGTGTTGAAGCACCCCTAGGTAGGTAAGTTTGACTTGACTGTGTCGCTGAAGAAGGATGGCCGTGTCCGGGAGGACTTTTCAGATGAATTACCCCGCATTTGCGTATCGTATGGATTTGGTTTCGTTTACGGTCATCGGTTATCGGTTTACGGTCATTTCTTTACGGTTTCGCTCTACGGTCATTTTGTGTACACTTTGGGATAATTATACCGGGACCTACAGTTTAACGTAGATTTCGAACCACAAACAAACATCCATGCCCCCGCCAGGATTCGAACTTGAAGCCTATAGTACCAAAGTCCAGAGCGCTAGCCAGAGTATCGTATGGAAGAAAACACGGAAAAACTCCTACCATCAGTCCGACTAACGATGCAAGATACTGAGCATCACAAACGCCATCGAGTCTCCCCGTTTTTGAAAGAGTGTCTACAACAGTGCAGCCAACGTATTGAACCTCAGCCCTAAAGCTCAACGGCAGCGCACGTTGCCACTGTGAAATTCTGAGTTGCCTCAGAATTTCACAGTTTTTCCTACTAAGATGAACAATGAAGAAATAGTTTATTTACTTTTTTTGGTTGCATCAAAATTTAATGTTTCATGTGGTTTAAAACAAATATTTTACTGTTGTTTACTTTAGTATATAACTCAAATAAAAATGTTGTTCACTTTCTAGTTTAGTTTTTATTGAGTTTACTTTAGTTGAGAATAGCTCAAGTGAAAAAATATTAAAGTTCCCATATAATTTTTAACTACTTAATATATTCTCTCCTAAAGTATGCTAATTAAATTAAACATTTCATTTGGGAAATTATATTATTTTTCCTTCCAAAAGAGAAAATTCAAGGAATACAGAGAATATAGAAGTAACACATACTGGCCTTCAATCTTTCTTTCAAGCAACTTATTTAAATAAATTTAAATAATAAACATTTTACTAAATGTTAAATTTTGCAAAATGTAAAGCATTTTTGATAAGTGTTAAATTTCTTTTTATGAGCAAAAAAGTATCATATTTTATAGAATGTAGTTTTCAATAAGTGTGAGGTGAGAATTTAGTTCAACGTTACTTTATTTTTCACAATTCTTCAGGTCCATCAATTTCTTCCAGGTCAATATTTTAAAAGGAAACAAGTATTCAATTAATTTTTCTGTTTTACTTTCATTTGATATCGACAGAAATACAGAGATCCCCCCCCTCAAAAAAACCTCCATAAATACATAAACAAAAAATGCTCACATATATGTCCGTGGAGCATTAATGGTAAATTGTAAATGAAAAGATTTCGTATATTTAATGTGTACCAATTAAAATTTTTTACAAATATGCTAAATTCGTCTTACACAAATTTTGTTAAGAATTCTTCAAAGAGTTCGTATCTAATTCATTCCGTTGTATCCGTTTAGCATAAATGATAAATTATGAAGGAAAAGATTTCGTATATTTAAGGTGTATAAATTAAATATTTTTACAAATATACTAAATTCATTTTACATAAATTTTGTTCTAAATTCTTCAACGAATTTGTATCCGTTTAGCATTAATGGTGAATTATGAATGAAAAAATTTCGTATCTTCAGGGAATATTAATGAAAACTTTTAAAAATATAGTGAGTAAATTTGTCTTACAGAAATTTTGTTATGAATTTCTGAAAGAATTTCTGTCTGCTGAGGTAAATTACCATTAAAGGTAAATTGTGAATGAAAACATTTCGTATATTCAGGGGGTACCAGTTAATTTACAATTTTTACAATTGTGCGTCTTACACAAATTGTGTTACGAAATCTTGAGAGTTTTGGATTGCATTTTATTGTTATAAATGTTATAAAATAATGCTGTTACAATTGAACGAAACATTTCAGTACTGATATATGTTAAAAATAATAAAATTGGCAGATTTTTTTGTCATGATTGAGAACAATTAATTACAAATATTATTCAAACTCCCAATTTAAATTTTTTTCTCATATAAATAACTAATAATATACAACATATAATATCGACATTGCTGAAGATGTTCATAATACATTTAATCAAAATGATTCTTTTTAAATTTGATATCTGCCAAGACAAAGCAAAGACTCAAAACAAAAATTATTTGTGTTATATCCTCCAATTTGCTACTTCTCAATTTGCAAAGTGACAAGCCTTACCACTGCTTCAATTCATTTGCACGCCTCTAATCAATTCGTTAATGCAAACTATGCCGATGTTTTTCACAAACCGCGATGTATCTTATTCCCTAGTCTCGCTTACAGACCACTTTGAGTCGTTCGGCTGTCAATTACATGTCAAATAAGAATTCCTCAAAGCGTGCAATTTCAGATCTTCGACAGAAATGAACATTCCAATCCTTAACTGCAATGAGATCTCGAATCTATAAATTTGAGGGCCGTCGGGTAGCTTTCTAGATCTGTGGCTATTAAAACCCAGATCGCATGTCGCCGTCCGAATTCCTGGAGTTGCATTCCGAAGACTTCGGCTGCATTTCGAATTCAAGCGGAATTTGCCAATGCGTTATTTAATTGGCTTAAGTAAACAACTCGACAAATCATCAATACTAAATTTGCTTCGCCCATTCTTATGGGTCGGCCGAAAAGGCGGGAAAGATCGATACGAAAAGATTCCGAGAAATGGCACGGACTTCATTTAAAAAAAAGAACTGAATCTGTAAAAGAAGAGTAAACAAATTTTGCTTTCGAAAGATGTCGATAAAATTCGATAAAACTGAACTTTGCGTAATTATTATTGATATAAATATTCAGGATAATGAAGTGAATTACAATTCATTTCCTATTTGTTTAAGACATGGCAACGTTTTCATTCAAAACACGGAAACGAAACCCTTTTTATTTCTACAAGAATGTTTAAAAAAATTAAATTCCTTGTGCCAAACTTTTTTTTATAGTTTTTAGATAACTTTCATATAATTCGTTTCATTATTCTTATAGAATGTTTTTATTTTTGATAAAAATTATTCCTTTGTTTTATCTTAGCAGATCTGAAACTTAAAAAAAACAATTATTGATTCTCAATAAAAAGATAAATAAGATAAAGATAAAACAATGTAGAAAAAAAAGAATTGAATCTGTAAAAGAAAAGTAAATAAATTTTGCTTTCGAAAGATGTGGATAAAATTCGATGAAACTGAATTTGGCATAATTATTGTTGATGTAAATATGCAGGATAATGAAATGAATTAGAATTCAGTTCCTATTTATTTAAAACATGGTGACGTTTTCATTTAAGACAAGGCAACGAAACCGCAATTTCCTTTTTATTTATTCAAAAATGGCATTTTCCAAATGGCACAAAGAATTTAATTTTTTGAAACAAACTTTTTTTATAGCTTTTAGATATAAAACATAATTTTCATATAATTCGTTTCATTATTCTTTTAGATTTTTTTATTTTTGATCAAAATGATTCTTTTTTAATCTGCCCTTTAATCTCTAATTGTTTTAACTCGGCAGATCTAAAACTTAAAGACAATTATTGATTCCTAAAAATTAAACAAGACAGAATGAATTTTTATTCTACGTAAATTTTAATAAGCGAAAAAAAATTGAAAAGGTAGGAAAAATCGATTGCAAAGGATTCCGAGAAATGACAAGGACTACATTTAAAAAAAAGAAAGATTTGGATCTGTAAAAGAAGAGTAAACAAATGTTACTTTCGAAAGATGTGGATAAAATTTGATAAAACTAAATTTTGCAGAATTATTATTGATATAAATATATAGGATAATGAAATGAATTGCAATTCAGTTCCTATTTATTTAAGACATTTCAACATTTTCATTCAAGACACGTCAATGAATTCCCTTTTTATTTATACAAGAATAGTATTTCTCAAATGGCACAACGAATTTAATTTTTTTGAAACGAACTTTTTTTTATAGTTTTTAGATATAAAAAGTAATTTCCATATAATTCTTTTCATTATTATTATTACAGATTTTGTTATTTTTGATCAAAATAATTCCTTTATTTTATCTTGGCAGAACTGAAACTTAAAAAGACAATTATTGATTCTCAATAAAAAGATAAATAAGATAAACATAAGATAAGTATAAAACAATGTAAAATAAAAGAATTGAATCTGTAAAAGAAACGTAAACAAATTTTGCTTTCGAAAGATGTGGATAAAATTCGATCGAATTTTACATAATTATTATTAATGTAATTCATTTCATTATCATGTATATCTATAATTCCGTTCCTATTTACTTAAGACATGATGACGTTTTCATTAAAGACATGGCAATTCCATGTTTATTGATGCAAAAATGGCATTTCCCAAATGACACAACGAATTTAATTTTTCGAAGAAAAAAGTTTGTTTATATATATATATTTTATTTCGCAAATATAAAAAGTAAATTTTCGAATAATTTGTTTCATAATTCTGTAAAAGAAGAGTAAACAAATTTTACTTTCGAAAGATGTGGATAAAATTCGATAAAACTGAACTTTTCATAATTATTATTGTTGTAATTCATTTCATTATCCGGTATATCTATAATTCCGTTCCTATTTACTTAAGACATGGCAGCGTTTTCTTTCAATACATTGCAATTCCCTTTTTATTTATACAGGAATGGCATTTCCCAAATGACATAACGAATTTAATTTTTCGAACAGAAGTATATTTCCATAACTTATAAATAGTATATTTTCTAAAAAATATAAAAAGTATATTTTCGAATAATTTGTTTCAAATCTACAGAATTCTGTTGTTACGTTCTAGCAGTTTTGGCATTTCTTCAACTCGGTTTCCATTTCTCAATTTTTAAGAAGTAAGAAGAATTTCAAAACGGCACAAGTGTTATTGAAATTATTGAAAAATGGGACATAATTTGTAATTTAAGATTGTAAATGTAAGATTAATGTTTTAATTTGTGTCAAAATTATTATTAAAAGAAAAAATTTTGTTGAGGGAATAAAATGGACTGAGTTAACGAACATTTTATTTATGTAAGCCATTTTATTAACATTCGTAAATACAAAAAAAAATATATATATATATATATACATATTTTATATGTATTAAATATATAGGTCTACTTTTTTAGTGATTCTACTTATAAATAATAATACACTTAGTTTTTCCAACACAAATGTTCGAGTCTTTTGTGGTTTATATCAAAATAAATAAAATAATAATTAAAAATATAAATTAGAAATAAAAAATATGCAGGCAAAATAATAAATTATAAATATAAAGAGAAATAAATGATAAATGTATCTTGATCTTGTGCTTCTACTTATAAGAAATTATAAACTTAGTTTGACAATTTAAACGACTTTTTTTTCTTTTCAGGTTTTTATTTTTCATAAATACAGTAGATTAGGGGGACATAAATTTTTACTTCCGAAAAACAGTATACATTTTTACTTCCGACTAAATCAGGAATTTCAATTTGAAAAGTGCCACTTTTTCTTTCAAAATATGGGCCTGAATGGCCGAGTGGCTAGCGCTCTGGCACTCGGTACCATAAGTTTCGGGTTCGATTCCCGGCGGTGCCATGGATGTATGTAGTGGTTCAGAATCCACTTTAAACCGTAGGTCCCGGTCCTAATAGGATCGTAGAGCGTTGCGGAGGCATTGTTACTCCGCGTCCGTGGCTTATCTTCAAGTTATACGCGCCCCCTGGGTAATGCAAAATGAGTAACATCTGTGCAGCGCTTGCCTTAAGGCATTCAAGACAGCTGTCTAAGTGTTTGCCAGCTGCATTAGAAAAAAAAATCTTTCAAAATATATAGCAACTGACTGCGGTTGAACTAAACACTTATTTTTATGTATTTTTCGTTTAAATTTAAATTATGCATGAAAATTAAATTTGCATCGTGTTTTAACGGTTAAAAACTTTAATTTAAAGATGTAGAATAACGTTTCTTATTGTTTGTTTGACATCAAATAGGTTGTATTGACTTTAAGAAGTGATTAAAGTAATCCTGCTATAAGTTTTTAACAATATTGAATTTTTATTAAGGAAACCGCTCGTACATTGTAATCGTATTTTAAATACGACATTTAAAGTAAAAAAAATATGCTTCGGAGTTATTTACAAAATCCGACAAGTTTTCATCAAGATCATACGCTTTTACTTTGTATGCTTGGCATGCATGAACTGGAGAGATATCATGAGAAATGAAATTATTCATGAAATTTGAGTAGTTTTAATCAAAGGCAAGTAGACATTACAAGTGTGCATTGAAATTTTTGCGCCGGTTGCGTTATAGCAAATAGAATAAATTACTTAACGATGGTTAAATGTATGATTCAACTTATTTATACATTATATCCATTCGAAATATTTCAGAAAGCTTAAACAAAATTAACTAGTTATTTAATAACATTTTAGTAACTAAGAAATTCATATTAAGAAAAAAACACTACAAGCATTTTTTTTAAGCCGGTTGTTTTAGAGCAAATAGAATAAATTACTTAATGATGGTTCTATATGTAATTCCATTTATTTATATATCGATTCGAATTATTTCAGAAAGCTTACATAAAATAACTGGCTATTTGATAACAGTTTTGTAACTAAGAAATTCATATTAAACAAAGCCACTACAAGCATTCTTTAGACCGGTTGCTTTAGAGCAAATAGAATAAATTTTTTAACGATGGTTAAACGCAGATGTGGCCAACCCGCGGCCCGGCTTAAAAATTTTTCCAGCCGTGAGATTTATCACACTTTTACAAAATATATTTATTTTATAATGACCAAAGTAGTGAAAACCAATGTATTAAAAAATACATTATGTGTGCATCCATACTATACATTCAAAAATTAACTGTCGAAATTTTGAGAATAATATTCTTGCGCAAACAATTATCACACTAATAAAATAAATATTTTTTAATAATTTCATTTTCTTTTTCATTTCATTTCCTTTATATTTACGTATTTTTTATATTTCACTTTTAATGTAATATATTTCTTTACAATCTGCGTTTAGTAACATAATTATTACATTATCTGTGTCTACATGTAAGAATAATAGTAAACACAAAAATAATAATTCATTATGTTTCCATTTTTCACTCCAAAAAATGTCTATAGTGGGTCTAAATCTAATATGGGGATATATAATTTTATATGCGGCCCGCGGAGTTAGGATGCATTTCCAATGTGGCCCGCATGATCATTTGGGTTGGCTACCCCTGGTTAAATGTATAATTCAATTTATTTATACATTATATCAAATCGAATTATTTCAGAAAGCTTAAATAAAATTAACTGGTTATTTGATAAAATTTCTGTAACTAAGAAATTCATATTAAACAAAGCCACTACAAGAATTTTTTTACGCCAGTTGCTTTAGAGCAAATAGAATAAATTACTTTACATTAATTTATACGTAGAAAACTAATTTTCAGTCTAGCTGTAAAAAAATAGTAATTAAGAAAGCATATTTGAAACTAGTTATTAGCTCTCACTCCTGAGAATTTCCTCTTTTTAATCAGTTGAAAAGAAACTCAATAACTTCCCAACAACTTTTCGATTATTTTGAGAAGAAGAATTTAGTAGGGAGGGGGAGCACATAATCCTTTACTAAGTAGACACAATCCGTTAAAGTTTAGTAAAGTCAAAAGGAAAAATTTTAAAACTTGTTTCCGAAAAAAAAAAAAAAAAAAAAAGAAAAAACTTCAGGTAATCTCTTGTTTAAATTTTTAATTGGATAATTTTAAGAATCTTTCGCACCCCATTTCTGATAAATTTTGTATTTAGGTAAATAATTCGTGCCTTTTTTTTTACTTTTCTAAGCCCACGAAGAATAAAAAAATATATGAATCTGATTAAATTCTATTATACACAACCAATCTGAGAAAACGATTTATTTGTTTTTCTCTCCTCCCTGTTGAATTCTTGGAACAAAGTTCTAAAAACTTTGTTTAATCTTTTGATGTATTAAATAGATCACATTATCAGATGAGTTCTTTTTGCGAGAAAACTATATTAACATCGTATCTGTATTTATCTTTCTTAGAAAAGTACATCTAAAAAAGTTTTCGTTGAAGAAATTTTAGTTGACTAATGTCCCTAGAGATGGCGTCGTGAAAAATTTCCACGAATTATGAAAACAATAAAAATAACAATACCGAACAATAACTAAGAAATGGAGAATATTTTGTGTAAGAAAGTAGAAAATAATGAGAACCGATTAAGTCTTTGTTAATAAAATTTTACTTTATTCTATTTCTTTTTTTTTTTTTTTTTCAATCCATATTAACAAAGTCACAGTTGCAATTTTTGAATAAGATTATAAATCAAGTTTTTTTTCTATTAATAATTATTCACGAAATTTTTTATAATTTACGAATATTTTGAAATCATGATATCCAATTTCTATAAAATTTTATTAGAAGTTGTTTGCAAAGTATTAAAATTAATTACTAACATGCAAGAAATTTTCATTTGCAGAGTATATGCTGGTTAGTAATACGTTTAAGTATTACCTAATTATACTTTCATAAATGTGTAATTTTTTAAATTATGTTTTGAAAACTTTAATTAATTCTTCATAGAATGCTTAATTACTTGTTATTGTTTAACTAGTAATTTGGTTTAGTATTGTATAGTCTTAAAACCGAGTTAAAAGTAAAAAATTACCATTTTTAACTTTTTTAATATGTTGATCCTTTTTGAATGAATTTATTAAAGAAACTTTGATGCGAGTAATTTGCATAATGTTTTTCATAACTGAAATATTTATAGCTCTCAATAAAATTTAAAGTTCAAGCAACTAAAGTTTTCAATAAAATTTGTGAACATTTTTTTTTACTTACGTCTAGTATTAAGAATGTTTATCAAAGTGTATTGAATGTTTATGAAGTATGCTTCTTATGTTTTGCAGTCTATCAAAATTGTTTATTTAGAACTGAAAGTTTTGATCTACATTGCATAAAAATATTTTAGTAAATTTTCCTATTATTTCAGAAAGAAACCAAAGTTGGGTCTGTAATGACTTCAGAGAGAATTGTCAAGGATGTCTTCCCGCATTTGCATGTCGTATAAGAGAAAAACCAGAAAACACCACCTTCGATAGTCAATGCGGGGCACTCTATCAAATTGACTAATTGTTCAGAATCGATATTTTATTTCCCGAACATCTTGTCTACCGACGATTTATCATACAAGTATAATTCTTAATCCTTAGAAGCCGAAGTATTTTCTATATATTAGCACAAGGTAAAAATTGTTTTTTTTTTTTTTTTTAATTTTGCTTAGAGCTCAAAATATAGTTACAATTTCTCAAAAGGGAAAAACGTTTCCATGGGTTCAGACGAAGGAAGATAGCTAATATTTGACTCGAATCCTTCTCAATAAACATTTGTCTATTATATATATGTTATATAACAATAAAACTAATGACTATCCATTTCGGTGAATATAACAAGCCTTTGTAAAACATTTCTCAAGCAATTCAATCTCTTCATGTTAACAGGATTTCTTTTTTATTAAAATACGACAAATTCGATTTTCAATTTTTTGTTTACTTAAGTCTCAAAAGTGAAAAACATTTCAGTGGACGAGGGAAGATAGTTAATATTTGACTCGAATCCTTCTCATTTTTAAACATTTGTCTCATAAACATTTGTCCATTATGTATAGCAGCAATGCAAATTACTTTATCCATTTCGATGAAAATAACAAGTAATTGTAAAAATCCCTCGAACAATTCAATCTCTTGATGTTAAAAGGATTTCCTTTTTATTAAAATAAGGCAAATGCTATTTTCAACTTTTTATTTTGACTCAGAAGTGAAGAAAATTTCAGTGGCTTTAAATTAGGGAAGATGACTAATATCTGACACGAATCCTCAAAAAACATTTTTCCATTGTATATAATATATTAATAACCAATTTTTTGTTTAAGACTCAAAACTGAAGAAACTTTATGTAGTTTTAAATGAGCGGAGACAGATAATATCTGCCACAAATCCCTTTCGTTTACACATTATTAGCACTTATAATTATAATGTTAACATTATTTCCATTGTAATGAGTCAAAGAGAATGTCTCTTGAATTAAAAAAATTCTCATTGATTAAAATAGGAAAAATAATCTATTTCATTTCCAATTAAAAAATCCACTCAAAATTACAATTACTCGTAATTGGCGATAACTGTTGTACTGTCCAAATGTTTCTTAATAAACATTTATCCATTATTAACTGTAAGTGTCATGCAAAAGTTATTACATTGAAATGAGTTAAAGAAAAAGTCTCTTGAATTAAAAAAATTCCCGTTTATTAAAACAGGAAAAATAATCTATCTCATTTCTAGTTAAAAAATCAACATAAAATTACAATAACTCGAAATTGGGGATAACTATTGTACTACCCAAATGCTTCTTAATAAACATTTATCCATTATTAACACTTATTTCAATGGAAATAACGTTTGCACTATAAGTCAAAAGAAATTTGTCTCTTGAATTAAAAAAATTCCCTTTTATTGAAACCGGAAAAATAATCTATTTCATTTCCAGTTAAAAATTCAACATAAAATTACATTTACTCGACATTGACGATAATTGTTGTACTACCCAAATGCTTAATAATGGATAAATGTTTATTAAGATAAAGCAAATGTTTATTAAGATAATCACTTATAATTATAATGCAAACGTTATTTCCATTGAAGTGAGTCAAAGTTTTTTTATTTCAAACTCCCATTAAGTATCACAGGAAAAAAATTCTATTTAATTTCTAGTTAAAAAATCAACACCAAATTACAATTACTCGAAATTGGCAATAACTGTTGTACTTCTTTATAAGCATTTATCCATTAAAAATATCAATTCAATTTCAAATGTTATTTTGATCGTCCTCAGCAAAGAGGGAAGGTGCAAAAAATTCCATAAGCAATTTCTTCCGCGAGCGGTCATCCTACCATTAAGATCCTCCAACGATTCATCAGCGGCTGTTTCCCTCTTATCCCTCCTAACGGGCACCGAATCAATTATTCCGCTGGGTTATTTAACCAAACAAACATCACGCACTTCTTCATAGTCATTAATAAACCACAAAACGGAGCCTCCCCTCAAGCCCCCTTCCCTGCTCAGGGCGTAGTCTTCACCCGCGAAAAGTACTGGGAAGATTTGTTCTCCCTCAGTCACGGTTAGAGTCATTTGTCTGCGCTGCTGTCAGTGAGAAAATCTCGGGAGATTAATTCCGGGCGATACGTCGAGGCTCGCTCGCCAGTTGCAGTGTCCATCACTATCGGCCGATGTGGTTGGGGCTAATAAATCTCCGCGCCGGAGTGTTCTCGCGAGGGGCTTTCATCAACTCACCCGCCTTTCTGCGCCCGGGACAAACATGGCGGACGCACTCTGGACTTGCTCAACTGTTCTTCTTTATCCAACGACTGAGGAGGTTCTTATGTATTCAAAGCAATTAAGTTGTTTTAGAAGTGCCAAATATTTTAATGTAGAATATGTAGGACTTATTCAAAACATAGTTGATACAAATATTTTAATGTTGAATATGTAGGACTTATTCTGCATTAAAATATTTGTATCAACTATGTTTTGAATATGTAGGAGTTATTCAAAATATGTTCGATACATAGTTAAAACATCGAACTGTACAATATTATTAAAAACATTAAATAGGACTATTCAAACATATAATTTATTTAAAACATCAAACCTCCTTAATGCACGAATAAGGAAGCTCATAAGTATTTAAATCATTTAATTTACATAGAAATAATTGGTACTTCTATGATAAGTATATAGGACTTGCTCAAAGTATCACTGAACTTCCTTATCTAACGACTAAGGAGGTTCTTATGTATTCGAAGCAATTAAGTTGTTTTAGAAGTGCCAAATATTTTAATGTAGGACTTATTTAAAACATAAATACATAGTCAAAACATCGAACTATACAGTATTATTAAAAACAACAACTAGAATTATTCAAACATATAATTTATCAAACATGAAACATTTTTTTCAATCATGAAACTTCCTTAGCCCACAAATAAGGAGACACATAATTATTTAAAACACTTAATTTATCATAGAAGTAACTATTATTTTAATGTAAAATATGTAGGACTTGCTCAAAGCACCGTGAACTTACTTCAACTAATAACATTTAAGTTATGTTTATTAATCTATTATTTTAATATATAGTAATATACCGACTTGCGCGAATTCGGAATCAGGCTGTTCTAGAAAGGTTTCTTTCCCTCCGCTTGGTTGCACTACACACAATCTTCAGTGTTTCTCTTATTCGAAAGTTTAATTTATCTCATAATTTTGTCCTATTGTTTCTTCTTGGCGCAACAGCCCCACAGGAGGGCCAAAGCCGTCTGCCTACTGCACATTGCGAGACAGGAGACGATTCTTTTTACATGGTAGGGGTGTCAGTCCTATGTCTAATGCTCTATAATCATATTAGACAGAGATCTACGGTTTAAAGTGGATTTCGAAATACTAAAAACATCCATGGCACCGTCGGTATTAGAATCCGAAACCTGTGGCTTTGGTTTGGTTTGCCATTCTACGGTTATTTTGTGCACACGTTGGGTTAATTATACCGGGACCTACAGTTTAACGTGGATTCCAAACCACTAAGAAACATCCATGCCACCGCCAGGATTCGAACCTGAAGCCTATGGTACCAAAGGACAGAGCGCTAGCCAATTGGCCGTCAGGCAGCCCCAAAACCTGTAGCCTCGAGCGCAGGCATTCGACCAACAGACCTATTGATCATCTGCCCTATCAGTCATATTGTTTACTAATCAAAATTTTGTCACTACAGAAACCACCTAGTGATATTAATTTATCTCTTCGGAGTATAGAAGCATCAAAATAAAATTCAAATTTACAATTAGAGGTTTCTACTTTCTCAATCATTGATCTATTTATTTCTTCTTTTCATCGATATTTTTTTATTTAATTTATTTTTTTTTAGTTTAACGTATAAATTTCATCCATTCTAATGTGCTTTGACTGCATAAAATCTTCAACGAAATCACTATTTGTCATATCTTCATTCTCATACATTTTTCTTCAAATATAAAATTTTCATGAGAGTAAAATGAAGAATTTTAGAAAAAGGAAAAGGTTAGAATATCTTATGACCTGTCTTGAAAATAAGACTATTTTAGAAGGTGAAAAATTTTAGAGGACTGAACAGAAACTCAGTGAAGTAAGAAATATGTATAAGTACCTCGCATCGACACTCAGATTGCTTTGTCGGTCCCGGTCTAATTAGCCCAAAGTGTGCACAAAATAATCGTAGAGCAACAAACCAATCTCTCAATGTGTTGTTCGTGGCATATTTAAGAGGAAAGGTTATGGTTAAAAATCCAGTGGTAGTTCAAATTGTGGTCATAAATTTCCTCATCTACAATTGAATTTCTTGGTTATGTTTTTCAAGTTTTTTGCTATACAGCACAGAAATACATGGACAAAATCATTAAATCCTTTTATATTAGAACTAATCGAACTGAACAAAAAACTGCGAGAAATACTGCAAAAATCTCACAAGGACGTAAACAAAGAACTCTATGCCAGCACTTAAAAGTTAAAGTTCACACCATTTTCTAATTGATGGCGTAATTTGCACAAATTACATGTAATTAAGAATACAACACATGAATTAGAAATTCTCAAAAACAGTCACGGTTAATTAGCAAGGACATTCCTTTAGTGCAAACATCATTGCTTTCCATTGTACAGAAAATGTCGTTGCGCCGGAAAACCGCATTTGCAACAAGTTTTAGGGAATTATTTCTTTTTATAGAAAAACGCATGAAATATTTACGTTAAAAGGTTCCAACTGAAAGAGTTTATTGACAATACTTCTGACAAGTAAAAGTAATAATTTCGGCGTGGAAAACAAGAACATGAAAAAGCATCAAAGAATTTGAAGATGCAATATTTGGCAGCATTAATAGATTCATATCCATGACAAACAGTAATAGAATTTCCTGTTTCTCAAACATCACATTTTCCAACACTTAAAATCAAAGTTCAAAAGCAACAAAAATGAATCCCAGATAAATTAAGAGAAAGAGGCATTCGAAAATGTTTAAGCAAATTGAAATTGCCCCTTAGAGAAAGACATTTTGCATTTTGCACTCGAAAAACATTTTGCACTAACATTTACATACGAAAAAAACCATTTTGCATCGAATTGTGACTAGATACGAAGAATATATTCAATAAAATAATTCTAAACTACCAAAGTCTTGACCGCATTCAGAAGAATCAGATTCATTAAGTACAAAACAGAATATTTATAGAATACAAGTTATGCTGTGGTATAAGATCAGAAAGATGCTGTGTACTATGAGGTACTGCAACTGCTTCAGAACAACAATGCTGAATGTTATTGATAACAAAGTACACTCAAACCTGTTTTTGTGATGGGTATAGAGACCGCATAAAAAAGTCGCTTAAAACATACTCTGAAACTTCATCAGCAGCTATGAAATATATTGCTTCAAACGCATTTAAAAAGTTCTTTTCATACAATAAATAGAGACAGCATACAAAAAGTTCCACACAGAAAATACGTAAATCAATACCTCACGATGTATCTAGATATTGGTTTTCTAAGCAAGGAAAATTGAATTTACACACTGGTATATTTTTAAAGGCTTTATTTGCTTCTATTGATTGCAAAATGTGCATTTAAAACTATTCATCGTAGTCAAGTACGCGGTTTTTCTTGTGGAGAACTGATTCAAAATCACTTTCGTCACTACAAGATGCTAATAACATTCGAAGTAATGTGATGTTATAATATCGGATGGGTCATCTGGTGGATTCTTTTTAATTTGCATGTTATTTTGACAGTCATCTGTTGGATTCTTTTTATTTTGCATGTTATTTTGACGGCCATCTGTTGGATTCTTTTTATTTTGCATGTTATTTTGACGACCATCTGTTGGATTCTTTTTAATTTGCATGTTATTTTGATAGCCATCTGTTGATTTCTTTTTAAATTTTTTAGTTAATTTCTATTAATAATATGCATTATGGAATTTTTTCTATGCTGCACAAAAAGGACCATACAAACACAAGTTTGAGTCCAATCAATTTGTGAACACTGAGAGAGAAAGCGAAATGCATGATAAGGCTGTTCCCCAGATTTACAATGCCAGGTCTCATGCATGAATATGAGTCAAGAAACTGTACATTCAACTGGCTAGAATGTGTTACCATACCTGCTGTATTCACCAGCAATTGTTCCGTGAAACAACTGTGACTCCATCAGATAAAAATTTTTGATTCTCAATTTCTTGCTTTTTGAATGTTCCATGTAAACGTTAAATGTGCTGTTTGGTTAACATAAAATACCACAGCTAACTTTTTTCTGTTGAGATAGATATTCCAGTGAATGAGTTCAAACATTTGGCTGATTATACCCTAAAAACAGTAAATATGAAGCATACCTTGAAGAAATTGAAAGAAACGGAAAAGTATGTAGGTTTTTTGTGAGATTTCCTTATATAAGCCTACCCCAGTAACTTAGTTGCAGAAAAAGTTCTAAGAATGCTTATATACGGAAATTTACGGAAGTTTTATGTAAAGATTATTCATATTCTTTTAATTTCCTTGAAATAATTGCTGACAAATTTGAATTCATTTCATTTCCGTGCCTCCAATTACCAGTGATAGTTAATTGATATTTCGTGAATTTTATTGCATCAAGCGTAAGGATATAGTTATCTTGTGAAAGGATTAGGATTGGAAGCGTGTTTACTGCTGGAATGGTTGATAGTCAACGGGCTCTGCTATCTTTGCAAGTCTTGGAAGTGATTTATTTGTGAATTACGTTGAGAGATTAATAACCATTCAATTCTGACTGAATTATGGAGAGTTTGATAAGTTGTAATTAATTGCGTTCGGTTTGATTAATCATACCACTTGCATAGCGCTAACGGAGAATTAGAATTATTCCCTGTGAGTTAATCCACTTGTATTGTGAATTGTGTACACTTTTGTTAAGATGATTTTGTAAAGTATCTTGTAATAGTCTCGTTTATCTACGATATGTTACGATACAAAATATTTACTGTGACTATCTATCGTTTCCATTCGATAATCCTGCGACTATCTATAATGTAATATAAATAATCCTGCGACTATCGTTTATCTGATCGGGATCATCATCATCATCATGGCGCAACAGCCCCACGGTGGGCCAAGGAGCAGAAAATCTCGTAATATATTATTTTATTTATATAATCTCATATTTTTGCGGATAATTGTTATCCTTATACTTCTTCTTCAAAGGCGCAACAGCTCATGGAGGGGGGACCAAGACCGTCTGCCCACTGGCAGATTTCGAGACAGGAGATTTTTTTTTTTTTTTTTTTTTTTTGCGGTTAGAGTTGTCAGCCCAACGCTCAACAGTCATTTTAGACAGGGAACTACAATTTAAAGTGGATTCCGAACTACTACAAACATCCGTGGCACCATCGGGACACGAACTCGAAACCTGTGGCACCAAGCGCCAAAGCGCCATTTTTTTTAGTACGTTGCATATTATTCATTTATTTTTTAGTATGTTGCTATTGTCCTTTTTAAATGGTTTATATTCTTGTAATGGCAACAGCATACGTATATATTTTTTATATACATAAAAAAGTTGACAATGTTATGTTTCAGTTGAATATAATGGAAACTTGAAGAACTCCATATGAAAGTTTATGTTATGGTTGTTTTTAACAATAGCCATTTTAAATGCAACTTTAAGGCAAGTAATGTAAAGGCATTATCCTAGTCAGAGATTATTTTATTAAAATCTCAACAGATCATAATTAAAATTGCTGTATATGTCTTTTAGACCTGTCTAGGGTCAATAAATTACTGTGAACAATTAAAAAGCTCAACAAATAGTGGCCTATGGTATTTTTGCGTAACAGTCCCAGATGGGTCAAAGCCATCTACTAGATTCCGCAACATGAGATGGTTTCTTTTTACTGGATAGGATTGTCAGTCCTACGCTCAACTCTCTACAGTCGTATTAGACAGGGACCTACAGTTTAAAGGGGTTTCTGAAGCACTACAAACATTCATAGCACAGTCGGGGCTCGCATCCGAACATGTGGCACCGCGCACTATTCACTCGGCCATTCTTAAGACATAGTTTTGTTTAATTTGTTGATGAAACAAAAATTATTTGTTCTAGAAAAGGGAAATCGAGAGAAAATGACTCAGAGGAATATATACCTCTGTTACAGATTGTGTGGAACATAGAATAGTAATAAAATGAAAATGTTCCACTATTCTAAAGGAACAGAAAGTTGAGGCAAACATCCCCAATCCTTTTTCTACTAGAGTTGGCGCTGTATCGCCTCTTGACTCATTTTCTTGGCGCAAACTAAATTTAGAATACGTAAACATGTTATGAAGCCATTCTTGAAATTCCGAGAAATGCCTGAAATTCTTCTTCTTAAGTGATGCATTTATTTAACTACGGGCTTACTAAAGATGAATAGATACAAAAAAATATCATTTTGCTTATAACTCTGACCCTTTTTGTACGAAATATAATAAAACATGACAAAAAGTTTCTATAAATGAATATTTTATTTTTTTAACATTTTGAGGGGTAATGTTACACATTAGGATAATATTAATATTTGGAGGAAAAATTTATTAATAGAAAAATTAGATTTACATTTATTTACATTTAAAATGAACCATTTCTTTTGAAAATCGTGGTAAGATAGTAAACTTTTTTCTCCTTTCGCGCCAACAGCAAAGAGTAGTAAAAACCAACAATAAATGTTGCCAAAACTCGCCAAGTTATTAACGCATATGCTGAATATAGCAATTGTATGTATATATATATATATATATCAGCATATTGCTAATCATCGCATATGCTGAACAACAAAACCCTGAAAAACATGCCTAAACCTTATTCTAAATGAGGTTCAGTATACCCACATTGCAACTAATCATTGCAATCTGTAACTCCAACGGTCAAATGACCAATTGGCTAGCGCTCTGGCCTGTGGTATCAGGTTTCAGATTCGAATCCTGGCGATGACATGGATTTTTATTAGTGGCTCCTTTTCCACGTTAAATTGTAGATTCCGCTTAATTAGACTAAAGGGTACAAAAAAAAAATGATCGTAGAGTGACAAGCCAAATCTGTAACTCAAGCAGAGGTGACCAGTCCCATTTGAATTAATGGTAGAGTGACCATGCAAATGACCAACCATCACGTTACTGGACAGCACCGATTATAAAAGTCACGGGAAGAGCATGATCACGTGAGGATTATGTTTGCTCCAAACTGGCAACCCCAATGCACACTCTATTATGTTACTACTCTATGGATGTTTACCTTTCTATGCAATCAGTGTTCTAACTACACAAGGTGCCACAACCGCCGTCGAGACTCCTCATTTCTGAAACCATTGACTCGAAACTTGTGCCACTAGCGGATTCAAACGTGAGTTCCTTCTTAACGCGAACTGGTCCATAGTCATGTTATATGTTGTTGTTTTTTCTTATCCCACTTGGCTGGCCAAGCCCACGAACCCATACATACTCATGATTGAAGGGGAAGGAAGCAGCTTCTGTTGTGATGGAGCACCCGTAGGTACAAGTCTGACTTTGGCTCCGTGACGCTCTTACAGTCATAGGAGACCGGGATCTACGGCTTAAAGTGGATTCCGAACCACTACAAACATCCATGGCACCGCCGGGATTCGAACTCGAAACCTGTGGTACCGAGCGCCAGAGCGCCAGACACTCGGCCATTCAGGTCCCAATTTGTGAATGCCAACGGCACGCGGTGTTCCCAGGTGGTCACCCACCCAAGTACTGACCGCGCCCAATGATGCTTGACTTCGGTGATCTAACGAGAACCGGTATATTCAGCATGGTATGGCCGCATGTTATATAAAATTCAAAAACTCTTTTGCCAAAAGGCAACGGATTATTGATGATACTATAGGTTCCCGTTAACCTTAAGGAAACAAAAAACCAATAAACATACCATCAGTAGCTCTTTTTATATAAACATACCGCAAGAATCAAGTTTTTGAAATGTTTTTATATAAGAATGAGTGAATCCGATTGGTTCAATCAAAATGCGTTCATCTGAGATTGAATCGATTCGATTGATTAAAGACTATGTGGAGTTACAAACCGATTGATTTTGTGGGAAGTTCGATCTTCGTTGCAAACAAACTAGCTGAGTAATTTACCCTTCGATTTTTTCTTCTCGCTTTTCAAAGTGAACTATAGTGAAGACCAAGGTAGGTCAAGGGTTGGTTTTTTTAAAGTCCTTCTGAAAAGGTTGTTACTACAAATTACAAATCTTCTGGTCATATACATATATATATATATATATATATATATATATATGGATAAAAGTCACAATATAAATTTTAAAATACAAATAAAACGAATGATTATTATTAGAAAAGAAAGAATTCTTTTCATTGTAAAACAATAACGTTTAATCCACTCCTGGAAAAATCAATATTTCTATTATAGTGTGTGGTACATAATTTTTACCCTGGGTAAAGTTGAATCTGCTTTATATCTGTCATTTTTGTCGAGAATAATTTACAATATAAATTAATAATTGTATAACACTATAGTTAACAGTATAAATTGATAATTAATTGTATAACACTACAGTTAACAGTATAAATTGATAATTAATTGTATAACACTACAGTTAACAGTATAAATTGATAATTAATTGTATAACACTACAGTTATCGGTATAAATTGATAATTAGTTGTATAACACTACAGTTATCAGTATAAATTGATAATTAATTATGTAATACTATAATTATTATAGTATTATATAATTTCTATAATTTAAAAAAACATTTTATCCCCTCATGGAAAAACTATATGAATTTGAAAAATCAGTAAAGACCTGAGTAAAGTTGAATCTGCTATATATCTGTCATTTTTGTGGAGAATGATTTATGGCCTAAATGCTTGGAATCGTAAACCAACAACATTTAATCTACTTATGCAAAAACTATATAGATTTGAAAAATATCTGTTATATAAATTTTTTTTAAAAATATAATTTTTAAAAGGGAGGAAAATGCTTGGAACTAAACTTTATATGTCCTCCATTTTAATTATAAGGAATGTAAAAGTATACTCGGTAATTCAAACTATGTAAAAAAGCTCTAAATCTCGAACTGGAATTCAAACTGAAGGCATAAGTCAATGAAGGGATTTTAAAGTGTCCAGTAACACTCCTTTGAATTTTTAATGAATCCAGATAATCTTTACTTTTAGTTCTGAAGCATCAAGAGGAGTTCGAGGTCTGAAATCAATATTTAAAACTTATTTTAATAACTCTAACCCCAATAGAAAGATTCGTTCACGTTAATCTCCGAAAATCGATTTCGATGAAATACGAGTATTTTGAATCGCCCCAAATTTTCCTTCTCACTCGATTCCTTTTGAAAGTGAGAAAAAAATCCATCGGGTTTTTGAAATTAATTTTCATTTCAAATAAAGGTTAAAGGAACATGGTTGGTGGTTGAGGAGACTGATTAGCGGAGCCGTAGGTGGTTAGAGTAATAGTTTATGTACTACTACTACACCACACCACTAAGCCTAGAGCCGAGTTGTCCATTAACAGTTTGGGAATGATGTGGGTGGGAGAATTATGGCTGGGCTCCGTGACGCTCTTTAGAGTCATATTTGACCGAGAACTACAGTTTAAAGTGGATTCCGAACCACTAAACATTCATGGCACCGGCGGGATTCGAACCCGAAACCTGTGGTACCGAGCGCCAGAGTGCTAGCCACTTGGCCATCAAAAGCCCCACAATGGTTTATGTACTGAAAGTATTCCATTTGAGACTCGATAAGTGAATTGAATTCAGATTTCTCTTGTCAACAACAATTATAGGCACGTTAAATCTGTTGGCCGGAAAGTTGAAAAAAGGTGCTGATCACGTAGCTACCATTCCTAGGTTACTCACTACAAATCTAAGAAGCAACAACTATTAATATTAATCCAACGAAGAGGTTTCACAATATAACCAATAAATAGTAATATAACCGACTAAATAAAAAGTTATTATAGCAATATAATAATATAGGGCCTGATGGCCGAGTCACTAGCGCTCTGGTGCTCAGTACCACAGGTTTCGGGTTCGAATCCTGGCGGTGCAATGGATGCTTGTAGCGCTTCGAAATCTACTTTAAACCGTAGTTTCCGGTCTAAAATGACTGTTGAGCGTAGGGCTGACAACCTTACCCAGTCAAAAGATAGCATCTCCTGTTTCAAAATCTTCCAGTAGGCAGACGGGCTTGACCCACCATGGGGCTGCTGCGCCACTGATGACGATGATAATAACAATATAGCCCACTATATGTTCGGTTATATTGTCATATACCGAAATACAATATAACCGAATAAATAAAAAGCTTACAAGAGAAATGAATTAAAGCTAATTCATTTTAGCTCAACGTTAAAACTGTAAGCCAGAAAGTCCTTTTAATAAGTCTGAAGTTCTAAAAAGAATGTGACGATCATATAGACACAGTCCCTGGGTTGCTCATTCCAAATCTAAGAGATTTGATTAGGTTTGTTTATCGACGGTCATCGGTACCGAGCGCGAGAGTGTTAGTCCCTCCCCCGCCCGACCCCTTAAAAACGCTTTTAAACCTTTAAACTTTTATCTCAAATATTTCTTTCGTGAATTGCAATAACGAGACCAAACTTCACAGAGGAGTATTAGCTGTAACTGAAATCAATTCAGAAAAAGTATCCATTATTCATATAGCATTCGAATTAGATTTTTAATATTCTTTACACTCCACAATTTTTAGTGGAAACGTATTGTTAAACTAATACATTACCTCGTAGTACCCTAATATCCATTTAAATTCTATCAACCGGAAATGGGAAAAGAAAGCTTTAGGCACTGGCTAAGTTATGGGAAATATACCCTATTCTTGAAAGAAATCCATTACATAATAACCTGCAATTTAAAATGCTTTACAGTTATATGTATCATCTTAACCAGTATAAATTCTATCGGAAGAAATAGCACACATCTTGTAAGATTAAAGCGAAAGCATTTTTCGGCACAAGAACTTTCAACCATTCCAGTAAGAATAATTTTAAAAGATTGAATGCAGAAAAATGTTTTTATTTACACCTGTTGTTGTTGTTTCTTATATCACTTGGTAGGAATCTAGTCCAAACCCAAGCCCACGAGCCCATACGGACTCATGGTTGAAGGGAAAGAGGGCAACTTCTGTTGTGATGGAGCATCCGTTGGTAGAAGTTTGACTTGGCTACGTGACGCTCTACAGTCAAATGAGATTGGGACCTATGGCTTAAAATAGATTCCGTACCCCTACATCCATGGCATCTCCGGGATTCGAACCCGAAACCAATGGCACCGAGCGCCAGACACTCGGCCATTCAGGCCCCACTTTAAACCTGATCAGGCATTCCAATAAGAGAATTTTATTACTGGAGTCATAGTAAATAGGGTCTACTGAATTACTGGGGTCACAGTCTCTATACATTAAGAAATGATATCGACTGGCAGGTTCATATTTCTTTATATTTAAATATGGGTGGCCTGAGGGCCAAGAAACTAGTGCTGAGATACAAAGAGACTTTGACGATTTCTGACTGATTTGTTTTTAAAATTTCATTGCAATTGATATTTTAACCACGTGCCATGCACATTACGTCGCTTTTCTATTAACTTTGAACGAGTTATTTAAGGTTTTTTTATGTATAAATTTTTAATCATGTATTTCGTCTTCATAATTCTTTTTTAAACCCTACATTTTTTTTTAAATATAATACCTATCTTTTCTTATTTTTTACGTATACTTATCATGGTTTATAATGTTTTCATGGAATCGCGAAATTAACTGGTTTTATTGCTAATTGCCTTTTACCACATAGTTTGGCACAGCATAGCCAAATCTGGCTCTTGTGCCATAAAACCCCAATCAACCAATAAATTCCTTTATCTACCCCGTTTACCAATGAGCCACTAGTTGTGTATGATTAATTGCTATAGTTTGAACCATTCCCTTTTCAGTTAAATTAAAATTATAACTAATCAAATAATAAAACTTACAAATATAGTTTATTATTGCAATTTATAGAATTATAAATTGCATATATTGCATATAATTGAATTTATAGAATTATAATTTCGAAAATTTTTCTGTAATAAAAAAAAATCTAAGAAGTTTCACTTAATTTTCTTCCTTTGAAAGATAAAAAAATAAATAGCAGAATTTTATATCAGGAAATACCTTAAAAATGATAAAAATCTAATTTGTCACAAAAATTTAAGTACGTTTATTTACAAAATCCTTAAAACTTATCGTTTTAAATAATCCTTTCCCCGAGGTGTTTTAGGAGTAACTTCTGCGTGTCGAAATGGAGAAAACATGGAAAACTATTCACAAAGCAGCCCGATTCTCAATGCAAAACGCTTTATACTCGTTGTTATAATTACCATAAACTATCCTTTTCTGAAATTAGAGTTTGCAATGAAAACTGTCAGTGGATTCAAAACTGATAACAAGTTACCAGTGAGGCATGAATGAACAGAGCACGGTCAGTATAATCTCCAATATTTCAATCCATTTTGCTTTCTTTACAGGAAAAGAATATATTAATCTCCATTCTAAATATTGATTATCAAAATCAAGCCGTCTAATCAAATTAACCAATCATACGAAATTAGACGTCAAATCCGCGGAAAGGTTTCGCGTTGCAGAGAATCCGCGGCAGAGAGGAAGTGAAAATGGCTGGAAAAGCAGGCTGACAGATAAGTGCATGACAAATGTAATCGCCTAAGTAGCAAAGGCTGTTAGGTGACAAATCATCACTTGCCAAAGCTCCGGCTTGTTTAGAAGCGAGAAGCAGACTGAAAACGATACGAACCATCAACCATCTCGGAATTTCCATTCAGATGTAGGAATGGTAGGAGAGGATTATTAATTTGATGTGATAGGTGACTCGTGTGAAACATGAGTCCGTCGCCAAGTGAAATTAACACGGTGTCACGACAGGACAGTCAACGGTATTTACGTTTAACATCATTGGAGATCTGGTGCCGATCGGTGGAACAGTCCGATTTTTAAATTATTTCACTATTAAATGATTTGAAAATTATTGTCAATGCGCGATTTCTGTTTTTTTATTCGTTCTTAAAAGTGTTTTTGTTTTTAATTTTTCCATATAGGACAATTGTGTTTTATGTATCCCAATTTTTATGGGAAGTTTAAGAAAAATCTTCGTAAATAATATGCGTTATGTCGCACAAATTTCAAGCAATATTCATCTATGTGTGGCATAAAAAGTTTTATTTGAAATTCAAATTAATCCACGCCCCATAGGTTATTTCACGAAATGTCCGAAAATTTCTCTTAATTCCATTTATGTGTGGCATGGTAAATTGTATTCGAATCTCAAAATAATCGACGTTTCAAAAAATATTCCGCAGATTCACACTAATTTCCCACAATGCCTTATTAAATATTCCACAAATTCCTCCCAATGTCCTACAAATTTTCCCCAAATTCTTCGCAATGTCCTACAAAGCATTCCACAAATTCCTCGCAATGCCATATAAAGTATTCCACAAATTCCTCCCAATGCTCTACAAAGTATTTCCCAAATTCCTCCCAATGCTCTACAAAGTATTTCCCAAATTCCTTACAATGTCCTACAAAGTATTCTACAAATTCCTCCCAATGTCCTACAAAGTATTCCACAAATTCCTTACAATGTCCTACAAAGTATTCCACAAATTAATCACAAATTTCTACAAAGTATTCCATGAGACTTTAAAGGGTAAATTTTTAAAAATTGCAGAAAAATAACATTGAGGAAGTACATGAAAAATTAGCTGAAAAAAAATACATAAAATATCACAAAAAAATTAGCAGAAAAAAAACTGTGAGACCGTTTTTTGTTAATTATCAAAGCTATTTAGGTATTCAATGATGGAAATTATCTAGGGCAGAGACAGAATTTTCCCAAGCTAAAGGAAATAAGATTAAAATATTTTAAGTACTACCTGGTACAAGATTTTTGATGAGACATATTGCTATTCATATTGTTTTTTTTGTTCATCTACCATATTAAGAACTCGCGCAAAAACATGTGCTCAAACCTATTCTATTTTTAATTTCACTTGCATATAACTTCTATAATTTTAAACCCTTTAACAGTTACAGCCATTTTAAATTAAAAACACTACACATATGTGTCTTTACAAAGTTTAAACATCATACTATCTCAAGGCAAAAGTATAATATCACTAGAAACACTGTATTAGATACACACTACGCTTAGAACTAAGTGAAAGCGTCGGAATTCCATTAACCTTTTTTTTAACCCAGCAACAATTTCTAGGGCTTATGTAATATTAAATATGCTCATGGACGGCAATTCTTCCGGGACATAGGACAAGAAGAACCTTAAGACGACCCCAGCGAACAAAAGCATCTTAACACCGCGGTCGAATTTCATTACCAGCAGATGAATCGCAGTTAATCCCAATGCAGACTCCACCCGTTGCGCTATTCATAATTCTTGGCCATATCCCACGGGAGGACAAGGAACTGGAATTTTTTCCCATAAATGAAGCGCTGGTAGCGGATATTTTAACGCTACGGGGAAATCTAAAATTGTTAAGATAACAGAGCAGCGATGCCATAGCGCTTCGGTCATACAGAATATGCATATCTCTATCAACATAGATGAGTAAGTAAATGTTAGTCTAGTTGCAGAGCAAATACAAGAAGAAAAAAGTGGCTTGTGAAAAGAGTAGACAAAGTAGTTTCGTTCCTGTAAGTTTTTTTTTTAATCTGTAAGTCTTGTTTCACCTTTTTAACAGCGAAAATTAATTTTTCTTTAAATACAAGTCAGTTTTACAAATACAGTATTATTTCGGAATACGTCCTTCCAAATCCTTGGAAGTATACCAAGCTAATTTTTCCTGTAAAAAATTTGAAGTTTTTATGATTTTTTTAATCTACTAGTTTTGTTTCACCTTTTTAACTGCTTACATGCATTTAAAGAAAAATTAACTTTTATAAATTTATTTTTCTTTATATACAAGTCAGTTTTACAAATACAATGCTATCTCGGAATATGTCTTTACAAATCCTTAAATGTATACCAAACGAATTTTTCCCATAAAAAATAAAGAGAAATTTTCAAGGTTTTTAATTTTTTTAATCTGCAAGTCTTGTTTCACCTTTTTAACAGCTTACTTATATTTAAAGAAAAATTAACCTTTCGAAAGTAATTTTTCTTTAAATACACGTCATTTTTACAAATGCAGTGTTATTCCCTGAATAAGTACTTACAAATCCCTGGACGTATACCAAACGAATTTTTCCCATAAAAAAAAAAAAAAAAGAAATTTTCGAGTTTTTTTTAAACTACAAGACTTGTAAGCTGTTAAAAAGGTTGAACTTGTATTTAAAGAAAAATTAACTTTTAGAAATGAATTTTTCTTTAAATACAAGCAAGTTTTGCAAATACAGTGCTATTTCGGTGTACCTCCTTACAAATCCTTGGACATATACCAATTGGTAAACACTTCTTAATACTAAACCTAAAACTACCAACAAACCTAAACCTAACACTAAATACAACCATAAATAAAAACTTGCCAAATTTAATTTTCTACTTTCCCTTTTTAGACCTGGTTGAAAATCATCAGATTTAATGTTTACTAAGCTGATGATTTTCTTTTGTGCCCATATATTTTGGTATTAAGACGTTTTTATCAATAGGATATACGTCCAAGGATTTGTAAGGAAGTATACGGAGATTTGTGTATTTATAAGACTGACTTGTATTTAAAGAAAAAAAGTATTCAAATTTTTCTAAGTCTAAAGAACTTGACTTCTATCTTAACAAGATGTACTGAAAATGTGACAATGTCTGGCCATTCTAGGCAACGCTATCACGGTTTGTTCGTGTTTCGTTATGGTGGCACTTCTTTCCAAAGTTTTTGATATCCATCCATTTGGCAAATATTTTGACGTACGCCAGTCATATTCGAAACAAAGGTCGTATACCAAATAAAATATTTTGCTTTCAAACAAGACTTTCCAAAATGAAGTAAACACTGTATAATATTTTCGTTTTGAGGATAAAATTTGTAAAATATATATTGTAACATATTTGACCACAGTTTTATCACTTCAGGTTCTAATCCTGGCGGTGGTATGGATATTTGCCAGTGGTTCAAACTCCAAGTTAAACTGTAGGTCCCGATCTAATTAGACCAAAATGTGCACAAAATGGCCTTATAGCGACAAACCAAACCATAGTTTTATGCGTGAAAGGATTCGCACTCTTGCTTTCGTACGGAGCAGCTAATGATGGTGAAATTAATGAAGTAGTGATAAACGATTTTTCTTGCAGCATTATATCGTTAACTTCTCTTATGGTTGTCAGGTTTTTTACTGCAACTATCTGCTACTATCTACGATTATCAACAGCAATTTTTTTCAACTTTCCAGAATAATATTGATCGTTTTATCAGTCCAAAGACATAAATTATTCAAATTCTAACAAAAAAAATTTTAACTTAAACATTTATAATAATCTTTTGTTTCTTCTCATTGGAAAAGAAATTCGTGTAGGTTTTTTTTTTTAACTTTTTCTGCAGAGGTATGTTTAATATTTAAAATGAGTAAACAATTCAGAGATGTAAAGAACTTAAAATTTTTGTATTTTCACTGCTTAAAAAATTAACAAAAAAAGATACCAAAAAACAAACAACTAACATTAAGATCAACAAAAAATATAATTATGAAAGATTAAAAATTAAAATTATTGATTTTTTATTTCAATGTAAAATATATTTTTGTTTGTGAGTCATATAAATCAAATTCATGAATCAGACAAAAATAAAATAGTCGTGTTCACACATAAACATGAAGCAGTCCTGTTCAGTCAAACATGAAGCAGTCATATTCAGTCAAACATGAAGCAGTCATATTCAGTCAAACATGAAGCAGTCATATTCAGTCAAACATGAAACAGTCATGTTCAGTCAAACATGAAACAGTCATGTTCAGTCAAACATGAAACAGTCATGTTCAGTCAAACATGAAACAGTCATGTTCAGTCAAACATGAAACAGTCATGTTCAGTCAAACATGAAACAGTCATGTTCAGTCAAACATGAAACAGTCATGTTCAGTCAAACATGAAACAGTCATGTTCAGTCAAACATGAAACAGTCATGTTCAGTCAAACATGAAACAGTCATGTTCAGTCAAACATGAAACAGTCATGTTCAGTCAAACATGAAACAGTCATGTTCAGTCAAACATGAAACAGTCATGTTCAGTCAAACATGAAACAGTCATGTTCAGTCAAACATGAAACAGTCATGTTCAGTCAAACATGAAACAGTCATGTTCAGTCAAACATGAAACAGTCATGTTCAGTCAAACATGAAACAGTCATGTTCAGTCAAACATGAAACAGTCATGTTCAGTCAAACATGAAACAGTCATGTTCAGTCAAACATGAAACAGTCATGTTCAGTCAAACATGAAACAGTCATGTTCAGTCAAACATGAAACAGTCATGTTCAGTCAAACATGAAACAGTCATGTTCAGTCAAACATGAAACAGTCATGTTCAGTCAAACATGAAACAGTCATGTTCAGTCAAACATGAAACAGTCATGTTCAGTCAAACATGAAACAGTCATGTTCAGTCAAACATGAAAAACAGTCATGTTCAGTCAAACATGAAACAGTCATGTTCAGTCAAACATGAAACAGTCATGTTCAGTCAAACATGAAACAGTCATGTTCAGTCAAACATAAAATAGTCGTGTTCAGTTATAGGCATGAAAAAGTCATGTTCACTCTTATACACGAAAAAGTCATGTTCACTCTTATACACGAAAATGTCATGTTCAGTCATAGGCATGAAATAGTCGTTCAGTCATAGACATGAAATAGTCGTTCAGTCATAGACATTAATCTTCAATCATAGACATTAATCATGTTCATGAAGTAATAATGTTCAGTCATAGACATTAATCTTCAATCATAGACATTAATCATGTTCATGAAGTAATAATGTTCAGTCATAGACATTAATCTTCAATCATAGACATTAATCATGTTCATGAAGTAATAATGTTCAGTCATAGACATTAATCTTCAATCATAGGCATGACATTAATCATGTTCATGAAGTAATAATGTTCAGTCATAGACATTAATCTTCAATCATAGACATTAATCATGTTCATGAAGTAATAATGTTCAGTCATAGACATGAGGTAATCGTGTTCAATCATAGACATCATTTAGTACAAAATAGTGTTTTCGCGATCTTTTTTTACATTTTTTTTAAAACGCTACTTACAAATGCAGTGATGCAACTCAAAAAAAAATATTGATTGGCATTTTACTTCATAAATTGAATGATTTCATGTTGCTTTATTAAAAGAAAAAGCGTCACAAAAATTGTTGCTGAATTACCTTTAAGTTGCATTATGCGGCATTTTCCTTTTAGTGATAACATACTTGAGCGTAATTTTTGTTAATCTTCTATGAAATTAGAAATTCTTGACTTGCGCCACATTTATTGCAAATGAGCTTGTATGTATTATTCAAATTTAAATGTATTTAAGAAATAGAGAAGCAATTATTTAGACTCCTAAAATGCGAATTAAATTGCTTTTATGCACATTGAAGGCAATATTATCACAAAATCACAAGCATTTGCATCAAACTAATGCATTTTCTATGTCTTAATTATGTAATCTCGATACAGCAAGCCAGAAAATTGTATATGGAATTACCAGTAAGTGAAACGGTCATTTTACATCAAGAACATCCCTTTTAGAGTGGATTTAATGCTATTTCGAGACATGGCCAATCTATCAAAATATGTATGTGATCCTGCAAGGATTACAACTCGAATAGTGAGCACAATTGAATTTTCGACAATTTAATATCATTTGTTTAAGATGCCAGCAAACAATTCGTAGGAATTAATTTTTACTGAATATGAATGTTTAAAATGTCAATGAAATTTCACTTCAAATCAAATCATAAATATGAACATTGTTATTTTGCTTACACTAAGTTTGAAAACCACATTTTTTATACTGTTTTTAATTCTATGACATGATCATTGTTTCTGCATACACGCATTAAAAATAAATAGAAGTGGTCAGATTTTTGTAAAGTATAATTTAAAAGAATAGAAAAAATAAAGTATTTTCACTGTCAAAATGTCTGAAATACTAATGAAAACAATTCAGTAACAATGTCAGTAAACAATTCGTAGGAATTAATTTTTACTGAATATAAATGTTTAAAATGCCAATTAAATTTCATTTCAAATCAAATCATAGATATGAACACTGTTATTTTGTTTACATTAAGTTTGAAAAGTACATTTTTTATACTGTTTTTTATTCTATGACATGATCATTGTTTCTGCATACGTGCATTACAAACATCTGATCCTTTTATTTATTTTTAAAGTATAATTTTAAAAAATAGAGAAAATATAAAATATTTTCACTAAAAACGAAACTGAAAAATACTACTGAAAACTCGTGAAAAATCGAGTAACGTTCATAAAAATTTACATTGTTATTTCGTTTACATTAAGTTTGAAAACCACATTTTTTTATACTATTTTTTTATTCTTTGGTAGGATCATTGTTTCTGTATATATGCCTTAAAAATAATATTTATTTTTAAAGTATAATTTAAAAAAATAAAGAAAAGGAAAATATAAAGTATTTTCACTGTCAAAATGTCTGAAATACTATTGAAAATTCGTGTAAAATGAAATAAGGTCCATAAAAATTAACATTGTTATTTCGTTTAAATTAAGTTGAAAACCAGTATTGTCCAAAGTATCCAAATTATAGATTTTTTTTATAAGAGTCTCATACAGCAATTTTATTTACGATCATTTATGTTCTTTTAGAGGTGTCTGTGGGTAAAGGAATTAACGTGAACAATTAAAAAGCTCAACAAATAGTAGACTATGATATTTGCATAACTTATTCCTTTATTTTAAAAATTAATCTCCTTTCTGTAGACAATTTAATTCGCAAAATCGAATTATTAATGCTTTTACTTTCTTTTCTGATGTCAAAATTCACAGTGTAGAGTGTAGTACATGTAGTTGAATAATCTCTGTAAAACGCAGCATTTTCCTTAAAATATTAGAAAATAGGCTTTTAAGTAGGTTCATTAATGTTTTGGTATGTTGCTTGATTCTGGAACAAAGGAGTTAGATTGTGCAGCAATTAAATTTGATATGTCAGTGGCCCTCAAACTTTTTTTTACTCCTCGAACTCCTTAATAAGGAAAAGCGTTGTCACCCCTACAACAAGTCTTTTTCTTCATTACCTAAAAGATTTGGATTAAATTATCAGAATATTGGGCCTTGAAACATGTTGCATCAGCATATTGAATTGAAACGCTAATTATTAACGATGTTTGATTTTTATTTCTAAAAAGAATCGAGCATACTGGGCGATCATTATTGTGAGAATGTTTTCGTTTGACATACGGAATACTTTTATGTTCTTTAGGAGCAAGAGCTAAGAATCTCATAATATATTTCGCTTCACTTATATTATCTCATAATATATTTTACTTCACTTATATTATCTCATAATATATATTACATAATATATTTTGCTAGGAGAATTGTAATCCTTGTGCTTCATTATTGAAAATTTGAAATTGTTGGCTATGCAATAGTGTGCAAGACAATTATTCGAATTTATTTTCTAACTTTTCAGGGATGAAATCTTTAAAGTAATTCAAAATTTTTTTGTTTGAGTATTGGAGTGACCTGATAGTTCTTTAGCTTAAATAGTGCTTTACTTTAGATTAATAAAGCTAGCAGCGTTCGTTGCAATCGATGCTATCAGAAAGCCTCGATGGAGATTTTCCAACACGTGTAAAGCATCTTCTATCGATGATCAAGCTGCATGATGACGAGTTTTCCGTGTTCATCTTTTATGACACGCAAATGCGAGGCAGTTACCCTTAGAAAGTCAACCTGAAGGTTGTATTCTTCCTCAATGGGTTGTTCGTGGCATACATAAGTGGAAAAGCCATGGACAGAAATTTATCGACGCAATAGAACAAACCTGAATCCTTTTATTACAGCAAGCAAATTGGCTTCAACCAATTGCATGTGAATATTCATAGCAGTTTTGTTAAGTGACATTCAATTGGATGTCACTTAACAAAACTGCTATGAACATTCCGTTTGGCCAGATAATGTCTCTAGAAGAAAGATTTCCTTTGAAAAAGTTGTGAGAGGAGTAGGTATGAAAAATTTGATTCAGAAATCGGAAATGTTTTTGCCGACTCCCAATTCCCCACCATTGTGTAAAAGATAAGTTTCGGATTTAATAGAACAAACCTGAATCATTCCATTAAAGCAAGCAGATTGGCTTCATCCAATCCCAAGTGAATGTCACTTATCAAAACTGCTATGAATATTCCTATGGGCAGATAATGTCTCCAGGAAAAAGTTTTCATTTGACAAAGTTGTTTCATTAAGTGACATACCAAGTGAATGTCACTTTGCAAAACTGGTATGAATATTCCATATGGGCAGATAATGTCTCTAGGAGAAAGCTTTCATTTGACAAAGTTGAGAAAATGAGAGAGAGAAGTCGGTATAAAAAATTCGATTCAGAAGTCTCAAATGTTTTGGCGGACTCTCTACCATTATGTAAAAGATAAGATTCGGATTTAATAGAACAAAACCTGAATTACTCCGTTACAGCAAGCAAATTGGCTTCATCCAATACCAAGTGAATGTCACTTAACAAAATTGCTATGAATATTCCATATGGGCAGATAATGTCTCTAGGCGAAAGTTTTCATTTGATAAACTTCAAAGAGAGGGGTCGGTATAAAAATTCGATTCAAGGCCGACTCTCCACCACTGTGTAAAAGATAACATTCAAATTTAATAGAACAAACCTGAATCATTTCTGTTAAGTGGCATCCAAGCAGCACAGCAAGCTTTGCTTACAGCAAGTAAATTGGCTCCGTCCAATCCCAAGTGAATGTCATATAACAAAATTACTATGAATATTCCGTATGGGCAGATAATACTTCCAGGTGTACTTTAATTTAGTTTGTTGCTCTACTGTCATTTTGTGCCCACTTTAAGCTAATTAGACCAGGACCTACAGTTTAACATGGATTCCGAATCACTCACAAACATCCATGCCACCTCCAGAATTCAAACCTGAAGCCTGTGGTAACAATTGCCAGAGTGTTAGCCAATTAGCCATCAGGTCGCAATGTCTCTAGGAGAAGGTTTTTATTTGGTAAAGTTGAGAGGGAGGAGTCGGTATAAAAAATTCGATTCAGGAGTCGGGAAGTTTTTGGCCGTCTCCCCACCATTATGTAAAAGATAGGATTCGAATTTAATAGAACAAACCTGAATCCTTCCATTACAGCAAGCAAATTGGCTTCATCCGATCCCAAGTGAATGTCACTTAACAAAACTGCTATGAATATTCCGTATGGGCAGATAATGTCTGTAGGAGAAAGTTTCCATTTGCCAAATCTCGTGTAATTACAGTTTGTGTGTGATTCATCAATTCCTGGGGAAGCCGCGGCGGAAAGAAAAGGGAGGGGCCTCGTTCTAGAAGACACCCCAATTCCATGAAATCAAACACACGGCCTCTATACTTAAAGTTACATTTAGCGCTTTTTCTCCTCATTAAGCAAGGAATATCTAACGATGAAATCGCCCGCTGATGAAATGATGTGAACTTAATTGACAAAATTATATAATATTAGTACTTCTCCGCGATTACTTCCAAATCTACTGTCAAAGTTGGGACTGATTCGGAAAACTCGGCTTTATTTTTGGGTCATTTTGGGGCCTTTTTTTATATTGCATTCGGAGAAAGTAAAGAGTTAGATTTTTAGTTTTCCTGTTAACACTATGAGCATTTATTTAATGTTTCTTTTTAACTAAACTGTAAAATAATTTTTTTATTTATAAAATCTAGCGCTCTGGTACTCGGAGTCACAGGTTTCGGGTTCGAGTCCCAGCGGTGCCATAGATGTTTGTAGTAGTCCAGAATCCACTTTAAACCGTTGGTCCCGATCTAATATGACTACTACTACACCACACCACTGTGCCTAGAGCTAAGTTGCCCCTTTACAGTTTGGGATGACGTGGGTGAGAGGTCTGATTGGGCTCTACGACGCTCTAAAAAAAAATCCTTTAAAGTGGATTTCGAACCACTATAAACATCCATGGCACCGCCGGGATTCGAACCCGAAATCTGTGGTACCGAGAGACAGAGCGTTAGCCACTCGGCCATCAAATAAAAAACGAAATTATTAAAAAATATTTATTTTACTAGTGCGATATTTATTTTTCCACTCTTTCACTTAACTCTTGCAAATCGATCTCAATTTTGGTATTTGCACATCGTAATGGGTGTTGCAGTTTAGTGTTCGTTATATTTAAACGTATTTTGTATTGATTCAATTTCATTTTAGAAAAAAAAACGATTCGCAGCTGCAAGTTGAACCAAAAGTGCTAACAACTTGAACTAAGAGTCTGGTTTGCTCTGCTATCAACAATCAACTGTGCGCATTTAATGATAGTCGCTGCGTCCACTTAAAGACAAGCATAGAACCTGTTATATTAGACTTTCCAAGATATCGCAGAATATAATTTGATTATTTTGCGAACTCAATTGTAAACTCTTAAATAAAACAGGCAATATCTGGCATGTATTCTCAAGAATATTATTTTAAAAACAAAGTTAATATTTTTTCTCATAATTTCGACAGTTCATTTTTGAATATATGGATGCACACATAATGTATTTTTTTAATACATTGCTTTTCATTACTTTGGCCATTATAAAATAAATATATTTAGTAAAAGTGTGATAAATCTCACGGGCCGGAAAAATATTAAAGGTGGGCCGCGGGTTGGCCTTCCCTGTTCTAGGCCAAAGAAAGTACTAAGGGAATATTTCTGGTGAAAGTTTTACCAATTAATGTTAACGAAAATTCTTTAGAAGTCGATAAACGATAAATTGTTTAAGTTAAATTGAAATATCGTTGCTTCATTTCAGATTCTCCTTTTTAATATGCAATAAGTCCATTTTTAACTAGTTAAGAAATCCTAGCTTTTTATTTGTACATTAGAAAAAGTATCCATTTTCTTTACAGTTACCTGCTTTAAAATGGATATGGCAGGCTAAAGTTTTAACAAATCAATGAAAGTCCCTTTACAAAAAGTCCAGCATTGATTTTTAATAGCAAAACCAAAAATAGTTTTCTTAATGGAGCAAATTGGCATTCGAGACAGAAAAAGTATCTTAAGCTTATAATCAAGATAGCAAAGCTTGAGCGGTTTTTATAAAAGCATAATGTGTATTAATCTACATTTTTCTAGAAAAGAGCTTTCAATTCTATTTTTTTTATTACATTTTTTTTCATAAAGAATTTTTTTTTCGGTGGGGAGGGTTTTTTCTCCCTCTTACTCTCAACAAATAACCGATGAACATGATATGTTGTTGATGAATTTAGGATGGTTGGTATACAGTACTTTAGTGTGCAGAACAGTATAGCACATAATAATACCTTATGCGACAATTTTCAGGGATAATTGGTATACATTATTCATCACTGAAAACTATGGACTTAATTTTCAAGTTTTACTTTTGATTGCATTTTAAAAAATATTCTCAAAGTGATAATGAAATACATCCAAAGATTTGAATTATATTTCATAACAAGATTACAAATCAGATAAAAATAACAATGACATTTACTACACCTAAAGTTCTTACAGTAAATATTTCAAAATCAAAAAAACCTTTTAAAAACATACTAATAATGATAGTAATAATGTCATGCACTTCTGATTCAGAATTAATAGCATCTTAGGGAAAGTATTGCTATTGCCTCAAACATTGGACTACTTGTCCAATTAGGATCTAATTAGAAGCTAACACCTCATAGATTATTGGTTTGGTTTGTCGCTCTACAGTCATTTTGTGCATACTTTGGGCTAATTAGACCGGGACCTACAGTTTAACGTGGATTCCGAATCACAAACAAACATCCATCAATGCCACTGCTAATATTCGAAACTGAAGCCTATAGTACCAAAAGACAGAACGCTAGCCAATTGGCCATCAGGCCGTCCTCAGAAATGACAATTACGAGCGAACAATTTTTTGTAATTATTAGCAAATATCTTTCGGAAAATATGAACGAATACTTTCGGAAATTATGAACGAACATCTGAGAGTCGGTTTCCTCCTGACTACTTCAAACCCAATGTAGAAACTTAACAGCGAACAAATTTATCATTCCCATAACCGGTGCGGACGCGTACACTTTTGCTTTACCTCATGTGACGTGTTTTGAACTGAAAACAAACGAGCAAAGGGCAACAATCTCCGAGCTCTATTAAAATAGGTTGATCAACACGTTCAGAAAAGCCACATGTCAGTCTGAACAGAAAATACGTCAAACTTGGACATTATTATACAAATATTAGGCGAGCTCGTCTCATGCATGTTATCGCGTCCCATGATCACATATGCTTATTGGTTTTGAGAATATACATTAAAAATATTTCAAAAGAAAACTATAAAAACATCATCAAATATACATGTCTAAAACAAAATTGTAAAAACATTTTTAAAACCAATTGGTTCATGAGAATTCATGATCTTAGAGCTATTCAAGTTCTTATTTTAAAAAAAATTGGTCGCGTACAGTTACCAAATATTTTGTTATAGCCCATTTTTATATATACCCAAATATTTTTAATTTTATTATTGCTGTTGTTACTGTTTTGCCGGACACACTGACCTGTGGTCCTCCACCACTAATATGGCAGATATGTAACAAATTCATACCCAGGTACACCACTAGAAGATTCCTCCACTGCATACATAAGCTCCAAGACTTTTGATCGAACGTCCCCAAGGGTGACAACATGAGGTTCGTATCTTCCTCTTCAAGCCCAATGGAAAGATTTTCAGCCGATCTCAATATAGATATGAAAGTTTTTGGTTCGGCATCACTTGTCAACTCGGGCATCTTTTGTTTCAAGACAAATACCTTTCATTTGACCTAAGTCATTCGCCGTAAGAATGACTTATGTATAACAGATTCAACTTTAATTAGGTAGCACCACTGGATGTGCGTAAATAAAAAAAGACGATTTGGCTGCATCCAATATTGAGTTAAAAACTTATTTTACAAATTGTTTGAAGACTTGAAAAATTGTCCTGGCAAATTCTTTAATTATTTCCCGACAAGTAAATAAAGTTTGATAAAAAAAAATAATCATAATTCCATTAACTTGGAAAATGGGCTTTTCTTAATAAAGATTTAATATTCTTATCTAATAAATGGATTTCAAAAAGTATTACGCTTAATATTTCAAGAAAAAATAGGTAGTAATATTTGGTTAATGAATTGCATAAAACAAAGTGAAACGTATAATATGTATATAAATATTTAACTTTTTCCCTTCCTTTTCAACAGCTTCAAGGTTACTCCAGTTTTCTATAATTTTCTCATAAACTTCCGACAGAAATTTCTTTTTTGATTATGTATTGGAATATTTCTTCGTCTTGCAATCCTATAACGGCGACTTTTTTTTTCAGTATCCCAAATAAAAAAAAGTATGCGTCCATGTTCATATTTATAATACTTACGATAAGAAAAACGATACAAAATTCTCCCTTTGAAGGCAAATAGTCAATTAACATCTTCAGAAACGATTTTTTGTAGTGAGAAAAAAAAATGGCAATTTTGTTTTATTACGATTTATTCATTTTATATTGTTAGGAATTCAAAAAGAAAAAAACATTCATATTTGTTGGCCACTGAGCGTTAATAGTAATTTACAGATGAAATGGTTTCATACATTCAAAGGTATAAATTATTAATAAGTACGGAATAATAAGGAAAACTAAATATATTTAATATATATGGGATTATTTTTTATCAAATATTAACGATTTGTTCAAATATTCCAACACCACCGTCAGTTGAAATATTACTTTATGCTATTTTCATATTCCTAACCGTTTTCAGTGCCGCCAAACAGTAATATTTGTATTTTTCATGTTGAGAGATTCTGTAGTGAATAATTTATCATCAACTTTTTCTTCTTTTTATTAATGAGAGCAATTATAAAAACTAAATGTTCACATATGTAGCCAAGGGCGTCAATCCATGCCTTACAAAATTTGTTCGCAAATATGTGTTAATCCAAACAGGATTGCACATTTTAATGTATCTAGGTAAAGCCGTATCTAACCGGAAACAGAAGAATATAGTAATCTTACAAAATCTTTTATCAACTGCATATAAGAATAAATCATATTCCAGTATTAAAATACAAATCATATTCTTCATTACAACATTTTCAATGAAGACAGCAACAATTTGAAATAATATCAATTCAATTCGAATAATATCATTCGAATAATATCAATTCCATTCGAATAATATCATTCGAATAATATCAATTCAATTCAATTCGATTCGAATAATATCAATTCAATTCAATTCGATTCGAATAATATCAATTCAATTCAATTCGATTCGAATAATATCAATTCAATTCAATTCGATTCGAATAATATCAATTCAATTCAATTCAATTCGAATAATATCAATTCAATTCCATTCGAATAATATCAATTCAATTCAATTCGAATAATATCAATTCAATTCAATTCGATTCGAATAATATCAATTCAATTCAATTCCATTCGAATAATATCAATTCAATCAGAATAATATCAATTCAATCAGAATAATATCAATTCAATCAGAATAATATCAAGTCAATTCAATCAATATAATATCAAGTCAATTCAATCAATATAATATCAAGTCAATTCAATCAATATAATATCAAGTCAATTCAATCAGAATAATATCAAGTCAATTCAATCAGAATAATATCAAGTCAATTCAATCAGAATAATATCAAGTCAATTCAATCAGAATAATATCAAGTCAATTCAATCAGAATAATATCAAGTCAATTCAATCAGAATAATATCAAGTCAATTCAATCAGAATAATATCAATTCAATTCAATCAGAATAATATCAATTCAATTCAATCAGAATAATATCAATTCAATTCAATCAGAATAATATCAATTCAATTCAATTAGAATAATATCAATTCAATTCAATTAGAATAATATCAATTCAATTCAATTAGAATAATATCAATTCAATTCAATTAGAATAATATCAATTCAATTCAATTAGAATAATATCAATTCAATTCAATTAGAATAATATCAATTTTGAAATAATATCTATTTACAGTACTTCAATATCAACTATTTTTAAATTATATTTTTTTCCTTTTTTCTTTAATTTTTATGTATAAAATTATTAGAGTCATCAACTGCAAAAATATTGGAGACCATGTTAACATTGATAAGAAATGAACCTTCAAAATTGCAGAAATTGGTATCCATCCGTTATTTAAGCTTCTTATAATAATTGGCTCAAAATTTCCTACATTTCGTGCTTCTTTCTTTGTGTTCAAATTCTGATACTGGAGTATTAATTAAATCTCGCATGAATTTTGCTTAGGTTCATTCAGGATATTACGCATTTTCCTTTAAAACTTTAGTTTAATATCTGAGAATGAATGCATCTGGGATTAGAATCGAAAGGTATTTATATTTTACCACTGGCTTTTTTGGTCAAATAGTGTTTATATTTTTCTCGACACCAGGAAATGAAAGGAAACAGGATATATTGGGTGCGTACGAATCGAATTTATGTTTGTTCTAGTTTTATTATTCGTGCGTCTGTAAAGTTTAAAATAGAACAAAGTGGAATGCATCCTCGCATTTTAAGCGCAGTTATGATATCTTCGATGAAATATGTACTTTGAAATACATAAGAATTCAGAATCTATTCGAAATAGTTATACTGTTTTCAGAAATAAAACTATTATAGAATGGGACATCCTGTGATTTTCGCGTCACAGATTATGGCGGAAAATTCACTGTGACAAATTACAGAGACAAAATCAATAATAAATAAACATTAATATAAATAATTCAAAACGATACATACTAAAGAAACAGACTTCCATTCAATAAAAGAATTCTTTTTTTTTTTTTAATTTTTATTACTTATTAATTTTGACTGCTCCCTCTCCCCCCCTCCCCCTCCTCTCCAATGTTTCTAAGGACCTGACTTCGACTTTGGCACAGTAAAGATTGAAAATAACTTAAGTAAATGTAACTGAGGCAACTTTCAACAGGTCTTCAATCTCTATTAAATAAAAAAAAAAATTCAAAACTTGGCCTGGTTTATACGTCCTACTAATCTTACGTTACTTATCCTACGTCCTGGTTTTACGTCCATAAATGCTTGATATACAGAACTTTAAATGCCTGGACATACCCTAAGTCATTAGTTCCCCAACAATATATCGTACATCCCTAAGCAAGAAACAAAACGTCTTTCCCCTCTTTTCTTCATCGTTAAATGGTGCTTCATTTTATCACAGAATGATGTCTTCTTTAAATGTTATTATCTTTCAATATCATCATTAAATGATTTGTGTGATTCGGGTATTTTACATTAGTAATGTATGAATAGCATTACTAATGTAAAACACCTTGATGTTGCAAAAAGTATTCACAACATTCAGATTCACGCGTTCAACTTGCGGTTTTTAGAAATAAAGAAATTCTACCGCTGTTTTTGTAGTATGTATAAGTTTTGCACTGATAGTCCAGCTATTTAGTGATAGTTTTCTAAAATTTTCTCTAATTCGCCTTACAAATACAAAGCATATGCTTTTGAGAAAAGAATTTGAATATTTTATGTTTTTAGATTTCCTATCAGGAAATAGAAATCTGTCAAATGGTAATTATTAGTAGCTTTTGAACTCCCGCTAATTTATACCAAAAGGATTTTCCATGATATTTTATAGTTAACTTTCTAATTGAATTATGGCGATATAATTTTTATCCATATGAAATTCCTCATTTTCACCTTAAAAGTCACGCCATCCATATTGGGAAGCCTTGATTTGAAGCCCTTCATTTTGAGAAGCCTTGATTTGTAGCCCTTCATTTTGAGAAGCCTTGATTTGTAACCCTTCATTTTGAGAAGCCTTGATTTGTAGCCCTTCATTCTGGGAAGCCTTTATATCACGCCTTTCATATTAAGCTAAAGTAAATCCTTTTTTTATTTAAGTGTAATTGATAAGAATGGGAACATTGTTATTGTGGTTTATCATTTTATTTTTCATATGTGTTAATAAAAATCATAGTTTTATAGAGAATTTAAGTTTTAAAAACTAAAATAACTGCTTACAGATAATTATTTTTTTATTCATAAATTTATGAAAACAGTCAAAGAAATTAAGACACATTATAAATAAAAGGCATCAGCGGACATATCATTAGTAATTTTTAACATCTTATAACTATAAGACGTCTGCAAAAATATCGAAAAAAATTATGTAATAAATAGCATTAATAACTTAAAATTCATATACTCTCGATATTAAATAGAATTTAAATTATATCCTTATTAAAAATAAATTGTGTTAAACCCAATTTTAAATAAAGAAAAAATTTTCACACATCTTTTTTAATTTGTGTTAAAGTAACTAAATAATCTTTTTTCTTAACCTTTTCGTATTTAATACTAATTAAAACCTTAATAAAACAATTTTTAAATTATTTGAATTGCTTTTTACTCAAGAGAAGTAATCTTCAATTTTATTTTTCCCTCTTCTAAAAACTAGTTATTTAGTTTATTTATTTTATTATTTATTACTAGTTATTAACTTTATTTAATTTATAGCAATCTTCATTTTTAAAGTGCTTATTGATGGTATTTAATTAAAAATTTAATATAATTAATTAATTAAGAAAGTTAAATTTTAATCTACGGTGCTGATAAAAGAATATTTTTGATTTAATTATTGCTTAATTTTCCATCAAGTTTGGTAATAATAAACAATTAGCAATTAAATATTTTTAAGCACCTAATTTTAATAAAAAAATTAATTTTTGTGAAATGTTTACGAAAATCATACTTTCTAACAAGGTGACAAAAGTACAAAAAGTACAAAAATTTAATTATAAAAAGGTATTAAAAATTATATAAAATGTGAAATAAATTAAATATATAATTTTAAATATCTGTTTTATATTATTTATTTAGTTTTTTTGTATTCCTTACACTCAAGTAATTGTAATGATTAGAAACATTTCTTAAAAGCTGTTAAAACTTTTTTTTACTTTTCGTTTCTTGTTGTTCACTAACATAAAAATACTTACAGATCGAAATTACTGCCTAATATTTAAAAATATTATAAATAACATCAAATTAAAAAAAAACAGTTTCATTAAAAATAGTAAAAGTAATAAATAAAAGACAACCTCTTGATGAAACTTTTGAAGGGATTTCTTCCACTTATTAGCACACAAAATTGACAGTTTGAAGAACATATTAAAAAACTAGAACAAAATCTTTAGTTTATTGCCTGAAAATAGAGTCCATTAAAATTTTTTGAAAAACTCTAGACATAATTCGCGTAGGGAATTTTCTGTTGGCCATGATAAAAAGGCTTAAGACAGACAGCAAATCATCCATTCCTTAATTGGAATTCAAATTCAATCTTCTAGGAATAAAAATTTTTTGAGTTGATTATGCTAACAAGTTGATCTAAATAACCACGAAATATTTTGCTACAAAATAGGGTTCACCATGGGCTTTTAAGGAAATGATTTCAAATCAACAAATCAATGATTATCAATTTGGTATCAACAAATTATGATTTAACTATTTTGCGAATCAATTGCTCAACATAGCAATTAATTATTTCACATAAAAAATTGTAAAATAAATAATGATACAAAATTATAATAGTAGATATAAAATATGGTTTTTTATTATTAAAAAATAATTTTGTTGTTATTAATAGAGTTCATTTTTATTATTCTTTAATTTTTTCATTATAATCCTTCAATAATCTCAAGTTGTTACAACACGATAATAGTCCTGACGGTAAGGATTTCATTGATAACTATGTGGTATTTACTCATTGTGCAGTGGGAAATCTCGAAGAACTCTCATCAGGCAGTTCGAAAAAAAGTAATTTTTCTTAAAAACTCAATTTATTATCGTTCCTTAAAAACTCACTTTGTTATCGTTCCTTAAAAACTCACTTTGTTATCGTTCCTTAAAAACTCACTTTGTTATCGTTCCTTAAAAACTCACTTTTCCTTAAAAAACTCACTTGTTATCGTTCCTTAAAAACTCACTTTGTTATCGTTCCTTAAAAATTCACTTTGTTATCGTTCCTTAAAAATTCACTTTATTACCGTTCCTTAAAAATTCACTTTATTACCGTTCCTTAAAAATCACTTTATTACCGTTCCTTAAAAACTTCACTTTATTATCGTTCCTTAAAAATTCACTTTATTACCGTTCCTTAAAAATTCACTTTATTATCGTTCCTTAAAAACTCACTTTATTATCGTTCCTTAAAAATTCACTTTATTATCGTTCCTTAAAAAAAAATTCACTTTATTATCGTTCCTTAAAACTCACTTTATTATCGTTCCTTAAAAACTCACTTTATTATCGTTCCTTAAAAACTCACTTTATTATCGTTCCTTAAAAACTCACTTTATTATCGTTCCTTAAAAATCACTTTATTATCGTTCCTTAAAAACTTCACTTTATTATCGTTCCTTAAAAATTCACTTTATTATCGTTCCTTAAAAATTCACTTTATTATCGTTCCTTAAAAATTCACTTTATTATCGTTCTTAAAAACTCACTTTATTATCGTTTCTTAAAAACTCACTTTATTATCGTTCCTTAAAATTCACTTTATTATCGTTCCTTAAAAATTCACTTTATTATCGTTCCTTAAAAATTCACTTTATTATCGTTCCTTAAAAATTCAATTTATTATCCTTCGTTTTTATTAATTTTCATTATTATTACTCAGGTTTTTTTTTATTATAATTCATGAACTTATGTTCCACATAGCTTTACCATGATAATAGTCCTGATAGCATTTCATAAATAAGTATATGGCATTCATTTATCACATGGGAATAATATGTCAAAGAACGTTTACCAAACAGTTCTAAAAAAGGAATGAAGAAACTTAAAAAATTTTCACAATCTTTTTTCTAAACATTTGCGTCTATTTTTGCAATGTTATCTACTTTCGTGATTGCAGAAAATAGGATCCTTTAAGAATTAAAGCATTCTGTGCCTTCAATTCCCATTCCATCATTAAGTTTTCAATAGACATTTTCACACGAAAGCAACATCAAACAATTCTATTTGCAACTTGACACACCCAGTTTCAAAAATTACTCAGTCAAGAATAACACTATAATATAAGTCCTTGCATTTCATATTCAGGATGCACACAAATATAGATCATTCACAGGATATAATGGATAGATATGATTTTGGAGGTGTCAATTCAAAATAAAATAAATATTAATGTTTGGAAAAGTAAATTCAAAATAATTGCTGAAAATTTATCTTATCGGAGAAAGTTTTAAATTTATTGTATGTCAATTTAGAATTGTCCATCAATTGAATGTCTGTAAAAACTCTCAGGAAATATTTTTTTAATTCCTTCAAGTCAAACATGCTCCTAAAGACACTTGGCAGCTTCCGTATTTCAATTTTATTCATTATATTTATTGAGGGACTCTTCATAGTCAACATTAAATCCTATGCGAGGTGCAGTAAGAAATAATGATAATAAAAATTATTTCGTTTATAGCTTATGAAAAAGTAATAATAATTAAATATAACTGTCTTATAATTTCAAAATTTAATTAGGGCAATATTTCAAGTTTTGAAACTTTTATACAGCCACCATAAATTGATTTTTTTTCATGAATAATAATAAAACAAGTTTTTTTTATGAATAAAAATAAAACAAATTTTTTTATGGATAATGAAGTGAATTTTTTATGAATAATTTAGTGAATTTTTTTTTTTTTTTTTTTTTTTTTGAATAATATAGCGAATTTTTTTTTATGAATAATACAGCGAATTTTTTTTTTTTTTTTATGAATAATAAAGCGAATTTTTTTTTGAATAATAAAATAAATTTTTTATGAATAATAAAATAAATTTTTTTATGAATAATAAAATAAATTTTTATATGAATAATAAAATAAATTTTTATATGAATAATAAAATAAATTTTTATGAATAAAATAAATTTTTATGAATAAAATAAATTTTTATGAATAATAAAATAAATTTTTATGAATAATAAATTAATATTATTGATAAAATTCAATTTATCAATAATATTAATTATTGATTAGAATTTTTTAGGAATAATAAATAAACTGATTTTTTTCTGAATAATAATAAATGGAATTCTTTAATAAATTAATTGGAAAATAATCCTGATTTAAAAATGAAAAACAATCCTTTTATAAAAGATTATTTTGTCGACGAACCATTTTACCTCCTAAAATTCCAAACATTCATTTAATACGATAAGTACCAATTGTTATTTTTAATAAAATAATTATTCAATTTCAATGAATTTAAAATAATTATGTTTGAATAAAGCAGCATTAATCTAAATATCACATAATCGTTTCTCTCAAATCTGATTCCCAATCTATTCTTCCTACTAAGTTAATAACCGACACGCATATGTTTATTTCATTATCATACTACATTTCAACTTAAAGGAAAACTCATCATTCGGAATTAAATGCCCAGACTAAAGACGTGAAATTTAAGTTCCAATATTCACTTAGCAACCGAAAGAGGATTGGTACAGACAAGGCAGATTACGATTAGTGTGATGCATGAGATTGAAAATTCCCGGTAATTTCGCTCTTCTAATCGCTCTGTTGGGATCATAACTTAAAAGTATTTTAAAAACCTTTTTAATAAATTAGCTCGTCCTTATTTCGTCTTTATCTTAATAAGAGGGAAAGTGTGCAATTATAGAAATTTGTGAGATAACTTACAAAAATATAGTTACTTAAAATTTGTGTTTATTTCATGTAAGTTGATTTTAATAATTTTATAATTGGAAATAATAAAAACGAATTATTCCCAACCCACAACATTTCGAAAAAGTACAATAAATTGCTAAGGTCCAAAAGATTTTATCTTAATTTTTACTTTGGTTTAAAAAAATTCGTTCATATTGTTTAATTGTTAATGCATTTTATTCCTTTTTATATTGACAGCAATGGACCTGAATGGCCGAGTGGCTAGCGCTCTGGCTTTCGGTACCACAGATTTCGGTTCGAGTCCTGGCGGTGCCATGGATGTTTGTAGTGGTTAGAAATCCACTTTAAACCGTAGTTCCCGGTCTAATAGGATCGTAGAGCGTTGCGGGGGCATTGTTATTCCGCGTCCGTGGCTTATCTTCAAGCTGCACGCGCCGCGCCCCCTGGGTAATGCAAAGTGAGTAACATCTGTGCAACGCTGGCCTTAAGGCATCCAAGACAAGTGTCTAAGTGTTTGCCAGCTGCATTAGAAAAAAATATTGACAGCAATTCAAGTAGTCTGAAAAAAATGGAAAAACAATATATTTCAGCAAAGTAATGTCTAGAAATGAGGCCTGATGGCTAAGTGACTAGCGCTCTGCTGCTCGGTGCCCCAGGTTTCGGGTTCGAATCCCGGTGGTGCCATGGATAGGTCTTGGCCTAATAAGACTGTTGGACGTAGGGCTGACAACCTTACCCTGTAAAAAGAAATCAAACCTGCCAGTAGGCAGATGGCTTTGGCCCACCATGGAGCTGTTGCGCCATTGAAGAATATCTGCAAATGTACCATTAAACAATAAAGGTAAACTGCAAATGAGAAGGTTTCTTACATTCAGTACATATTCGACTTGGCCAGCTTTTGGCATGTCATCTTGAAGTATTTTTTTTTTTTGCATTTGTGGGTCTCTTCTCCACTTATATACATGCACACTGACGGGTGATAAAAGGGGATATTGCCTTTAAAGAAGACTTTATAGGGGTAAATGCCACCCATTTGAGTGTCTTATAGGGGAAAACACGCAAGACTCCCACCAGACAGCCATAGTGTCGATGCGAGACACTTTATACATTTGACAGCAATTCAACTAGCCGGAAAACAATACATTTCAACAAAGTTATATCTACATATGTACCGTTAAACGTTAACGATAAACTACAAATGGGAAGGTTTCATACATTCAGTGCATATTCGACCAATACAGTTTTTCACATGTCATCTTGAAGTACTTTTTTTGCATTTGTGGGTTTCGTGCTCCACTTATATGCCCCACTGACAGATGATGAAGGAGAAGTCTTGTCTTTCAAGAAGACCTATAATTGCAAGTTTCTTTTTTTATTGTTTTTTTTCACCCTCACCTTTTTAACTGGTAAGTGACTACATCTCCCTACGTATTGAGGTGTGGGATAAAGGGAAGTAGTAGAATTACTAGTAGCAGTAATAGTCGCAGTAGCATATAAAGCACAGAAATATAATTTACCACCCATAGTCCAGATGGAAAATCTTCATATTAATTAACTTCATAGAAGAAAATGAACATTTAATCTTCCCAAGAAACTACGACCTCTGAAATACAAATTGACTTTTAAACAAATTGAAATACAAATTATTCTAACACTCTCAAAAAAGTATCTCATTCTTCATAGAATGAAAGAAGTCATAATATTTGTATCTCATGCAATGCGTTTTCTCTTCGTTTATTACCATTATTTATTCCTTCTGCATAGTATACTTCTCATTTCACTTATGCTTATGTTAGTTATATCAGCTTATGCTAGTTACATAGTTACTGTTCCGTAATTATCATTGCATTTTTCCCTTAGTAGGGTAAAAGTAAAGATATAAAAACTTAATATTTCGTTTTTATGAGATTATTATTAGTGAACTTTTTTGATGTTTCATTTCTAAAAGTCAAAATGAAACATCAAAATAAGCCAAGACATGTAATTGAAAGGAAGGGAATCCAATTTAAAACTATCTTATAAAAATACATAATACATAACGTTATACATAAAAATAGTACACAAAAATTATTTTGTGTGGACCTGTGCAAACTATAACAATAAAAATAGATTTAATTACCTATTTAATAAAGTAAAATGGGTTAATATGAACATGGCATTCCAATACTTTGCTGTTCTAATTTCGAACCTTTTTTTTTTTCTAATACTCGCACAGCTGTTTAAATATTTATTGGAGCTCTTTGTTGCCAGATCGCATAACAGTCGCTTACTCGAATAAAGATCTCCATTGTCTTCCGAACATAAAAACAAATCAGAAGGAAGCGATATGCTGTTGCGCGACGAAATTCAACAAGTAAACATCGCACTAGAGCATTTGTTAGACAATAAGAAAATTGTTTTACTTAAAGGTTTTGGAATAATAAACAGTACAGTAATAGAAAATCTTATTACTCAATAATTATGCCTTCAATGTTATTTTCTTAACTATGTTTAATTACGTATTTTATTTTTATTACCTCTTATCAAAGCTAATTAAAATAAAAACAGAACATGTGAAAGCTTGTAACTGTTGACACAAGTTTAATGGATCTCATTTCCATTCAAAATTAAGAATGAAAATATGTGCTTATATGTTTAATCGTTATTACATATATTATTTTTATAATTTATTTATAAGTTAAAGCTTATAAAATAAAAGTTAACTTATTTTTCTTGATTTCACGTTTACTTATATCTTTTAAATGTATTTATCCATATATTTTTTTAACTAGTTCGTATTGTTTGAACACAATACGAATCGTATTGTTTGTAAGCAATACCAATCATAGTATTGTTTGTAAACAATACCAATCATTCCAAAACATAAATGTTAATTTAAACAAAAATGCTTTTTAAATTCAAATGAAAAAACACACCATAAATAAAATTAATTAAATAAATTAACTTATTTTTACTTGATTTTACTTTTATCTTTTAAATTTATTTATGCTTATATTTTTAAGCTAATTCGTATTATTTGAACACAATACAATTCAAAGTCAAACATGTTAACAGAAAATGCATAAAAAATAACAAATTTGGGACGAAATTTGCATTTCTTTCATGAAAATTATTTTGAGGAACATTGCAATCATATTTTAATACTAATATAGCATATCATTTACTGGTTAATAAATTGACAAAATAGCAACCCCAATTCTGTATTTTAACTACAGAAATTGTAGAAGGTAGGAAAGTTACGAAAGTGGGAGCAACTGTAAAAAGATGTCATCGAATACGTCAAAGACGTTGTGTAAGGTGTGGGTAGTAAAGGGATTGAGATCTTTTCAGATAGAAAGTTTTTTAAAGAATGCTCCGATTTAAAGATCTTTTGTGATTCAATGTGACAAAAAGAGCAAAGTCACTTTGCATTTTAACTATAGAAAATGTAGGAGGTAGAAAAGAACACGCAAAACGAATACGTCATATTGTATGAAGATGAATAAGTCATAGTGTATGAAGATGAATACGATATACTGAATACTGTTGTGTTGAGTGTGGGTAGTAAAGAGATTGAGATGTTTTTCGATATAAGGTTCTTATTATTATTCTAGAATTCAACCAAATTATTTTGGAATGCCGTATTATTCTGTAAAACTATATATAAAAAACATTATGAAAATGGGAACCTTTTCAGAGCTATGGAAGAGAATAAAGAGCAAGAATTGGAGTGAGACAGAGCTAGATACAATACCAGACAAGCCTTGCCGAAATGCAGTAGCTCTTTTCAGACTTATAGCAGGATATGACTGTCTGGGTGAACACTTGTATCTTATAGGTGTATGTGACCATCCCTACTGTCGTCTTTGTGGCTTGAAAGAACCTATAAATAGAAAACACTTGCAATGTTGCAAGATACTCCATGAAACTGACTCCGAGATAGCAAGATATTGGCCTGCTAGAGAGCCCTTGGGGCGATGTCTTCGGTCTTTACTTCTTCTAGTGTCTTTTGATGGTTTTTGTTCTTTGTTGTATTCGTTTATATGTATGTACTCCCCGCCATTGGAAAAAAAGTATTTCAATAAATATTTTTTTTCCTACATCAAACTGTAGCTATATCCCCCATAAGAACTCTAGCAGCCCAATAAATTTTAACCTTGGTAAAGTTGTCACAGTTAAAAGTCATAGAATCAAGTGCAGTGCATGTTGTCAAATGTAAAAAGTCCATGGCCAAAATCATGTCCTGTCGAGAATCGGAAATTTGCTTTAAAAACTGCACGGAGCAAGTCGATTAGGATGGGTGATGAAACAAGTATATTCCACGTTTTATCAGTTGAAAGAAGTTTGTAAGTTTGTTTTAAGGATCTGTCTATATTCTTCTTTACCTCGGAACTAAATTGATGAAAGGATAAAGGAAATTGCGGCTGTGGTAACTTACAACCATTTTTGGCCAAGAGGTCGGCCTTTTCATTTCCAGGCACCTCGCAATGTCTGGGAATCCCCTGAAAACAATCTCCCAGCCAGAAGCAATTGCATTGGGCAGATTCATATTAGCATCTTTAAGAAGGAAGCAATCACTAGGAGTATAGGAGACAGTTGCCAAGATTGCAGCTTGAGATTCAAGATAACTGCTTTATTAAGATTAGTAGTTAGTCCAAGAAGGTTTATAATTACATTCCTTATGGCAAAAATCTCAGCATCAAAATTGGAGGTATTAAAACCAACTGCATATGATTACTTAAAAATTCCTTTACAATAGAGACCGACACCTATATTTTTATCACAAGCTATTTCAATAAATCAAAAGAATCATCACTTTTTTGAAAAATATTTTAACCACAGCTTTTGAATGAAAGCACGAAAAGTGAAAAATTCACTCCAATTTTCTTGTATAATAAAGAATAGCTTAGTTATAAGCATACGCGATACAGTTAACAAATGCTTACAAATGAATTTATATTAATGCTAAGAAACCATTATGGATATATTAAAACGGTTTTTGCCTAGTATGTGATAAGTTTTAAATAGTAAAGAAATACATTTACCTAATTTAAAGTTGCCATCTTAAAATTTAAAACCAGAAACAACTGTTGAAAATCAACTCTATCTGAAATTCTAAAGCAACATTCTTTCAAACTGCGTGAAAGTCTCTTCAATTAAGAGTAATTCTCAAGAGGTAGTTCTTTAATTAATTGTGCAATAAAATAAAAAAATGGTTACAAAAATTATGACCATGACAACTTGATACTAAGGTTTTTAAAGAAATTTAAGGAAAACATTATAATTAATTCTGAAAAAACAGAATAATTTATTAAATTAATCAGTGCTAGAGAAGGATGAAATATTTTGTTACAATTACTAATAATTTTGTGGGAAATTTTTTGTTCTTTTTCCGAGTTCTATTTACCGCAGATATAAATTTAAATAAGTTTAATTAAGACGTCCTGTTTACATCTAAATTTAAGATTATAACAAGTTGTGTTTATTAATTAGATTTTTTTTTTCCTTTGAACTCCGTAAGTTTAAGTGCATCCAAAAAGATAAAAGATTATTGCGGCTGAAAATAATTTATTGTTTAAATCTCAATAGAGCAGCTGTATTTTTAAAATAAATAGAGCAATAGAAAAATTTTCAACAAAATCAACTTGGATAAATTTCGCGGTAATGTTACGAATAGTATTTTAAAATAATTTTCCAAAATTCTTTTCTCGGCATAGTGTTTTGATTAATTTATCTATATTTTAATTCCTTCCCCCCAAAAAAAAGTAAGTTTAATTTAAATCAAAAAGAAGATTGCTTTTGGTATGAAATTTCGCATTGATAGAAACACAAAAACCAGTTTATACTTCTGAATTAAATTGCATGTAACTGAAAAAAGCATTTAAAATGTAGAATTAAATGACCTTATCACTTTTTAATTAAATAATTGAGTTTTAGTTTCGAATGACAGTATTTTATGCTTGAATACCTCAGAATTAGGATTTTGTTACAGAAATTGAACTTTAGAGCTTTTTCCAGGATCTTTAAAGATGAAAATGTTGAAGAAAAGTTTCATAATGTGATCCTGTAACATGTAATATATATTAATATCTCTAAATAGACTACTTTTTTATATGTTAATGTTGTTAAAGTGTTTAAAAATATTTTTTTTTAAATTACTTTCCCGGCATCTTGTTTTTTGATTAATTTATTTATATTTTAACCCCCCAAAAATGCCAGTTTAATTTAAATCAAAAAGTTCGTTTTTAGTTTGAAATTCCGCATTGATATAAACACAACAAAAACCAATTTATTCTTCTGAATTAAATTGTATGCAACTGAAAAGGCAATTTAAAAAGAATGTTAGGATTTTTGAACTTTAAATTTTTCTAACCTTTCTTCATGACTTTTTTTTAATTTTAATTTAAATAATAATTGAATTTTTTTAGTTTTATTTAATTAAATAATAATCATCTTAAGCTGAAGGACCATATTTTATGCCTCAGAAAGTCCGTTTTTAGTATGAAATTCTGCACTTTTAATCCTGGCATTAACCGGGCATTAAAATGTAGAATAAAAGGACCTTATGACTATTTAATTAAATAGCTGAGCTTTTTAGTTTCAGGATTTTATGCCTAAATTTTAGAATTTTGTTACAGAAATTGAACTTTAAAGCTTTTTCCAGGATCTTTATGAAATTTTTCAACATTTTCTTCTTTAATGTAATACATAACATTTAATTTTTAATATATAACCTTTAACATGTGTTATATATTGCTTCCTCTAAATAGACTAATTTTTTTATATATTAATATTGCTAGAGTTTTAAAAAATTATTTTTCTAAAATTACTTTTTCACCATATTGTTTTGATTAATTTTTCTATATTTAAAAAAAATTTAAATTTTATTTAAATCAAAAAATCCGTTTTTAGTACGAAATTCCGCATTGACAGAAACACGACAAAAACAAGTTTATACTTCTGAATTAAACTGCATATAACTGAAAAGGTATTTAAAATGTAGAATTAAATGACCTTATGACTTTTTAATTAAATAATTGATCTTTAGTTTCGAAGGACCTTATTTTATGCCTGAATACCTCAGGATTACGATTATGTTACAGAAATTGAACTTTAAGGCTTTTCCAGCTTCTTTATGAAACTTTCCTTCAACATTTTTTTTTTTAAAGTCATCCTTTAATATGAAATATACATTACTAACTCTAAATAGACTACGTCTAATAATGTTGCTAGAGTGTTTAAAAAAATATTTTCTAAAATTATTAAACATGTTTACAGCTAATTTAAAGTTCCCTTTCACTATATCAAGATTTTGAAAGGTTTCAAAAGCAATATATATTCAAATATAAATAGTTTATCAACTCAAACAGAATCATTGATTTTAATCTCAATTTCCGAATTAAATAGTTTCAAAACATTTTCGTTATATTTTAGTTAATATTTTTATATCTCAGTAAAACATCAAAAATACATATATTACTATAAAGTGAAAATATTTTCTACTGCATCCTTTTATATTCATTACCAACTTTATAGGTTCTAAATTTTTTCATAAAAAACAGGCCACTTTATTAGTCTTTGCGCGTATATGAATTAATACGATGTTCTTTAAAAAAAAAAGAAAAAAAAAGGTGGGCCTTTTTTTTTTATCATTTAATGCAAATCACTGTCTTTAAAAAATGCGTTTTAAACTTTGTCCTTTCTGAAAAAAGTTTTATTACTGCTAAAAATTATTTCATGATTTTTGTAAAAATAATTGCATTTTTTTCTGTTAATTAGGTTTTTAATCCCTGAATATGCGTATAGGTCATTTTCAATTTAATTTACATGATATCGCTCGTATAAATAATTTTAAAACAAATTGCAAATGATATGGCAATTGAAGCTTGGCTTATAATTCCAACTTTTAAAATGTGCTACTAAAAATTTAACTATTCAAGCTAAAGATTATAGTGAAAAGGGTGAAATGGTAGAAAATTTAGGGGGTCATTTAAACTAATTTTCTGTAGTTATCGAACGTTAATATTATTAGTAGTATTACCTTAACTAGTAATTTTCAAGGAAATGAAAGTAATTTGACAAATCAAATACAGCTATAGCTACTAATATCATCTGCCTCATTAAATGAAATTTTTTTTTGTTTTTTATACTATCAATGAAATATTAAAATTACATATATGAAAAAAAGTAAATAAAAATAATTACTTACATTATTAATAATTATTTTACAATAATTTTTTACAATAATTTTAAAGTATTGAATGACAGTAAATTTTATTTTGTTTATATAATGTTTTATTATGAATCCTTTTCAAAGTTTAAAAAATTAAAAAAATTTATTAATTTATGGTCATATTTTATACATCATGTTTAAAATATTTCTTTTTCATTTTTTAATGAAACACTTTGTAAATTTATGATCATGTTTTATAAATCAGGTTTAAATTATTTCTTTTTCATTTTTTAATGAAACACTTTGTAAATTTATGATCATGTTCTATAAATCAGGTTTAAAATATTTCTTAATGAAACACTCTGCATAAATAATACTTTAAAATTAAATTTTTTTTTAAATTTATGATCATGCTTTGTAAATCAGATTTAAAATATTTCTTTTTCATTTTTGATTGAAACACTCTGTAGAAATAATACTTCAAAATTAAAATTTTTTTTTAAATTTATAATCATGTTTTATAAATCAGGCTTAAAATACTTATTATTAAAAATACTTATTACCTATTAAATCAGGTTAAGAATACTTATTAATCAATATATATAATACTTATTAATATAATACTTATTAATCAATTATATATAATACTTATTAATCAATTATATAAAATACTTATTAATCATAAATAAATCAATTATTAAATTAAAATACTTATTAAATCAGGTTTAAATACTGATTATAATTTGCTTATAAATCAAGTTTAAAATAATCCTTTTTCATTGAACACTCTGTAGATATAATACTTCAAAATTAATATTTTTTTTTATTTATGATCATGTTTTATAAATCAGGTTTAAAATACTTTTTAATTTTTTTATTGAAACACTGTAAATTTAACATATTTTATAAATAAAATTTAATATACTTCTTCGTCATTTTTGATTTAACATTCCGTTGAAATAAAATAGACAAAGATTTAAATTTTAAACTTTAAATGTTTTCACATATTACTTAAATGTAGTCATATATATACTATAAACTTTAAAATTTTAATGTATGCTTAATCATTTTTATCAAATGCACAATTATTTTATTCTAGACAATAAAATAAGAATATATTATGAATATTTCAATTTATTCAAATATTTCTTTTAATAATATCCGATTTAAATGTTGCAAAACTTTTATCACTCTAAAAATAATTCCAAAATTAAAACACTTACCCTTTTCTGCAATGCACCTGCAAGAACAGTTTCTTGATCTTGTCAGTTGAAATTGTCTTAGTTCTTCTCGTTTTCAATATGCAAATGAATTTCTGTTTAACAAACAGTTCATGTAATTATATTCAAAAGTACCCAGCTAAGTTGGTGCGCTTAAACTGCAAGTTTTTAATTCACTCTGTTTTATAACAGATTTTAATTCTGAGTTTTTATAGTTTTAAGCACACAGAAAATGTAATAATGCAATAAATGTCCTTTATTGCTATAAAAAAAACTTCTAATGCAGTTCATCAAAGTTTCATACTTTTATTTCCCATGTTCAACTTTATTTATAGCATTGTTTTAAAAGAAATTAAAGCCAATATTAATTTTCTAATTGTTGCAATTTAACTGGAACTGATTTTAAATTTTTGCTTAAACGTCACTCATTTTTTTATCGTTCATAAAATTCAAATGTTCCAATTTTTCAGTTATTTGAAGTCGATTGAATGCTCACAAAAACAGCAGTCCACACAAATAAAGCTTTGTTTTAATAAACGCAATGTTCCGGGTATTAAAGACTTAAAAAAACAAATAATGACGCGTAAATCAAAAAATAGTTCTTGATTGGGAGCTAAAAAAAGTTGTCGGAAGTTTGAGTTTAGAAAAACTTCCGCATCATGTCATGGAATTTGTGGCGGACAGATGACAAACTTCCGAGTTTGCAAGTTCGAAACGTGACACGCTGGAGATGAGCAAGAGCTGCATCCGAAAGGTTTGGAACTTCGTAAGAGTTTGGGACTCTATCGCGCGGTATTTGGAGGTTACAGCTGTTTCGAAGATTTGGAAAGTGATCTTGGCGCATGCGTGCTGAGGGCGGCGCCAAGACGGTCGCCAAAGTCGCAGGGATTTCGAGCGGCGCGCCAACGGAAAGTTTTCTCCCGGGAGTCAAAAAGTTTTACCGTCAACTGTTGCCGGGGAAAGGCATGGATGCTTTTAGGACGGTTTAAAAAGGCGCGAAGCTTGGTTTGAGACCAACCCGTGGCCCGCTTTCAGTATTTTTCCGGCCCGTGAGATTTATCACACTTTTACAACATATATTTACTTTATAATGGCCAAAGTAGTGAATACCAATGTATTAAAAAAATGCATTATGTGCGCATCCATTAACTGAAATTAAAAATTAATTTAATATTATTGTTATATATTATTATTATTATTTATTATTATTATTATTATTATTTAATATTATTGTTATTTATTATTATTATTATTATTATTATTTAATATTATTATTACTTTTAATTAATATCCATTAATTAAAAATTAATTTAATTTTAAAATAATATTCTTGCTAATATACAGTATGACTGATATTGCCAGTTTTATTTATGAGTTTACAGATATGAATTCGCAGAATAATTAAATTATATTCTGCGAATTCAAGATGCTTGCGCATCTTGAAACATCTAATATAACAGGTTCTGTGTTTCACTTTAAGTGATTTCAACGATGCAGTGACCATCCTTAAATGCGCGCAGTTGAATGCTGATAACAGAGCAAACCAAACTCTTAGTTGAAGTTGTTAGCTCTTTTGGTTCAACTTACACCTGCGAATCGTTTTTTTTTTTTCTTTTCCTAAAATGAAATTGACCCAACACAAAATATGCTCCAATATAACGGACACTAGCCAGCATCACCCATTACGATGTGCAAATACCCAAATTGAGATCGATTTGCAAAGGCTAAGTGAAAGAATGGATAAACAAATATCGCTCTAGTAAAATAAATATTTCTGAATGATTTCATTTTTTTATTTCGCTTATATTTATATATTTTTTATATTTCATTTTTAATGTTAGATATTTTTTTCAAATGTGCGTTTAGTATCATTATTATTATATTATTTATGTTCACATGTAAGAATAATAGTAAATACAATAATAATAACTCGTTATGTTTCAATTTTTCACTCCAAAAAAATGTCTACAGTGGAACTAAATCTAATATGGGGATATATAATTTTATATGCGGCCTGAGGAGTTAGGATGCATTTCCAAAGTGGCCCCTAAGATCATTTGGTTGGCCACCCCTGTTTTTGACTTAAACCAGGGGTGGGGCTTGATTTAAACCAGGGTTGCAAAGACTGCGGAGCGCATGATACTTTTTTATGTGTATGTGGACAGCTTTATCAATGTCCATTTTATTTAAGTAACACAACCAATAAATTTGTTTTGAAAGATTTTCAGATTTTGTTGAAAGTCTGAAACAGGCAACATGATGCAGTTTTAATTTAATAAAAAAAGGAAACGTTAGGAAAGTATTTTATTCATCTTATATTTTATTGCACAGGTGATGCCCGAGTGACCAGTGCTCTGGAGCTCGGGGCCACAGGTTTCAGGTTCGAGTTCCGACAGTGTCATGGATGTTTACAGTGGTTCGAGTTCCGACAATGCCATGGATGTTTACAGTGGTTCGAAATCCACTTTAAATTGTAGGTCCCGGTCTCATAGAATCGTAGAGCGTTGTGGGGGAGTGTTACTCGCGTCTATAGAATATTTTCAAGCTACGCGTGCCCCCTGGATAGTGATAAATGAATAAAAGCGTTCGTCGGTGCAGCCCACACGACATGCCTTCCTCAAGGCTAGTTTGTATTGGGCTGCTCACAAGGAAATGGTCAATACGACCCCAGTCCTCAACGTAATTAAATATATATATATATATATATATATATTTTTATTGCAGACTAGATCTTTTGTTCAATAAAATGCCAGTCCGGAGGGTTTGGATTGTCACTCTATGGTCATTTTGCGCACACTTTAGGCTAATTAGACCTGGACCTGCAGTTTAACATGGAGCGACTAACAAACATTCATGCCATTACCAGGATTCGAACCTGAAGGCTCTGGTATCAAAGGCAACATCTTACAGTTTTTAAACACAAACATTTACAGCTTTTAAAAATTTCTAATGTTTCATTTACACTTTTCATATTAAACTATGAACCTTCTTTAGTACACCGAATTTACTACATCAAACTTTTTTACGAACCGAACTATAATAATCACTTTTAACAAGAAACACCTCACTGGTGCCGTTGTTCTCTAGAATAATGGACATGAATTTCATTCCAGCGAAGTGCAACGCAATGGGTTGTTTTGTCGAAGAAAACACTGAAAATTCCACCTATGTAGTCCAACTATATATGAGAGACACCTTGTCACAATCTCAATTAAATCCACTCAATTTTGGAAACAGTGACTGCAACGCACGCCACCAACTTGAATCCAACTTTGTTTCCCTGTGTGCTACTTTTCGCGCTCTACCATTAGATCACGAATAGGACGTTAATATTACTATTATTACTATCACTGCCTCTAGAGCTGAGATGACCTACAATTTGAGGAAGGAAGTTGGGTTATTGCAATTTTGAACAAGCATCCCCAAATGCGGTATTTGGTAATTTCACATCTTCCTACCCACTTCCTCGAACCCAGCGGAACGCAACAGAAAACAAAGTTGATATCTACCATATAAATTATTTTGGCAAGGAAGGGCCATGTAATCCACCTTGGCAGAGTGCCATATAATCCCCCTTGACAAAATGCCATATAATTTCGCCTTGGCTAAGAAATGCCGTATAATTTTCTCTTGGTTAAGAAATGCCATATAATTTTATCTTGGTTTAGCAATGCTATATAATTTTCCCTTGGCTAAGAAATGCCATAAAACGAAGTTAATGTGTATCATATAATCTCCTTTGACAGAGTGCCATATAATCCCCCTTGACAAAGAAGTGCCATATAATTATCCTTGGCTAAGCAAGGCCATATAATTTCCCCTTGGCTAAGAAATGTCATATAATTTTCCCTTGGTTAAGAAATACCATATGATTTCCCCTTGGCTAAGAAATGCCATATGCCTCTTGACAAAAAAGTGCCACTTAATTCCTCCTTTTCAATGAAGTGCTATTTAATTCCCTGTTGGCAAAAAAGTTCTTTATAATTCCCTTCAGGAAAGAAGTACCTTATAATCAATCTTAGCAAGAAAGTGCCATTTAATTCCCTAGTTGCAAAAAAGTTATTTATAATCTCCCTTAGCAGAGTGCCATATAGTTAATTACCTTTGGCTAAGAAATGCCATATAATTTTTCTTTGTCTGAGAAATGCCCTATAATTCCCTCTTGGCAAAGAAGTTCTATTTAATTCCTTCTTGGCAAAGAAGTGCCATTTAATTCCCTTTTTTTCAACGAAGTGCTATTTAATTCCTTCTTGACAAAGAAGTTCTTTATAATTCCCCTCGGGAAAGAAGTGCCATATGATTCCCCTTGGGAAACAAGGGCCATATAATCCTCCTTGACAATAATAATAATATAATCCACTATATAATCCACTTTGCCATAATAATCCACTTTGACATTTTTAAGTCTTCAAGCAAGATGCCGTATTAACATAATGATAAATGTTGTCGTGTTGCAATTCAGAAAACAGCCAAATCTTAACACAAAAAAAGCAAAAAACTAACCAGGACTGGATTATACGTCCTGTGTTATTTTATATGTTAATGCAATCCGATTTCCCAATACAGAACTGCAGTCATATCCAACATTCCAAACTTATAAACGAATTTTCTAAAAGAGCCAGCATGTCCCTTTTATGCTCAGTTTTCTATACAAATCTTTAGTAAACAACTTTGTTTTCTGTACAATAAAAACTTTTCTGCTATAATTCTCGGAAAAAAAGTGAAACTTCTTTGCCTGTTAGTAGGAAATTTTCGAAAAAGAATTCAACGTGTCTAGACAGGCAGTGCGTTCATTTCTTACGCTCTTCTGAAGAAGTTTGGGGCTGTGATGAAGAGAGAAAAACATTCTTTTGACTTTAATAGAGAATATCTCCAAACATTCTTTTGACTTTAATAGAGAATATCTCCAAACATTCTTTTGACTTTAATAGAGAATATCTCCAAACATTCTTTGGTATTTACTTTAATAAAGAATATCTCCAAAATTCTGTGATTGAGACACAAAATCAGAAAAGCCATATTCATAAGTTTCTGAGGATTCATCTTTATATTTCGCCAATTTATAGAATTAGTCAATTTATATTACAGTAAATTGCATTAAATACGATAAAAAAAAATTGATATTGAACTATTTAAAGTGTTAGAAGTTCAATTAGTATCATTTTTAAACAGTAAATTATTTCTGAAATTTAGATTAATATTTTTATTAATATACAATTAGTAAATTTATACTGCAATAAATTGCATTAAATACGATAAAATAAATAAAAATTGGTAATGAATTATTTAAGGTGTTAGAAGTTCAATCAGTTGTAGTTTTTAAATCGTAAATTAATATTTTTACGTATTAATACAATTAGTCTATTTAGTCAATTAATCAATTTAGTCAATTAGTCAATTTATACTATAGTAAGGTGCATCAAATACGATAGATAAATAAAAATTGGTATTGAATTATTTAAAGTGTTAGAAGTTCAATAAGTTGTATTTTAAACAATAAATTATTTCTGGAATTTAGATTAATATTTTTGGAAATTTAGGAAAACTTCCGTTGTTGAGAATTTAATTATTTTATTATCTTAATTTCAAAGTCTTTATCATAATTCAAAATATTTTCTTTATTCATAGTAAAAATAACGAAAATACTTTAAAAAGTTACTAATTGCTCGAATTTTTAAATATTAATTTTATTGAAATTTACTAAATTAAATCGAACAATCACATGACATTTTTTTTTACTTTTGAATAAGTCACATTTCGGAGAAACTTTCTTAAAATGAAAAGCGGCATTATTAGAATAATAAATAAATTCTAAAAAAATTAGTGCATTAGGAAACAATCGTGTTAATCAACATTAATTTAATATAAGTATATAACAATTAACAATCAACATTAATATAAGTATATATGATTTTTTATTACTTTAAATTCTTGAATTGTTTACATATATGCTAGTTAGCATAAATTAGTTTTGAAAGTATTATACAAGTTGAAAATGTAATTACTGGCCAATGCAGTACATCAAAACTGTAAGTTTTAGAAAACGTAATGATTCTCTACTTGTGTCTTGACCTAACCTAAATCACAAACCTAAACCACGCCACCCTAAAAACCACCCTAACCAAACCACCCTAACCTCACTAACCTAAACCAAACCCAAATCATGGCCTAGTGATAACATGTGTAAAGCTAGTGAGAAGGATGGTGAAGGTTTGAATCTGCGTTGCAGTCAATAATTTCAAAACGAGCAGAAGACACTGAAGTTTTCGAAAGGCAGTTTTTCCTCCCAAAGTCCATTAGGGCAACATTGATCCACCTACCTTGTCCAATCGAAATCGTGTTACTTGTTATATAATAGCAAGTTTAGTGAGTTTATGGATCGACGTGCAGGACTGTTACTGCCTCTGAACAGTAACAAAAATAAATAATTTAAATAAAAAAACAAAAGTAACTGAATTTTTTGAAAGGCATTTTACTTCCCAACATCCATTAGATCAACATTGTCCCATCGAAATCACGTTATCCATTGTAAAATAGCAAGTTTAGTGGGTTCATAGGACGAAGGGCAAAACTGCTGGTGCCACTAAAGATATTTTTTCTTTCCATCATCCGTAAGATCAACATTTACCAACCTGCCTTATCCAACCGAAATCGTGTTACCTATTATAAAAAAGCAAGTTTAATGGTTCATGGATGGACATGCAGAATTGTTAGTGCTTCTGCATTGTAACAAAAATAAATAATTTAAACAAAATAAGAAAAGATAAAGTAATTGAAAAGGCAATTTTCTTCCCAACGTCCATCAGAGCAAAATAGACCCATTTCCTTTGTCCCACCGAAACCATGTTACCCATTATAAAGTAGCAAGTTTAGTCGGTTCATAGATCGACAGACAAAACTGTTGGTAACATTGAATAAGGTAAAGAAATGCATTTTTTCAAAAGGCATTTTTTTTCTTTCCATCATCTATATGAGTAACATTGACCAACCTACCTTGCTCCATGGAAATCGTGTTGTCTATTATACAATAGCAAGTTTAATGGTTCATAGATGGACATGCAGAATTGTTAGTGCTCCTGAACTGTGATAAAAAAAAAATTAACAAAATAAGAAAAAAATAAAGTAATTCAAAGGGCATCTTTTCTTCCCAAAGTCCATCAGAGCAACATAGACCATTTACTTTTTCGCACCAAAATCATGTTACCCATTACAAAGTAGCAAGTGGGGTTTGTGGACCGATGAGCAGAACTGTGTGTATCCAAATAAGATAAGTAAAAGGCAACTGAAATTTTCGAAACACATTTTTTCTCCTGGGGTGCAACAGTAGATCTACCCTCCCCCAGGGTGCACCCTAGTAACGTCCTAGGCGGTTAAAAGATCTACTACTATCGACATGTAGCAACGCTCCAAGAGTGATTACCTTCGTGTAGGCTGAATGTCTTGCAATGCCATGCGGGCTTCCTGTCCCAATCTAAGAAAGTTGAGATTCAACATTTCCGATTACGATGCTGAGACTTGTGGTTGGCTATGACTGTTATCGAGCCATCTGCACCCCATTGGAAATTTTGATAGCCCAAATTGCCCGCTGTGTAGGAAAGACGAGATCATGGACAGACACCACATAGCAGGATGACCGGCCTTGCTTGGGGACTCTGAAGTGAAAAGATATTGGTGAACTAGAATTTTGTTGATGATACAATGACTTTTTTCTCTTATTGGTTTCTTTTTACTTGTGTGTGTTTTACGCTGTTTTGATCCCGTAAGAGTTTGTCATTTTCTCTTGCCATTGGAAACAAAAAAAAAAAAAAAAAAAAAAAAACGACATCTGAACGACATTGACCAACCTACCTTGTCCCCCTGAAATCAAGTAGCCCATTATAAAACTTCAAGTTTAGTGGGTACATGGATCGAAATGCAGAATTGTTAGAGCCTCCTAGCTGTAACAAAATTAAATAATTCAAATATAATACAATAAAAGGTAACCGAAGTTTTTGAAAAGCATTATTTCTCCTCATGCAGAAAGGATCAACGGTGCTTTAACGAAGTGGTTTATCCACCACTGTAAAGTAGAATTATCAAACAATTAAACAATTAAACGAGTTTATAAAAATATTAATTTAAACAAATTAAATAATTCCAACCAACCTAAAATTTGTGACAGTTTTGTATCTACAAATATGCTTCATTCTTTAATAAAAGAATTGAAACAGCTGAATTTTCTAAGAGCAAAAAACGCAAAGAAATTGAGATGCCACTGGATAATGCAATAAATGTTTAAGGATGCTTTGAGCTCCTCAGCGACATTCTGATTGACGCAATGAAACGAATAGAAAACTCCCTTCCTAACGATATCCACCAAAACGCACTCTCCATCTTTGGCACACATAAAAAGAATGCGTTGGGCGTTTTTCTCCGTGTATTCCTCTTCTTAAGAGTCTGGAGACTTTCATCTCCTACAGTCTGCGCGGTCGCATTTCCAAGAGGCCCTCCCCCATTCCATCAAGTGTCTACAGAAAGATGAGCTCATCATTTCAGCACAGAATGAGCTTTTTTATCCCTCTTTTTTTCCCTGTCGGGGATTTTTTTTTACTTGAAGTATAATATTCATTTTCCCGGAAATCGACGACCTGTTCTGTCTTCTAGCTCGATGACGCACGGATGGCAAATAAAAGTGGCTCCTTCCAAACTGCAGCGTGTTTTCTGTTGCCTCCATTGACTTTGAAGATTTAATTTCGGCATCGTGGGATCTTCCTGGAACATGGATATTGAAATTTTTCTTAATCGAATCCTAGAAGTTTCTCAGAATCCTTTTTGAATCCGAATAAGCATGGAATTTGAAACCGGCTTTGGTTTATTATATCGATTTCTAAAGAGCTAAGCATAGATTATTTTTTAAAAATAAGTAATACGACATTTTATTTTCAATTTTTAAGGAAGCAAATTGTCAGCAGACGGTTGTAAGAAACAAACAGTTATATTTATATATAATGTCTGTGATATTTTTGTTTCAAAACCATATTTTATCAGTCTGGTAGTTCTTTACGAAATTTAACTTTCCTAATACAGACTAGGCATTGATTTGATTATTATTTTATTTGCATCTAGGTGTTTGTTAAAAAATTTTTAATTTAATGCTTTTTATCTGTAATTTGTTGACAATTTTGCTAATACTAATTTAAATTTCCATTTAATAATAATAATAGGTATTTTTAATAATAATATAGTCATATGTATTTTTATAAGCGAACGACATTTATTAAATACTACTAACTTTTTTTTTCTTCTCCGCGCATCGAGATAATTTTCATCAGATTATTTTTAAATCAGGATGGTCGAGTGGCTAGCGGTCTGGCGCGCAGACCCACAGGTGTCAGATTCGAGTCCCGGTGGGGCCATTGATGTTTGTAGCGGTTCGGAATCCCCTTTAAATTGTAGGTCTCGGTCTATTTAGCCCTCGTGTGCACAAGATGACCGTAGAGCGACAAACCAAACCAAACCAACGAAGAGGTTTATCTACCACTGTAAAGTAGAATTATTATAATTAAACGAGTTTGTATAAGTTTATAAAAATATTAATTTAAGCGAAATAAATAACCAACTTAAAATTTATGACAACTTTGTAACTACAAACATACAGTTCTTTTGCTTGATTCTTTAATAAAAAACTGGAACAGCTGAATTTCTTAAGAACAGAAGACGCAAAGAAATTGAGATGCCGCTGGATAATGCAATAAAAGTTTAAGGATGCTTTGAGCTCCTCAGCGACATTCTGATTGAAGCAATGAAATGAATAGAAAACTCCCTTCCTAACGATATTCACCAAAACGCACTCGCCATCTTTGGCACACATAAAAAGAATGCGTTGGGCGTTTTTCTCCGTGTATTCCTCTTCTTAAGAGTCTGGAGACTTTCATCTCCTACAGTCTGCGCGGTCGCATTTCCAAGAGGCCCTCCCCCATTCCATCAAGTGTCTACAGAAAGATGAGCTCATCATTTCAGCACAGAATGAGCTTTTTATCCCTCTTTTTTTCCCTGTCGGGGATTTTTTTACTTGAAGTATAATATTCATTTTCCCGGAAATCGACGACCTGTTCTGTCTTCTAGCTCGATGACGACACGGATGGCAAATAAAAGTGGCTCCTTCCAAACTGCAGCGTGTCTTCTGTTGCCTCCATTGAGTTTGAAGATTTAATTTCGGCAGCGTGAGCTCTTCGTGCAACAGGGATATTGAAATGTTTCTTAATCGAATCCTGGAAGTTTCTCCGAACCCTTTTGGAAACCTAATAAGCATGATATTTGAAACCGGGTTTTGGTTTATTATATAGATTTCTAGAGAACTAAGCATAGATTATCTTTTAAAAGTAAGTAATACGACATTCTATTTTCAATTTTCAAGGAAGTAAATTTTTAGCAGACGGTTGTATTAAAAAAAATATATGTTTATATATATATATAGATATATAATGTATCCAATATTTTGTTTCAAAAGCAAATTTTATCAGTCTGGTAGTTTCTTACGAAATTTAACTTTCCTAATACACTCTAGGCATTGATTTAATTATTCCTTTTATTTTGTGTGTCAAAGTAATTGTTAAAGTTTTGTTAATTTAATGTTTTTTATCTGTAGATTTTTTTAAAATTTGCAAATGTCATTTATAATTTCCATTTAATAATAGGTATTTTTAACAACGAACGACATTTATTGAATATTACGAACTTATTTCCTTCTCTGCGCGCTCGCGGTTTAATAGCCAATTGGCTAGCGCTCTGGCCTTTGGTACCATAGGCCAGAGCTTCAGGTTCGAATCCTGGCTAAGGCATAGATGTTTATGAGTGGTTCGGAATCCACGTTAATCTGTAGGTCCCCGTATAACTAGCCTAAAGTGTACACAAACTGACAGTAGAACGAACTACCAAACCTAAACTTACGATCATATTTGACCGGGACCTGTGGTTTAAAAGGGAATCCGAACCACTACAAACATCCATGCCACCACCGGGATTCAAACCCGAAACCTGTGATATCGTGCGCCAGAGCGCTAGCATCTCGGTCATCAGGACTCTTAATTTAACTATAATAAGATAAAAGGTAACATAAGTTTTTGAAGAGCATTATTTCTTCCCATGTCTAAAGGAACAACGTGCTCCCACAAAGTGTGCGGCCTGATGGCCAAATAGCTACCGCTCTGGTCTTTGGTACCACAGACTTCAGGTTCGAATCCTGCCGGTGACATGGATGTTTATTAGGTGTTCGGAATCCACATTAAATTGTAGGTTCCGGTCTAATTAGCTTCAAGCGTGCAGAAGATGACCGTAGAGCGGCAAACCAACCAACGAAGTGTTTTATCAACGACTGTAAAGTAGTATTACCATAATTAAACGAGTTTGGAGAAGTTTATAAAAATATTAATTTAAACAAAATAAATAACCAACCTAAAATTTGTAACAGTTTCGTAGCTACAAATATGCATCTCTTTTGCTACATTCTTTAATAAAAGAATTAAAACAGCTGAATTTTCTAAGAACAGAAGACGCAAAGAAATTGAGATGCCGCTGGATAATGCAATAAAAGTTTAAGGATGCTTTGAGCTCCTCAGCGACATTCTGATTGAAGCAATGAAATGAATAGAAAACTCCCTTCCTAACGATATTCACCAAAACGCACTCGCCATCTTTGGCACACATAAAAAGAATGCGTTGGGCGTTTTTCTCCGTATATTCCTTTTCTTAAGAGTCTGGAGACTTTCATCTCCTACAGTCTGCGCGGTCGCATTTCCAAGAGGCCCTCCCCCATTCCATCAAGTGTCTACAGAACGATGAGCTCATCATTTCAGCACAAAATGGGTTTTATCCCTCTTTTTTTCCCTGTCGGGGATTTTCTTTCTCTTTTTACTTGAAGTATAATATTCATTTTCCGGGAAATCGACGACCTGTTCTGTCTTCTAGCTCGATGACGCACGGATGGCAAATAAAAGTGGCTCCTTCCAAACTGCAGCGTGTTTTCTGTTGCCTCCATTGACTTTGAAGATTTAATTTCGGCATCGTGGGATCTTCCTGGAACATGGATATTGAAATTTTTCTTAATCGAATCCTAGAAGTTTCTCAGAATCCTTTTTGAATCCGAATAAGCATGGAATTTGAAACCGGCTTTGGTTTATTATATCGATTTCTAAAGAGCTAAGCATAGATTATTTTTTAAAAATAAGTAATACGACATTTTATTTTCAATTTTTAAGGAAGCAAATTGTCAGCAGACGGTTGTAAGAAACAAACAGTTATATTTATATATAATGTCTGTGATATTTTGTTTCAAAACCATATTTTATCAGTCTGGTAGTTCTTTACGAAATTTAACTTTCCTAATACAGACTAGGCATTGATTTGATTATTATTTTATTTGCATCTAGGTGTTTGTTAAAAAATTTTTAATTTAATGCTTTTTATCTGTAATTTGTTGACAATTTTGCTAATACTAATTTAAATTTCCATTTAATAATAATAATAGGTATTTTTAATAATAATATAGTCATATGTATTTTTATAAGCGAACGACATTTATTAAATACTACTAACTTTTTTTCTTCTCCGCGCATCGAGATAATTTTCATCAGATTATTTTTAAATCAGGATGGTCGAGTGGCTAGCGGTCTGGCGCTCAGACCCACAGGTGTCAGATTCGAGTCCCGGTGGGGCCATTGATGTTTGTAGCGGTTCGGAATCCCCTTTAAATTGTAGGTCTTGGTCTATTTAGCCCTCGTGTGCACAAGATGACCGTAGAGCGACAAACCAAACCAAACCAACGAAGAGGTTTATCTACCACTGTAAAGTAGAATTATTATAATTAAACGAGTTTGTATAAGTTTATAAAAATATTAATTTAAGCGAAATAAATAACCAACTTAAAATTTATGACAACTTTGTAACTACAAACATACAGTTCTTTTGCTTGATTCTTTAATAAAAAAAAACTGAACAGCTGAATTTCTTAAGAACAGAAGACGCAAAGAAATTGAGATGCCGCTGGATAATGCAATAAAAGTTTAAGGATGCTTTGAGCTCCTCAGCGACATTCTGATTGAAGCAATGAAATGAATAGAAAACTCCCTTCCTAACGATATTCACCAAAACGCACTCGCCATCTTTTTGGCACACATAAAAAAAAGAATGCGTTGGGCGTTTTTCTCCGTGTATTCCTCTTCTTAAGAGTCTGGAGACTTTCATCTCCTACAGTCTGCGCGGTCGCATTTCCAAGAGGCCCTCCCCATTCCATCAAGTGTCTACAGAAAGATGAGCTCATCATTTCAGCACAGAATGAGCTTTTTTATCCCTCTTTTTTTCCCTGTCGGGGATTTTTTTTACTTGAAGTATAATATTCATTTTCCCGGAAATCGACGACCTGTTCTGTCTTCTAGCTCGATGACGACACGGATGGCAAATAAAAGTGGCTCCTTCCAAACTGCAGCGTGTCTTCTGTTGCCTCCATTGAGTTTGAAGATTTAATTTCGGCAGCGTGAGCTCTTCGTGCAACATGGATATTGAAATGTTTCTTAATCGAATCCTGGAAGTTTCTCCGAACCCTTTTGGAAACCTAATAAGCATGATATTTGAAACCGGGTTTTGGTTTATTATATAGATTTCTAGAGAACTAAGCATAGATTATCTTTTAAAAGTAAGTAATACGACATTCTATTTTCAATTTTCAAGGAAGCAAATTTTTAGCAGACGGTTGTATTAAAAAAATATATATGTTTATATATATATATATATAAATATATATATATATATATATATATATAATGTATCCAATATTTTGTTTCAAAAGCAAATTTTATCAGTCTGGTAGTTCCTTACGAAATTTAACTTTCCTAATACACTCTAGGCATTGATTTAATTATTCCTTTTATTTTGTGTGTCAAAGTAATTGTTAAAGTTTTGTTAATTTAATGTTTTTTATCTGTAGATTTTTTTTTAAATTTGCAAATGTCATTTATAATTTCCATTTAATAATAGGTATTTTTAACAACGAACGACATTTATTGAATATTACGAACTTATTTCCTTCTCTGCGCGCTCGCGGTTTAATAGCCAATTGGCTAGCGCTCTGACCTTTGGTACCATAGGCCAAAGCTTCAGGTTCGAATCCTGGCTAAGGCATAGATGTTTATGAGTGGTTCGGAATCCACGTTAATCTGTAGGTCCCGTATAACTAGCCTAAAGTGTACACAAACTGACAGTAGAACGAACTACCAAACCTAAACTTACGATCATATTTGACCGGGACCTGTGGTTTAAAAGGGAATCCGAACCACTACAAACATCCATGCCACCACCGGGATTCAAACCCGAAACCTGTGATATCGTGCGCCAGAGCGCTAGCATCTCGGTCATCAGGACTCTTAATTTAACTATAATAAGATAAAAGGTAACATAAGTTTTTGAAAAGCATTATTTCTTCCCATGTCTAAAGGAACAACGTGCTCCCACAAAGTGTGCGGCCTGATGGCCAAATAGCTACCGCTCTGGTCTTTGGTACCACAGACTTCAGGTTCGAATCCTGCCGGTGACATGGATGTTTATTAGGTGTTCGGAATCCACATTAAATTGTAGGTTCCGGTCTAATTAGCTTCAAGCGTGCAGAAGATGACCGTAGAGCGGCAAACCAACCAACGAAGTGTTTTATCAACGACTGTAAAGTAGTATTACCATAATTAAACGAGTTTGGAGAAGTTTATAAAAATATTAATTTAAACAAAATAAATAACCAACCTAAAATTTGTAACAGTTTCGTAGCTACAAATATGCATCTCTTTTGCTACATTCTTTAATAAAAGAATTAAAACAGCTGAATTTTCTAAGAACAGAAGACGCAAAGAAATTGAGATGCCGCTGGATAATGCAATAAAAGTTTAAGGATGCTTTGAGCTCCTCAGCGACATTCTGATTGAAGCAATGAAATGAATAGAAAACTCCTTCCTAACGATATTCACCAAAACGCACTCGCCATCTTTGGCACACATAAAAAGAATGCGTTGGGCGTTTTTCTCCGTATATCCTCTTCTTAAGAGTCTGGAGACTTTCATCTCCTACAGTCTGCGCGGTCGCATTTCCAAGAGGCCCTCCCCCATTCCATCAAGTGTCTACAGAAAGATGAGCTCATCATTTCAGCACAGAATGAGCTTTTTATCCCTCTTTTTTTCCCTGTCGGGGATTTCTTTTTACTTGAAGTATAATATTCATTTTCCCGGAAATCGACGACCTGTTCTGTCTTCTAGCTCGATGACGACACGGATGGCAAATAAAAGTGGCTCCTTCCAAACTGCAGCGTGTTTTCTGTTGCCTCCATTGACTTTGAAGATTTAATTTCGGCATCGTGGGATCTTCCTGGAACATGGATATTGAAATGTTTCTTAATCGAATCCTAGAAGTTTCTCAGAATCCTTTTTGAATCCGAATAAGCATGGAATTTGAAACCGGCTTTGGTTTATTATATCGATTTCTAAAGAGCTAAGCATAGATTATTTTTTAAAAATAAGTAATACGACATTTTATTTTCAATTTTTAAGGAAGCAAATTGTCAGCAGACGGTTGTAAGAAACAAACAGTTATATTTATATATAATGTCTGTGATATTTTGTTTCAAAACCATATTTTATCAGTCTGGTAGTTCTTTACGAAATTTAACTTTCCTAATACAGACTAGGCATTGATTTGATTATTATTTTATTTGCATCTAGGTGTTTGTTAAAAAATTTTTAATTTAATGCTTTTTATCTGTAATTTGTTGACAATTTTGCTAATACTAATTTAAATTTCCATTTAATAATAATAATAGGTATTTTTAATAATAATATAGTCATATGTATTTTTATAAGCGAACGACATTTATTAAATACTACTAACTTTTTTTCTTCTCCGCGCATCGAGATAATTTTCATCAGATTATTTTTAAATCAGGATGGTCGAGTGGCTAGCGGTCTGGCGCGCAGACCCACAGGTGTCAGATTCGAGTCCCGGTGGGGCCATTGATGTTTGTAGCGGTTCGGAATCCCCTTTAAATTGTAGGTCTCGGTCTATTTAGCCCTCGTGTGCACAAGATGACCGTAGAGCGACAAACCAAACCAAACCAACGAAGAGGTTTATCTACCACTGTAAAGTAGAATTATTATAATTAAACGAGTTTGTATAAGTTTATAAAAATATTAATTTAAGCGAAATAAATAACCAACTTAAAATTTATGACAACTTTGTAACTACAAACATACAGTTCTTTTGCTTGATTCTTTAATAAAAAACTGGAACAGCTGAATTTCTTAAGAGCAGAAACCGCAAAGAAATTGAGATGTCGCTGGATAATGCAATAAAACTTAAAGGATGCTTTGAGCTCCTCGACGCCTCAGCGACATTCTGATTGAAGCAATGAAATGAATAGAAAACTCCCTTCCTAACGATATCCACCAAAACGCACTCTCCATCTTCGGCACACACAAAAATAATGCGTTAGGCGTTTTTCTCCGTGTATTCCTTTTCTTAAGAGTCTGGAGACTTTCATCTACAGTCCGCGCTGTCGCATTTCCAAGAGGCCCTCCCCATTCCATCAAGTGTCTACAGAACGATGAGCTCATCATTTCAGCAGAGAAGGGGCTTTTTTATCCCTCTTTTTTTCCCTGTCGGGGATTTTATTTTTACTTGAAGTATAATATTCATTTTCCCGGAAATCGACGACCTGTTCTGTCTTCTAGCTCGATGACGACACGGATGGGAAATAAAAGTGGCTCCTTCCAAATTGAAGCGTGTTTTCTGTTGCCTCCATTGAGTTTGAAGATTTAATTTCGGCAACGTGGGAGCTTCGAGGAATTAGGATATTGAAATTTTGCTTAATCGAATCCTGGAAGTTTCTCGAACCCTTTTTGAAAACGAATAAGCATGATATTTGTAACCGCGTTTGGTTTATTATATAGATTTCTAGAGAACTAAGCATGGATTCTTTTTTATAAATAAGTAGTACGACATTTTATTTTCAATTTTCAAGGAAGCAAATCGTTAGCAGACGGTAGTAAGAAACAAACATATATATATATATAATGTCTGTGATATTTTGTTTCAAAACGATATTTTATCAGTCTGGTAGTTCTTTACGAAATTTAACTTTCCTTATACAGACTAAGCATTGATTTGATTATTCCTTTATTTGTGTCTAGGTGTTTGTATAAATTTTGTTAATTTAATGCTTTTTATCTGTAATTTCATTAAAATTTTGCAAATATTATTTTAAATTTCCATTTAATAATAGTAATAATAATGATAGATATAATAGTAATAATAATGATAGATATAATAGTAATAATAATGATAGATATAATAGTAATAATAATTATAATGATAGATATAATAATAATAATAATTATAATGATAGATATAATAATAATAATAATTATAATGATAGATATAATAATAATAATAATGATAGATATAATAGTAATAATAATGATAGATATAATAGTAATAATAATGATAGATATAATAGTAATAATAATGATAGATATAATAGTAATAATAATCATAGATATAATAGTAATAATAATAGATAGAATATTACGAACTTTAAGTAATATTTGCAAAATTTTAACAAAATTACAGATAAAAACAAAGTATATTTTGAATTAATAACTTTACCTTGAGAAAATTTACATAAAGTCTACTTAGGTAACAATGTCAAATTGCAGTTCTTTATAAAGTCAACTCCATAATTTTTCACTCTCTAAAATATTCCTCAATTACTTTGAAGACAAGTCATTGGAATATCCTAAGATTTTTTTAATTACTAAAATTGTCCACTATTTGTCACATGAAAATATTTACAATAGAAAAGATGAAAATGTTGAAGATTGTCCTCACTCAAAACACACTAGAATGAATGAAATTTAAAAAAAAACAAATTTAAAAACCAAATCTGCAGGAAATTAATAAAAAGGACGAATTATTAGACAGTAGCCAAGATTAAAGAAAACTAACTTGAATTAAAATGTCCTTTCAATGTTCCTCTGTTCTATAAATTAAATGAATAGGTGACTGACATATTTTGATCAGTAAAGCAAAAAAAACCCAGAAAATCGCACGAACAATGAAAAAAAAAAAAAAAATCAAGGACAGTGCAGAGTTCACATAAGTCAGGTATTACTCTATTTATATAAAGTACATAATTTTATGTACGAATGACAATCCTAAATATTTAATAAATCACATTTTGAAATACCAATCAGACTTTTAAAACACTAATCATATATTAAAAACACTAATTACATATTAGAAAAACTAATCACATTTTTAAAATACTAATCGCATTTTTAAAATACTAATCGCATTTTTAAAACACTAATCGCATTTTTAAAACACTAATCGCATTTTTAAAATACTAATCGCATTTTTAAAATACTAATCGCATTTTTAAAACACTAATCGCATATTAAAAACACTAATCACATATTAAAAACACTAATGACACTTTTAAAATACTAATCACAGCTTTAAAAACACTAATCACAGCTTTAAAAACACTAATCACAGCTTTAAAAACACTAATCACAGCTTTAAAAACACTAATCACAGCTTTAAAACACTAATAGCAGCTTTAAAACATTAAATAACACATTGAAAATAAATACTAATCCCACTCTGAAAATACTAAACATACTTTGAAAATAGTTAAGTAATGTTCATGCATTTATTTTTGAGAAAATTTCTTTGAACCAAATAAGTAGTAGATGGTTGGTTTCTTTAAGATAAGATATCGTGTAAGGAAACGGAGTTTAATTATTACTATTTCTACAAGAATGATATTATGGTGATAAAAGTGGAGTTTTTTTGGGAGAGGGTACTCCTTTTATTATAAAATTTTAATTTTAATTTTAAAATTAAATATTAATCAAACTAAATAGTCAATGGTCGTCTCTCTATAGATCTTCATTAAATAAATTAATTTTAATCGATAAGAAAAAAAAAGTTCGTGAATCGAAACTCATAACCAGACGTTTTTAAAATCAATAAAAAGTTTTTTACTGCTTTTTCCAATGAAAATATAGCGATTTAATGAAGAAAATTTTCACAAATGTTCACTATATATGGCGGTTTTGTGATTTCATATAATACAAAACAAAAATTATATCGATGCATATCATTATATTTTGTAAAAACCAGCAATTACTTTGATTATAATAAAGAACTACACTTAAAAATTAACTAGCATAATTAAAATTTCAATGAAGAAGAACAGCAAAAACTCACTTCAAACTAAAAAAAAAACCACAGTTCCAACTAAATCCAATTAAAGACTGAACTCACGATACTTGATCCAAGAGGAAAAAGAAGAATTGGATGCGTCAGTACCAATCCCTATATTCCCTATATTGTTCATAGCATACAACTGTGAAACGCGAGATTTTATTTGCAGATGGAATTTCATTCATTTACCCTGATAATTGGTGAATAAATAGGGTAAATAAATGAATAATTATGATAAATAATTTAAGTCATATATAAGTCTAACTATGGCGTTATTTTCTAATTTAAATTACATGGCCTAATTACTATTGTAATTTAATGGCATTAGTATTATATTTGACTTATTCTTTCTTCTTCATTGGCGCAACAGCCCCATGGTGGGCCAAAACCGTCTACCTACTGACAAATTTAGACAGGAGATGTTTTTCTTTTTTACATGGTAGGGTTTTAAGCCCTACGCCCAACAGGCATTTTGTGACCAGGATCTATAATTTAGAGAGGATTTCGAACCACTACAAGCATCCATGGCACCGGCGGGACTCGAACCCGAAAAATGTGCCACTTTGCGCCAGAGAGCTAGTCACTTGGCCCCTAGGCACCATATTAGGCATACCAGGCAGACTTAATTACTATTGTAATATGACGTTTGACTTGTATATGATTTAATTAACATTTTAATATAACTTTGATTTGTATATGATTTCATTACCATTGTAATATGGCGTTTTACTGATATATGACTTAATTACGATTGTAATTTAATGATGCTAGGCTTATATGCTTATATTACTCATATATGACTATTGCAATTTAAGTCATATAAAAGTCTGTTTATGACTTTAATTTTAAAAGATTCAAACGCATTGAAATAGAAAACAGGATTATTGCAAAACCACATTCTTGGAAAAATTTATACGTTAACAATAAAAATTGTGTAAAAGTCTAAAATTTTGAACACAACTTTCATTGCATTTATGATATTTCATTTTTCTGAATTCGAAATCTGTAAAAGATAAAAAACATTTTCGAAAGAATGATTTTACATTAATTCTTCTCGCCTTATCCAGGATATTAAAAATAAATTTTACAGATGCCGCAAAAAGGTTTAACCTGAACAAGAGCATTCAAAAAAGAATCGCCTAACAAAATAGAAATATGAAAGCTGTTAAGCTGCCTGAGGAACTCCAAACATGGCTCTTTATAATCTTCGTGGTTGTTTATGAACGTCTGACTGGGCTCTGTGACGCTCTACAGTCATATGAGACAGGGACCTACAGCTTAAAGTGAATTCCGAACCACTAACAAACATCCATGCCACTACCGTGACACGAATCCGAAACCTGTGGCGCTTAGCGCCAGAGAGCTCGTTCACTCGTTCACCAGACGACATATTTGACTTAATTATTATTGTAATATCACGTTTGCCTTATATATGATTTAACTAAGATTGCAAATGTATAATGGGCTTATACATAACTTAATTACTGTTGCAATATGATGTTTGACTTATATATGACTTAGTTACGATTGTAAATGAATAATGGATTTATGCATGACTCAATTATGATTGTAATTTAATGACGTCAGACTTATTATTATTGTAATTTAATGATATTAGACTTATATATGACTTAATTAATATTGTAATATGACGTTTGACATATATATGACTTAGTTACGATTGTAATTTAATGACGTCAGACTTATTACTGTCGTAATTGTTAATTAATTACTATTATAGTTTAATGATATTAAATTTATATGTTACTTAATTACTATTGTACTTTTAATCATAAAAGTATATCCATGACATTACTTTTAAAAGATTGTAAAGCATTGAAACAGAAAACAGGAATGTTACAAAACAGAATTCTTGGAAAAATTTACACTTTCAAAATGAAATTTGTATAAAAGTCTGAAATTATGAACACAACTTTCATTCCAATTACGATATTTCATATTCCAGAATTCGAAATCTGTAAAAGATAAAATCATTTCGAAAAGAATAATTTTCCATTAATTCTTCTTGCCTTAAAAAGATTTAACCTTAACAAGAGCATTCAAAAAAGAATCGCGTAATAAAATAGAAATATGAAAGCTGTTAAGTTGCTTGAGAAAGTCCAGACACGGTTCTTTATAATCTTCGTGGTTGTTTATGAACGTAATGGTTAAGTAAGCTTCCATCGCTATTTTAGCTTCTTTTCGCATTTGCGTAACAAATTAGGATCATCTTCTGCTCATCCCAGAACAGAGGAAACTCTTTTGTAAAGAGCTGGTAGTATTTTCAAGATCCATGTATAATAAAAATAGTATGAAAACTTTTGGTAATATACATAATAAGTAATATAAACTTGTAGTAATATTTAGATATATAACATAAAACTTTCGTTTATAACTTTTGGTAATCTTTCAATTCTAACTTCTTATGGTAACTGCTTTGGAAAATGTTTTAAAAAATTTTAAATTCTTACTTAACTTGTCGAGAGTGGCCTAGCGTATAGTAGTACGTTGAGTTCTCGAACACTGAGAGTAGGTTTTGAAACCCAAGAATTGAAGTCAATGAAAGCCTAGATTTCAAGTGTCGAGATTAGGAATGTGCGAGATAAATCCGTCGACCGGAAAGCTCTTCATATTCTTAGGATCGTGCGCACTCCATAGATGCCAACCTTGGAGTGAGGGAGGATTTGAGTACAATGTCTGTACAAAATGTGAGGTACAATGTAACAATCTCTTCGTGGTATATTCTGCACAACGCTGAATCTACTACAAATGTGTGTTTGTAGGGGCAAAGTATCTCAAGTCAAAATTTCCCGGATAACAACTATAAACAATGGAAAAAAAAATAAACAAGGTACGTAATTTCATAATTTAAAACATTTAAATCTGCGTGGAAATCAAAAATATTTCATTCAAAATAATGTACCCCCTATCCCCCCCCACACACACATACAGAATATTTTTTTAAATAAAGGAATAAATTATACAAATAGGGTCTGATGGCCGAGTGAATAGCGCTCTGGCACTTGGTGCCATAGGCTGCAGTCCCAGAAGTGCCCGGCAAGTCCAATCTGTGCTATGAATGCCTGTAGTGGTTCGGAATCCACTTTAAACCGTAGGTATCGGTCTAATATGACTGTAGAGCTTTGGGCGTAGGGCTGACAACCCTAACCCGTAAAAAGAAAACATCTCATGTTTCTAAATCTATCAGTTGGCAGATGGCATTGACCAACCATGGGGTTGTCGAACCATTGGAGAAGAAGATTTTTTAAAAAAACTTAACTTACTTATCAACTTTTACGTTATAAAATTTAGTTTATGACGTATATACATACTACATAACAAAATTCATAACTTTTCAAACATTTTTTGTCTGCACAACAAATTTAAGTTGATTTTCCGAAAAAAGTATTTATCAATTCCTATTCTAATCAATAAAAAAATTATGTAGATTTGAATTTAAATAAACTTAACTTACTTATCAACTTTTACCTGAAAAATAACGTATACATGATATTTAGGTTTGCACTTTATTTTAACATTAATATTTTTTTGCAATTATAATCTTTTACATTAATAATCTTGCAATAATTTTTTGCACTTAATATTTAGCACTTTATTTTAACAAAATTTTCTAACTTTACAAAAAAAAATTTGTATTTCCCACAAATAATTCAGGTTTGATTTCCATAAAAAGTCTTTATCAATACCTATTCTAACCTATAAAAAAATTTATATAGTCTAAAATTTGAATAAACTTAACTTATCAACTTAAAATGAAAAAAATAATAAAATTTATCTGTTGCTATTATTATGTCAAAACAAAATGTTGAAGATTTTCAATCACTTTTTTCGACATTTCCCAGAAATAATTTAAATCGATTTCCCATAAAAATTATTTATGAATGCGTATTCCAATCTATAAAAAAAATAAAAGATTAGAATTTTAAACGAAACTTAATTTATTTATCACCTTTCACGTGGTAAATCATTTTTAATCTGGACATATTTTCCACTAACCACCAATCATTTGTTAACTAATTATTTATTAAAATCCTTTTGCCCTTTTAAATATTACACGAAAATCCCAAAGGTAATTAAAATACTTAATTACTTTTTTAACTTTTGTGACCCTATCTCCAAATAATCGAAAGTTGGTAAAATTTCTTGGAGATTTCTGGCACGAAATGGAAGTCGATTCCTCTTCCCTGGAGGGATGGTTCTTCACCAAACAATGGCTGCCCATTATTACCTGATTATACAGGACATGAATACACTTCCAATCTGTTTCGATCTCGTTTACCCGATATAGAAAATGAAAAGAAACCGATGTATAGACTGCTCGGTTTACCGATTGGAAATCAATACATCCTCTCAGAAAAGGGTAAATTACAGCTCCAGGGATCCTTCAATCATGCTCGAAGCCCTCCCCCAATTGGGAAATGGGATGTATCAGTATTTTAGAGGCAACCCCACTTCTTATAAAACTCACCAATTTTATACTGCCACTGCTTTCAATAAAAATTTATATTGTTTATCTGCTTTTACCGGAACCATAAATAAGATATTATTGGCAGGCTGGATTTGTTATGGATATGCGTATTTTCAAATATTTACAGCAGTGGTCAATGAAAACAAGCCACTCTGGATTTTGTTATGTGTGTGGGATTTTTGAAAAGTAAGTCATTTAAACGAAGAGGGTTGCTTATTTTTAAGCATAAATAAAATTTCAAATTACTGCATTACAAATTTTTGAATGTAAAGTTAAAAATAAATTAAATTTAACAACGAGAAAAAATATACGAATATTATTTTAAGAGTTCACTGACTCGTATTCCTTCCCACAGAGCTCGACAAAAAAATGAATTTATAAAGAACTATAGAACTTGTTACCCTCATAAGAGCATGTAGATTCTCTTTACTATATAACACCACATTTTGCTGCAATGACAGAAGCCCGTCTTCTGGACATACTGTATACTACAGCAGCACATGTTCTGGACATAATACATACTACAGCAGCACATCTTCTGGACACACTTCATATTATAGCAGCATATGATCAACATACTATGAAAGCACATCTTCTAGACATACTACATATTACAGTCGCACATCTTCTCGACATACTAATCAATCACATTTTTTGGAAATACTACATACTACAGTCGCTCATCTTCTGGACATACTTCATATTATAGCAGCATAAGAACAACATACTATAAAGGCACATCTTCTGGATATACTGCATATTACAGTAGACCTTGATATACTATATACAATAGAAACACATCTTCTGGACATACTACATACTACAGCTAGATATCTTCTGGACATACTTCATATTACAGCAGCCGATGATCTGCATATTATAAAAGCACATTTTTTGGACATACTACATACTACAACAGCATACTTCTGGATATACTATAAAAAATTACTCTCACAATTACTTAAATCAGTAGTTCCCAAACTTTCTATCCTATCACCCATATTTTGAGAAAAAAATTACTTAGCACCACCCCACTCTGAAAATCTACCTTCTTTAAGAGAACGAACTGAAAGATATAGTAAAAAAAAATTGTTAAATATCTATACAGGGTGTCTAAAAAATGTATCGACAAACTTTGAGGGGAGGTAGGACACATCAATCATTTTAAATTGAACAAAAATGTGTGTTTTTTATATGGCCACTATATGAGTATGTAAGGCACTGTATGGGCATACATGCATGTCGACCATTAAGACTTCTTCACAGTGAAAGCTCCTAAAATTCTAATTCCTTTATATTGAATTATAATAAGAGCTAACCTTAAGCTCTCTGGATCCTGGTCAATTCAGCGATAAAATCAAGGAGACTTCCTTATAATCCGGATAACGGGGAGACATGATCTTTACTGATTGGCTTCAAGAGATAAATGCGTTCCTCACTTCAATAAATTTTGTAAAGTGTGAGAAACTACAACATTCTAAACCCACATGATTAATTAGATCTTTTACGGTAACTTGATGTTAAAAGCCTCTAGGTGAATTCGCTAGATTACAGATCGTAACGAATTATGAAAAACTCACGTATTTGTAACTTAAGCTAGATTCATTTAAAAATCATTGATACCTTTCATTCTAAACCCTATTTTAATTTTAATAAAAACTTTCGGATTCTAACCATCATGTTGCCACAGAACATTTTTAAACGAGTGATTTGTAAGCTTTATTAATATAAAGAACAATAAAAATTAATATGTTAAAGTTCTTTAAATAACATTAAAATTAATAATAGAAAATCTGGAAAAGCTAAAAAGTTGCTCTGAAGCAACATTTTTCTTCATTATTTTAATTGGATTTTTTAATTTGATACGAAGAATAAGGAACATTCATTTAATTATTATGTTAATTCTATAAAGATATATATGTAATGATTTGTAAATACTTTATAAGAATGATATAAGGAAATAAAAGTTAATATCTCATTCAAGTCATTTAAATAACATTAACAGAAATAAAAGGAAATCTGGAATATCTAAAATGTTGCTCCGAAATAACGTTTCTCCTCTTTACCTCAAACTGAAATTTTTTCATTTAATACCAAGAATAAAAAAACATTCATTTAAATATTATTAATTCTAGAAAGATGCGACTTCAATTATTTGTATTTGCTTTATAAAGGTGATAATAATGCGATAAAGTTCTTTTTAAGAGAGATATAAATTTCCAAGTTCTTTTGGCTGTTGATAATTAAAGTTTTATTAGCGAAATATTTATAATATATTACTATAGTATATTATAAATATAATTATTTTAACATTAAAAACTTAATGATCGCGGTCCAGTGATAGTGCATTAAAATACAATTTTTAACTGACAACACACTTTATCATAATATATAAACCACAATGATGATTTGAAACAATCAATAGATTTCATTCACTTTTATGAACAGTAAAATGAACTGATAAACCAAAAAAATCCCTTTTTTGAATCAATGCTTTATACCACACTTATAAAATAATTATCAATCCTCTAATTACTTAACATTAATTTTGCCACTGTATTTAATAAATGACTTAAATTAGTAACGCATTTTATAATTCAAAACCACATTGGTATTTCTGAAATGATCTGTCCTTTGCTCGAAATGACACTGTAATCAAATAAATGCCCTACACCACACTTATAAAATAATTAAAAATCATCTAGCTTCTTAACATCAATTTTGCCGGTGTATTTAATGAATGACTTAATATAATAACGAAAATGAAACGAATTTTATAATTCAAAACCCACACTGGTATTCCTGAAATGATTCGTCCTTTTCAGTTAAAATGACACTGTAATCAAATAAATGCTCTACCATGCATATTAGATGTTCATGATATCGAATAATATATATGGAAATCGAATTTTATCGAAATTTCCCTAAATAAAAAGAAATATTGTGATGTTTTCCCCATCCTTATTCTGGGAAGAGCTAACTTGTGTCTTAGCAGGGAAACCATGGGGTGGAAACTTTGAGAATGATATGTATTGAGATGTTTGTGAGCGGCAAGAAAAAGGCCTGCCTCAACTGAAGCAGACAAAGTAATTCCAGGGATTTGGCGCTTTTTCTTTCGTAACTACTACATCCTTGCGGGGGAGGAAGAAAAAAGACGAAACAAGTGTCACGGGCTTTCGAAAAAGCTTTCTTGTAGCGGAAGACTCCGAAAACCAAGAATCGCATCACGTTTCTGATGAGCTAAATTGCAACTATTGTCTCGATTGAAGTCGACGCCCGGCGATGACAGTTTGCTGTTGATTGGACAGCAAACTTGCTCCAGATTAGGTTCTTAATCAAAGGACTTCAATACATCGACAATAATGTACAAAGTTTCTGATGTACTCATCAGAATCGAGATTTAAAATGCATTTCTAAGTGGTTAGTTGTTTTTAAATCATATAAAAAAGGTCTGTAGTTAGAATATTTTTTCCACGCGTGATTTCCAAGCTTGGTTAAGACAATCGGTATTGTTTTTAACAGAAAGAAATGCCAATCACACACGAGTGAAAATAATGTTATACATTATATATATATAGATAGATAGATAGATTTTACTATTCTTGAGCAATTTAATTTAAACATTATATTCTTATTAACTTTAATTAAAAATACATAATATATATATATATATATATATTAAAGGTGTCTGTTGTCAAAAAAACTATATACATTCGAAATTATGATTAAAGTAGCTCCCGATTAGGTTCTTAATCAGAGGACTTCAATACATCGACAATAATGTACAAAGTTTCTGATGTACTCATCAGAATTGTGATTTAAAATGAATTTCTAAGTGGTTAGTTGTTTTTAAATCATATAAAAAAGGTCTGTAGTTAGAATATTTTTTCCACTCGGGATTTCCAAGCTTAGTTAAGACAATCAGTATTGTTTTTAACAGAAAACAATGTCAATATCTTCACAACACAGAGTGAAAATAATGTTATACACACACACACATATATATAATTTATTCTTGAACAATTTAATTTAAACATTGTATTTTTATTTACTTTAATCTAAAATGCATAATATATATAAATTATAGGTGTCTGTAGTCAAAAAAATTGTATACATTCACTACTATCATCAAAGTTGCTGAAGATTAGGTTCTTAATCAGAGAATTTCAATACATCTACAATAATGCAGAAAGTTTCTGATGTACTCAGCAGAATCGTGATTTAAAATATATTTCTAAGTTGTTACTTTTTTTTAAATTAGATAAAAAATCTCTAGTTAGAACATTTTTTCCAAATGGGATTTACAAGCTTGGTTAAGACAGTCAGTATTGTTTTTAACAGAAAGAAATGTCAATATCTTCACAACACACACGAGTGAAAATTATGTTATGCATATATAAAAATTTTATACTTGAACAATTTAATCAATAATTTAATTATATCTCTCTTATAAAGCAAATGCAAATCATTGCAATCAATCGTATTTGTCAAGAATTAAAATAATATTTAAATGAATGTTTTTTATTCTTGATATTAAATGAAAAAAACTCTTCCATAAATCAAAGTTTTTGCAAATCAGTTATTTGCTTCGAAAATATATCTTTTTTACAATTACATTAAATTAAATCCAAATCTCAATAAATTTGATGAAAAATAATATTTCATTTCATTATAATTTTTCAGTACTATCTTAGTTAACTTTATTATAATAATAATTCATTATCTTTTCATTTAAATATTTTAACTCGCCTTGTTGAACTCTAAACTTTGGAAAACAAATGAAAAAGCATTTAAATAAAAATAACGTCGAAAAAGAAAATTTAAATATTTATTGTTAATAGTTGCATTAACATCTTAAAACTTGATTTATCATACATAAGGACGAATTTACATAGACAAATAAGATCTAATTCATCTTATGCAAATTCAGTGTAGCGGTTTCAAAAACGGATGTCATAAAAAAAGTTCTTAACAAAAGACAATGCAAATAAAAAACTACAGAAAGAAAACTAGAAAAAAAATAAATAAATAATCGCCTCGTTGAAGCAAACATGTCCACCTATATCAGTTTGGTATTTCTTTGTTTTTCCCTTCAACCATATAAAAACCCTTTAACTTCTCTGCATTCGTATCTCAGAGATTAATATCCGGTCTCCTTTGCACAGGTATATGTACCTACCTCTTAACAAGCCATTCCGTTGAACAAAGCATTCGTCTCTCAGCCAGTGAAGTTTTTTTTTCCCTATACTTTTCCCTCCGTGGAAGTTGACTGTCGATAAAAATTAAAAACTGCAGTAATCTTCAGTGAAGTTCGAAATCAATATCGTTTACATCTTTCTCTTCTGTTGGTCGTTATCATCTGGATAAAGTGATTTTATTTTATGAGTTTATGGTTTCTGTTTCTTTTATTTCTCCTTTGCGGCGAAAGATATTAACATTTTTCAAAGTGGGTGAAATACCATGCCGGTAAGGGAACATTTTCGATTGAAAATTGGAAATTGAAGTTTGAAAGTCAGATAGATTATATTTCCATTTCTGAAGCAAAACTTTATAAGAAATGTGAGTGTCTTGGTGTAAAGTTAAGCTGTCCAAAAAATTTTGTTCAGAATTATTTAAAGGCAATACTTTTCTTGCAAGTATATAATAAAATTGATTTTATTTGATTGGATATATTTAAATTACGTATTTGCAGTACTTTGATAATGCCTCGAATGTAGTATTTCATATTAAAATAGTACAATAAAAATGGGTTTTACGTTTGTAGAAAAAAATATTGATGTAACAAAAAAACTATATAAGAAATGTAAGTTTCTTGTGTAGAGTTAAGTTATTATCCCAAAAAATATTGCTGAGAAGAATTGCATAATTAATTATTCAGATATTTACAATTAATTATTCAGAAAAATTAAGTATTGCTTTTCTAGCAAGTATATAACAAACTGGTGGTTTTATTTGATTGGATGTATTGAAAATACGAGTTTGCAGTACTTAAATAATGTCTCGAATGTAATATTTCATATTAAAATAACACAAAAAAATGGTTTCTGCATATATAGAAAAAATATTGTTGCAAGAAAAAATTATATTAAAAAATGTGAGTATCTTGGTGTAAAGTTAGGCTATACAAAAAATATTGTTCAAAATCATTCTTAATCTTAAATAAAGTCTCGAATGTACTATTTTATATTAAAATAACACAATAAAAATGGATTTTCATAACTAGAAAAGAAAATATTGATGCAACAAAAAATTATAACTGGTCTATACGTAATTAACGAAATTTTATATACATTTTTAATTCCTATATTTACTTCATATGTTATACTACTCATTATTTTTTTAGTTATCTATAAAAGCTAAAAATAATACTAAAAATATTTTTAATATTTAAAATATTCAAACAGATCACAAACCAATATTAATAGTTTACGAAAATAGATATAATGCAATGTGGTAATTTTAAATAAAATTGAATCACAAATTACAGTAAGATAACACCATTTATAATTTTTTAATAATGGAAGAAAATTTCTCTTTTTTAAGGAAATCTTTAATGAATAAAAAAATTCATTACTCATAAAAAAATATTTATTTAAAAATTATTTAAAAATAAATTTTTTTACTGTAGTATATGCCCAATATATGCTTTGCAGTTTTCCTATTATGTCACATTTTTTAAATATGTCTATGAAACCAAATCTTTCGAAATAATGATGAAAACAGATTTGCATCTCATTTATAAAATAAATTTCTCTCTCTTTTTTAATGATAAAAATTCATTTCTCTTAAACAAATTATTTATTTGAAATCAATTTTGTACTGCAGTATATGCCCAACATATGTTTTGCAGTTTCCTTATTATGTAATATTTTTTAAATAGGCCTATGAACAAATTCTTTAGGAATAATAATAATAAAAATAATTCTCTTTTTTTTAATAAAATCATCAATGAATAAAAATTAATCTCTCGTAATTTTTTTAATAGAATATAAGTTTTTTTTTACTGTAATAAATGCCCAATATACTTTCTGCAGTTTTCATATTATTTCATATTTGTAAATATGACTATCAAACTAAATCTAAATAATGATGAAAAATGATTTACATCCCATTCATCAAGAAAGTTTTCATTACAAAGAGTTGTAAGTCTTTGACGTTAGCATTAATAATAACTTTATTGAACCATGCTTTTTCCTGTATTTAATTTTAAAGGTTTCCAATTTTTATTCTCCTAGTGAAGGCGAATATATTGCAATGATTTTTTTCAATTTATACTAAAACCTTTATACGAGTATTTCATCTCATTCTTTTCTGCGAAAAACACTTATTTTTTCCAAAGCAATTATAAAATCTAATTTAAAATAGTTGGATGGATATCAAAATGAAAAATCCACTCCAGAATTTAAAAACAAATTAAATACTTTTTCTTGAATGAAAATAAAACGAGGATTATTTCTATCCCTGAACTTAATTTCATTCTTCCATATTCTAACAATAGCTTTTATTCATTGTTATTAAGCAGCTTAAGAATTTTTTTTTTTTTTTTTTCAAAAGTATAGAGCAAAGCGAAAATATGTACTACTCAGATTTTCGAATTATCATTTTCTATCTAAGCATGGCTTTTTGAGACCAATGCTAAATTAAATTACTAAATAACAAATTCGAGTACTTAATTTAATGCACCGGATTTCTACTTAAAAATAGATGTCCAATTATGTTTGAAAACGAACTCAATGGAATAATAAATAAGTCGTTGACGAAAAAGCAATAAAACGACCCGATGCACTGCTTTCATAGTGATGATACAATGTTTTCTATATACTTTGCATCTCAACAAAAGAAAACCAGCTGCATTATCAGATTACTTACTCAAAACATCGATATATATATTTGTTTTCTTTGTGGCACGAAGAAAGAGAAAACATCTGCATGCTACGGCAGAGCTAAAAAAAAAGTTATCGAAAATACTACAAAAACATTTGTTTTGTTCCGAATCATACATTGTTTCACAGTTTGTTTTGTATTACATATTTGTTTTTGAATTACGTTTCTTTTTTCATTGCTTATATCGGAAATATGCGGAACAAATATTTTATTTTGTCGTAATATTTTTATGGTTATTTAATTTCAAAAGAAATTCATGCATTCAATTTCTATTATGTATCTTTTGTTTATGAAAAATACAGCTTTGAAACATTAAAATGTTTTAGAAGTAAATTTTTTATTGAATGTTGTTTAATTCTTTTTTTTTTCTTGTTGGATTTGTAGAAAAACATAAAATTTTATTAAATATTTATTTACTACTTATTTTTAAAAAGTTTGTTTGCAAATTGTATACATCTACAAGAAGTATTAAAATTTATTTAAATATTTCTTTTATATCTTTTTTTTTTTATTTTAAGTATTGTTGCTATATTTTTAAATGTTCCAAAAAATCTACAATGCACTATTTATAGAGAAAAAGAACATTCAATTCAAGCAAGAAATATATTCTACCTTGAACAGTATACGAAATTAAAACTATTGACTATTATTTTTCAGTTTCATATCCAAGAATATTATATTAGTGTAAATTTCATATTATTACACCAGATTTAATTAAGTTATTAAAAACAATGACAATCGTTAAGGTATACGTTAAAACTGAAAGCCCTGATAACTTTAATAGTAAAAATATCCTTTTCATTGCACTAATACTGTGTCTACACAACTATGAACCGAATGGTTCTTCGTATCTGAAAGTAATCTTATTTTACCTACATGCAAACTCCTAGATGGCACCAGGTGCTACCAGGTAGCATCAGACAGACGAACGAGGCAGAAAATGTTTTTGTTTAATTAAATTTTTAATTAATTTTGATGTAATAGATTGGAATCAAAATTTTTGAGAAAGAAAGATGGTTTCCGCAACTAAGAGTTTAACCTAGAGGGGGTTTATCATACAACAATATAAAAAGGTTTAAGAGCTTCAACATGTTGTTTTCTAATGCTAAGCATTTTGATCTGGGGTCATTTGTCATTAGAACAGCAGGGATGTAGCAGATTCACCGTTACACAAGATGCATAAATGAGCAACTGTTACATTGGACAATAGGGGGAGGACAACTGCTACATTGCATTAACATTTTTCTATTATTAATTTCTATTATTTTTTCCTGTTATTTTTATTATATTATGTTACTTTTTTAAATGCTTATAAAACGAGTTTTCTATGAAACAATGAAGCATTTTTGTATCGTTTAAATTCATAAATTGTCTTTTTATTTAGCTGTTAGAAATAACCAGCGATGCTAACAATTTATTTCATAATTTTCCTACTCGAATATTACTTATTTTCGATACTATGAGAATCACAGTGATTGCGTCTGCTATTGGGAACACCATTTCGCAGAGCATTTAAATCCCAAAAAATCCCCAATTTCCCAAAATAGAGTAAAAACTGAATGTTCCGGAGGAAAAAAAACCACATTTACAATGCGAAAGCATCATAAACATCTGTTGTCGAATTAAAGTTCCCTTAAATTACCATCAATCTTTGTCAAATAGAAAATTAAAAGAAAAATCCTCACTTTTCCAAAAGTCGATCGCAAACACTCCACCAATAAAAAATAATTACCTTAATGAAAATATCGTTTGATGTTCTCTCTGTGTTCAAAATAGCATCAGAATTTTAAAACCTCGTTTCAACGATGAATTTGATGGATGATTACCAGACCTAATAAAATAATTTCCATTAAGAACAGTTTTATCAATATTAATGAACAATATTCACAAAACCAACTACCATTTATTCAAAGATTTTGAAGATTACAACCGAAAGCCATGTGTTTGAACATAGAATACGTTTTAATGATGAATTAACTGGACGTTAAGTAAACAGCCAGATGAAATTTTCCACAATTCAGTTACATGACTGCTTTTAACGTTTTTAAATAAAAATAAAGGAGTTCAAACTCCAAAAAGGCTCTTAATACTAAACAAATATAGCGGTACATCGATATACGTCCGTTTTGGAATGTGACCAACTTGTTATACGTCCTGTTTGGACAAAAAAAATTTGTTTCGTATGCGACCTATGATTGTAATATGATTTGCGTGCGTCAAAATCTTTGTCAAGTAAATGGAAGTTAAAAACTATGCAGAGAAGTACCACGCCAACAAGCAGAAACAAACCGTAAAAACATTGCTGGAATGTCCAGACAATATCCCCTTTCCAACACATTACTATGCCATATTTTAACATAGAATAGGTTTTACTGATAGATTAATTGGACTTACCTAATAAAATAATTTCTATTAAGAACAGGTTTATCAGTATTAATAAACAATATTCAGAAAACCAAGTACGATAAACTCAACCGAAATCTAAGACTGTGTTTGAACATAGAATATGTTTTAATGATGAATTAACTGGACGTTAAGTAAACAGCCAGATGAAATTTTCTACAATTATTACATGACTGCTTTTAACATTATTAAATAAAAATAAAAGAGTTCAAACCCCAAAAAGGCTCTTGTTACCAAGAACAAATATAGTGGTATATCGATATACGTCCATTTTGTAATATGGCCAACTTGTTATACAACCTGTTTGAATAAAAAAATTTGTTTGGTATACGACCTTTGATTGGAATACGACTCACGTGCGTCAAAATCTTTGCCAAATGGATGGAAGTTAAAAACTATGCAGAGACGTACCACTCCAACAAACCGTGATAACATTGTCTGGAATGGCCAGACAATTTTACATTTTCAACGGATTGCTATATCATATTTTAACATAGGAAATTTTTACTGGTAGATTAATTGGACTTTAGGTAAGCACCAAGAAGCAATTTTCTGCAATCCAATTGCATTACTGCTTTTAATGTTGCTAAATTGGTAATAAATTTGAAACGAAAGAAAAACTCTTGATACCAAGAATAAATTCAGTAGTACATTGATATACGTATGCTTTAGATTATGAGCAACTTGTTATACGTCCTGTTGGACAAACAAAATTTGTTGAAATGCGAATCGTGAGCATCAAAATGGATGGAAGTTAAAAACTATGCAGAAACATACCACCCCAACAAGCACAAACAAACCTTAATAACATTGTCTGGGATGGCCAGACAATTTCACATTTTCAAGGCATTACTATATCATACTTTAACATAGGATACGTTTACTGGTAGATTATTTGGACATCAGGTATGCACTGAGACGCAATTTTCTACAATCCAATTACATTACAGCTTTTAATGTTGCTAAATTGGTAATAAAGTTGAACGCAAAAACGACTCTTGATACCAGTAAACTATCGATATACGTCTACTATGGAAAATATGACCAACTTGTTATACGTTAAGTTTACAAACAAAAAAATAATTGCTTGGTATACTACCTTTGGTTGTAATACGGTTAAAATCTTTATAAAATGGGTGGAAGTTAAAACTATACAGGGAAGTACCCCCTCCCCCCGACAAACACAAACAAACCGTAATAGCATTGTTTGGAATGACCAGACAATGCCATATTTCCCAAATATCCTGAGAAGGCAGAAGCGAAGTTCATTGGATAAATATTTAATAAACATCACATCTGGTGAATTTCAAGTTGGTAAAAGAGACAGAAAACTACATTGATTAAATTTTCATTTATGTATGTATTTTATATAATTGCTTTTATTTTTATGTATTTAAGTACTAAGCAGTGTTTAAATTGTTTTATACAATCTCACCAAGGTATAACAGGTCAATAATGATTGGATTTTCAGGAGAATAGATTAATCACTTTTCCTTTTATTTTTTATGAGGAAAATTCGATTGGTATTTGTCCTGTTTTGTACAAGTCCAAAAATCTGGAATAGAGGAATTAAATTTTCTTATGATTTACTTAAAGAAACTGTATTGGTGGTAGAGAGGGTCGTTATAAATCGGTTTTTCTCTAAAATGGGCTTTCAGTCCAACTCAAACCTGTACGTGGTTCTGCGGTATGTACCTGTGGTTTTCCCTTGCTTTCAAAAATGAGGTTTGATTGGTTCTACGGTCATTTTGGACCCTTTAGGCTAATTAGACAGTTTACAGTTTAATGCGGATACCGAACCACTAACAAATATCCATGCCACCGCCAAGATTCAAACCTGAAGCCTGTGGTAACAGAGACTTAACCAATTTCCAATCAGGCCGCATCAAAAATTTGGAAACTGATGGTAATTAACATAGTTTGTGTAAGTGTCTAGTATATATAGTCAAGTTTTTTGATGGGATTTTTCTGGGTTTTCCACTACGACACACAAATATAAACCAGAAATGCCTTCCTTTTATCCCCATCAGTGGGCCTTTCGTGGTAATAATGGTTCATAAGCGAAATACGTCCCCCACAGATGTAAGAAAATTGGTGAACAATATCAGTAAATATATTTCCTTAAAAACAATATTTCTTCTAACTTGTCAAGATCCTGAATTATTGGAGTTCTAGAATACAACAAATAAATCTGAAGCAAAAAAGTCTTGAATAAGAAGTCCTAGTTGTTAAACCCAGAAGGAAAACTTAATAAATTATTTGATAATATATTAGAATTTTCTAGATCATTTTTCTTCCGAAAGAAGCTATACATTACTCATTTTTGTTTATCAGTTTTTCACTGTAGGAAAAACAACAAGTCTTGGTTTTAGACAAAACCCGCTGGTTCTTTTTTTTCTTTTCAAGATATCTGTTCTATTTACTTATGTGACGCCATTTTCCTTAAAATAAAAATTCGCTGTATTTTAAGCAATAAATAAATATAAGTTGATTAATATTAAATGCACAAGTTGTTGTAAAATATCGTTCCTTTTCTATCATCAGAAAATATCACAATTAAAGAATTAAAATGATATTTTAAATCAAAATTTTCAGTAATAAAATCATTATATTTTTAACAATACTTAATAACAAATTTTATGAAATTTCTATGCCAGTATTTTTTTTATTTCTCGTGGCGCATTTTTACTTTTGGTTTTATCTTATAAAATAGTATATCGTTAAATAAAGTTACATTACATGGGCCATAAATTATATGTTGAAATATAAACTTATTTTTACTACAGTCAATATTTAAATTGTTCTCATACAAAAAATAATTAGTACATAAATTTTCTAATATGGTTTTACTGTTGTTATTATTGTTAATATGGTTTTACTATCTTTAATTGTATGGTTTTACTATTGGTTTACTATTTACTATTGTTTTATAATTTCTTTACTAAAAATATAAACTCAAATAAGAAAATTTCCTTGTCTTAACTATTTATTAAACTTAAATCGTGTAGTTCTCTAACAGTAGTGTATTCTCTTAATTAGTGTAATTCTCTTCTCTTCTTCCTCATTAGCGCAACAGCCCCACGGCGGGCCAAAGCTGTCTGCCTACTTGCAGATTTCGAGACAGGAGATGCTTTCTTTATATTAGGTAAGGTTGTCAACCTTACGCCCAACAATCATATTAGACCGGGACCTGAAGTTTAAAGCGAATTCCGAACCACTACGAATATCCATTGCATTCCCGGAACTCGAACCCGAAACCTGCGGCACCAAGAACTAAAGCGCTAGTCACTCGATCCTAACTAGTATTATTACCAGATAAATCAGACTGATCTGAACAGTAGTTCTGATGAATCATTAGAACTACTTCACGTCAGACAACTGTCATCAAGCTAAAGTAAGTAAAGTTTCTTTAGATATACCATAAATAATATGTTGAGATATAAATTTATTTTTACTACAGTTAATATGTAAATTTTTCTCACGCAAAAAAATAATTAATACATAAATTCTGTAATATGGTTTTACTATTGTTTTAGAAATTCTTTACTAAAAAGGCTAACTCAAATACGGAAACTCCCTTGTCCTAACTAAGAATCTTTACTAAACTTAATTCGTGTAGTTTTCTAACAGATGTCGTAATTAGTATTTTTACCAGATGATCTGATCAGTAGTTCTGATGAATCATCAGAACTACTTCATATCAGACAACTGTCATCAAGCTAAAGTAAGTAAAGTTTCTTTAGATATACCATAAATAATATGTTGAGATATAAACTTATTTTTACTACAGTTAATATGTAAATTTTTCTCACGCAAAAAAATAATTAATACATAAATTCTCTAATATGGTTTTACTATTGTTTTAGAATTTCTTTACTAAAAAGACTAACTCAAATACGGAAACTCCCTTGTCTTAACTAAGAATCTTTACTAAACTTAATTCGTGTAGTTTTCTAACAGATGTCGTAATTAGTATTTTTACCAGATGATCTGATCAGTAGTTCTGATGAATCATCAGAACTACTTCATGTCAGACAACTGTCATCAAACTAAAGTAAGTAAAGTTTCTTTAGATATACCATAAATAATATGTTGAGATATAAACTTATTTTTACTACAGTTAATATGTAAATTTTTCTCACGCAAAAAAATAATTAATACATAAATTCTCTAATATGGTTTTACTATTGTTTTAGAATTTCTTTACTAAAAAGACTAACTCAAATACGGAAACTCCCTTGTCTTAACTAAGAATCTTTACTAAACTTAATTCGTGTAGTTTTCTAACAGATGTCGTAATTAGTATTTTTACCAGATGATCTGATCAGTAGTTCTGATGAATCATCAGAACTACTTCATGTCAGACAACTGTCATCAAGCTAAAGTAAGTAAAGTTTCTTTAGATATACCATAAATAATATGTTGAGATATAAACTTATTTTTACTACAGTTAATATGTAAATTTTTCTTACGCAAAAAAATAATTAATACATAAATTCTCTAATATGGTTTTACTATTGTTTTAGAATTTCTTTACTAAAAAGACTAACTCAAATACGGAAACTCCCTTGTCTTAACTAAGAATCTTTACTAAACTTAATTCGTGTAGTTTCCTAACAGATGTCGTAATTAGTATTTTTTTACCAGATGATCTGATCAGTAGTTCTGATGAATCATCAGAACTACTTCATGTCAGACAACTGTCATCAAGCTAAAGTAAGTAAAGTTTCTTTAGATATACCATAAATAATATGTTGAGATATAAACTTATTTTTACTACAGTTAATATGTAAATTTTTCTCACGCAAAAAAATAATTAATACATAAATTCTCTAATATGGTTTTACTATTGATTTAGAATTTCTTTACTAAAAAGACTAACTCAAATACGGAAACTCCCTTGTCTTAACTAAGAATCTTTACTAAACTTAATTCGTGTAGTTTTCTAACAGATGTCGTAATTAGTATTTTTACCAGATGATCTGATCAGTAGTTCTGATGAATCATCAGAACTACTTCATGTCAGACAACTGTCATCAAGCTAAAGTAAGTAAAGTTTCTTTAGATATACCATAAATAATATGTTGAGATATAAACTTATTTTTACTACAGTTAATATGTAAATTTTTCTTACGCAAAAAAATAATTAATACATAAATTCTCTAATATGGTTTTACTATTGTTTTAGAATTTCTTTACTAAAAAGACTAACTCAAATACGGAAACTCCCTTGTCTTAACTAAGAATCTTTACTAAACTTAATTCGTGTAGTTTCCTAACAGATGTCGTAATTAGTATTTTTACCAGATGATCTGATCAGTAGTTCTGATGAATCATCAGAACTACTTCATGTCAGACAACTGTCATCAAGCTAAAGTAAGTAAAGTTTCTTTAGATATACCATAAATAATATGTTGAGATATAAACTTATTTTTACTACAGTTAATATGTAAATTTTTCTCACGCAAAAAAATAATTAATACATAAATTCTCTAATATGGTTTTACTATTGTTTTAGAATTTCTTTACTAAAAAGACTAACTCAAATACGGAAACTCCCTTGTCTTAACTAAGAATCTTTACTAAACTTAATTCGTGTAGTTTTCTAACAGATGTCGTAATTAGTATTTTTACCAGATGATCTGATCAGTAGTTCTGATGAATAATCAGAAGAACTCCATGTCAAACATTTGTAATTAGGTTTTATTTAGTAAGTATCACTTTGTTAAAATGCAAAAGATGTGAGAAAGTTTTAAACATGTCATGTCAAGTACTGTACCGAAAAAAAAAATGTGTGGAACAATTTACTTTTATGTTTTAATAGGTAAAAAGACGCAGTTCCAATGTAATGAATTCTGTTGGCAGTGTAGCATTTCTCCTTCGAGAACAGATGAATATATAACATCTCGGTTCCCAGGGGAAAGGAATGTATATTCTTTATCAAGTGCATAAAAACAACCTATCACTAAATCTGACAGTAGATAAGCAGTGTCATCGATATTTGTAGTACAATTAGTGTCTTGTTCTAATGAGAACAACCTGTCACTCAAATCTGACAGTAGATAAGCAGTGTCGTCGATATTTGTATTACAATTAGTGTCTTGTTCTAATGAGAACAACCTGTCACTCAAATCTGACAGTAGATAAGCAGTGTCATCGATATTTGTATTACAATTAGTGTTCTAATGAGAACAATCTGTCCTCTTGTTCTAATGAGAACAACCTGTCACTCAAATCTGACAGCATATAAGCAGTGTCGTCGATATTTGTATTACAATTAGTGTCTTGTTCTAATGAGAACAACCTGTCACTCAAATCTGACAGCAGATAAGCAGTGCCGTCGATATTTGTATTACAATTAGTGTCTTGTTCTAATGAGAACAAGCTGTCACTCAAATCTGACAGCGGATAATGATACATCATGAAATTAGCGATTGTCTGTTAAACTTTCACAGGTCGAAAAAATTACAGACGTGTTATGAACTACGTCATGAGTTGATGCATCGTGATTGATGATAGACCATGGGCTGAGGAAGTGTCCACCCTAATGAGAAATGAGGTAAGCTGACGGAAGCTTGGCGGAATTTCTTAAAGAGAGGTTTTTGGAGAGTGTTCTACGAAGAGTCGACCAGAAGTGTTTTTTTTTTCTGTGAAGTGACTGAACAGACTGGAGATTCCACCTGTTTATACAGTGAGCTCCTTGTGGTTTCTTTGCTTTGATTATTCAATCATTCCATATATATTTGTATTAAACAAGGTTGAATTCATTTTGCATTTAAAAGTAATTGATCAAACGCAATTAACTCTTTCTACAAACATTTGGTTGATTTCAAAAACTTTAAATACTTATTTCAAATCTGAACAAAGTTTTGTATTGGAAATGATCATTAAATATTGCCAATACAAAAATCTATTCCGATTAAATGTTATCATATTGATAATGCTTTTATACATAAAATACAACATTGTCTTTCGAAGTAAGTAACATCAACCATTTTCATGTAAGTAACATCAACCATTTTCATGTAAGTGACATCAACCATTTTCTAATATCTCTATGATGCTTGATATGTACCAAACAGAATTGTGTTCTCTGGAGATTAGCATTATCCATTTTAATAAATTTCTTAGAAAGCATAGTATTACAGTATTGTATTTGATTTGAATTACACTATACCTTTTTTACACTACCATATTACGGCTTTTTGGACAGCCGTATAAGAAAAAACGATAAAAAGAAACATTGCCTTTCTTAAAAATTGTGAAGAAATGTTAAAATGTATGTATTTTCAAATATCATAAATCATCTTTTTAAACAGAAAAGAAGCTACAAAAATATTTTCTTTCTTTGTTTCTTTTTTTAAGTTTTGTATTTCAGTCTTTTCTTTCAAATATTTCTAATGTTTCTGAATTCTAGCAAAATATTTGGCAATAAGTTCTTTTAAATATTTTTTTCTATGCCGAAAGAAAATACATTACTGTTGAAGTTTGCAAGCTATTTATTGTAAAGAAACATTCATCAATATTTTACTACTGTGAGTTTAGTACTTTTTATATTAAATTTTGATTTGAAAAAAAAAAGAGTACAAGAAAATGTGTCTAGTTAATCTGTTTTCACACGCTGATGAGATTTTCTTATGAAATTTTACAAAACACGAACTTTAAATTTTTTTTGATCAAGAGATTTAATAGTAAATACTCCAACAAACTAATTATTGTAATATTGTTGTGTTTAATCCTCAGTGTGGGACATGAGTAGAGAATGGTCTATCTCAGGGGTCTCCAAACTACGGCCCGCGGGCCAAATCCGGCCCGCCAGTGTCATCAATCCGGCCCGCGACAGCGAATAGTTTATTGTTGCTGTAATAAGTTGGATAAAAAAACACAGAATGATAATAACTCGGTTTTATTGATTTGCTAGGTAAAGCTTAATGACAAGCATAATACGCAGAAAATTTAACTTAAGCATAACAACTAACAAATAATTGAAATGAATCCCACTAACATTATAAATTAGTAAACATCCCGCGGTTACCCTCGGTAGTTATACCTACCTATTTCCGCTTTTAACCACTAGATGTCGTCAAGTGTCACGGTCGTATCGATACACACAATAGTAATTGTAGCATTGAACCAGCGAATTTAGCAAGCGTATGCTCGCTCAGAGCGCGTACTCGGCGACTAGTCTAGAAATTATAGATAATGGCAGAAAAATTAAAACGGATTTGGCCCTTTGTACTTACAGGAGTAAACAGTAAGGCTGGAAAGTTTGGAGACCCCTGGTCTATCTCATGAGTAATCTACTCATTGTCTCTCTTTGCATCCCATGAGTAGTCTACTCATAGATGGAAGGAAAGGGTGATGTGTTGTGATGGAGCACCCATCGGTTGAAGTCTGACTTGGCTCCGAGTCGCTGAAGAAGGAGGGTAGTGCCTTCCGGGAGGACTATTAGGGGTAACTACACATTTGTGCATCGTATGGGAGAAAATCCAGAAAATTCCCATAGTCTGACTAACGAGGCAAGATGCTGAATATCACAAACAGCATCGAGTCGTTTTTGAAAGTGTCTACAACAAAGCCGGATTAAATTGAAACTAAGCCCTCATGTTTACCAGCAATACACATTGCCACTGAGCCACGAGTTATTGTTCTATTTAAAATAGCTTTAATTACAAAACTGCAAGTATGGGTATGCATCAATTATCATCAAATGTTAAGTAATGATATAATCTGCAGCGGTTAAATAGCGATTCCAACACTTTCCCTATATATATCTTGTTCAAATTTTCAATCATTCATAAAATACTTTTTATTCCCCCACTCAAATTCAAATACATTTTTTTGAACTTGTAGTGGAAGACATTTGATGTTAATACAGTTTTTTGCAAATATTAATTCAGTAATTAAATTTAATTAATTAATTTTAGGTATTTTTTAGATTGAAGGTGCATATATCTACCAATAGATGGCGCCAGATAAACTTAAAAAAATGAATGAAAATTATTTATAAAGAATTTTCTGCAGTATAGTGAAAAAAAGAAGTAATTGACTTTATAAAAAATTTTTATATTACTTGTTTTCTCAGAAGATTATTTCTACTTTTGTTGTGATGGAGCACCCGTAGGAAAAGTCTGTGAAGCTCTTACAGCCATATGAAACCAGGGCCTACGGCTTAAATTGGATCCCGGACCGCTACAAATATCCATGGCACCTCCAGGTCTCAAACCCGAAACCTGTGACACCGAGCACCAGAGCGCTAGACACTCGGCCATTCAGGCCCAAGTAGAAAATGTGGTTCGGGATATGAAAAAGAGACAAGAATCACTTATTGTTGACAAGAAATTCTTAACCAATTAGAACACGGCTGGATACTTAAATAACCATTTACCAATGAAATCTCTGCTTTGAAGAGAAGAATACAATTTCTGTATAAAAGAAAATCACGTAACATTCTTCATGAATGCTTCAATAAACATAAATAGTTCTTCAGAATAATAAATTTCAATTTATCATTTACTACCTGGCATGTCTTATTAAAATCGAAATCAATTATCTTATGAACAACAGAAATGAATCTTGCACAGTCTTCGAGAAATCTAGTTTCCTGTATCTGTATTGAATTAAAAATGGAGGAAATTAATTATTCTCAATTTCATAATAATTGATTTTACATCCCACGGCAGAAAATTGTTCCATGAAAGCCAAAGGTAAGCGTTCCTTTTGACTTTATTTTTAAATAAAAGAGTAATGATTATATTTTTTAAAAAGGCACGTTATTCTTTTCTTTTTTTTTTCATGCCGAGTGGCTGGCGCTCTGGCGCTCGGTACCACAGGTTTCGGGCTCGAATCCCGGCGGTGCCATGGGGCTTGTAATGGTTCGGAATCCACTTTAAACTGTAGGTCCCGGTCCTAATAGAATCGTAGAGCTTTGCGAGGGCATTGTTACTCCGCGTCCGTGGCATATCTTCAAGTTACACGCGCCCCCTGGGTAGTGCAAAGTGAGTAACGACGGGGCAGCACCTTATGGCATAAAAAGACCACGGTCTATTTGCCAGCTGCATTAGAAAAAAAAAGAAAAAAATATTTTATTTTATTAAAAAATAGTTATAAAACAAAAATGTTAATAAAATATTCAAAAAAAAATAAGGACCTGATGGCCGTGTAACTAGCACTCTGGCGTGCGATGTCCCAGGTTTCAGGTTCAAGTCCCGGCAGTGTCATGGATGTTTGTAGTGGTTTGGAATCCATTTTAAACCGTAGCTCCCTGTCTAATATGGTTGTAGAACATTGGGGATAGGATTGATATCTCTACCCCATAAAAAGAAAACATCTCTTGTCTCGAAATCTGCCAGTAGGCAAACGGTCTTGGCCCACTACGGAGCTGTTGCAAAACTGATGATGAGGATTCAAAAGTAAAATGTAATCAAATGCTTTTTTTTTTTTTTTTTTCAGTTTTGTCAGAAACATTCGCCAATATCAAAAAGTCTTATCTTCCTGATAAAGGTCCATGATAGTTTCTGCATAAATTATAAGACATTCAAGCTGGTAAGCATTTAGAAATTAGCTGATTAGCATTTTTAGAAAATAGTTTATTAGCATATTTATCATTGTATAAATATTTTTGATTGAAGTTATAAGGAAATCAAATTTGTATCAAAAGATTGAAACAACGATTTTTAACTCAGTTTCGCTAGTTTTTTTTTTTCTTTTTCTTTCGAATGCAGCTGGCAAACAGACACCTTGGTGTTGGATGCCTTAAGGCAAGTGCTGCATAGACGTACTCACTTTGCATTACCCAGGGGGCGCGTGTAACTTGAAGATAAGCCACGGACGCGGAATAACAATGCCCCCGCAACGCTCTACGATCCTATTAGACCGGGACCTACTTTTTAAAGTAGATTCCGAACCACTACAAACAACCATGGCACCGCCGGGACTCGAACCCGAAACCTGTGGTACCGAGCGCCAGAGCGCTAGCCACTCGGCCATTCAGGCCCTCAGTTTCGTTAGTGAAATGATAAATAATCATTTCATGCACGATTCGTGCCTCAGTGGCAATGTGCGCCATTGGTGAGAATTAGAGCTGAGGTTCTGTCCGCTGGAGACTTTGTTGTATCCACTATTTGGAAAAACGAGGAGACTCGAGGGCGTTTGTGATGTTCAGCATCTTGCCTTGTTAGTCGAACTACCTGGAGGAAGTTTTCCGGATTGTCTTCTATACGATATGCAAATGCGGTAGTTCTCCCTTGAAAGTCCTCCGGAAAGTACTGTCCTCCTTCTTCAGCATCACGGTGCCAAATCAGACTTCTACCTACGAGTGCTCCATCATAATAGAAGCTGAACTCCCCTTCCCTTCTTTCATGAGACCACACAGTTTCTTGGATTTGGTCTAGATGTTACTGTCTACCAAGCGGGATAGGAAAAAAACATTGTATAATTATAATTAAATAATAAATTAACATTTCAGATAGGAGAGAAAAAGAGAAAACTCCCACACTCCTTTGTCAATAAAGAATGCTCACATGTACTACCAAAATCTCTACAGAATCTTTTCGTGTTTAAAACAACAAAGGACTACACACAATAATATCAAAAATTATTTATATCATATTTCTTTGGGAAATAACTGCTAAACCGATTATGTATTGTACAGAACATATCTTATATCGAATATGCATAAATGTGCAGTTTTTCAAGCATCTTTAAGGATTGTAGTTTACAAATCTAACTTAAAAAGACCATAAAAATGTCAAATATTTTTTTTAAGTTGTCGAAATAGTGGCTCTGTTATGGAGGAAAAGCAAATCTGAGAAATAGATTTTACTCTTTCAAAAAGTATTTCTTTGTTTTTAAAAAAAAAGAAAGAAAGTTTTTCAAGAAATCGGAGAAACTTGCGGATTAATTCCTCCAAATCCATAAAGATTATGTTCTCGATTCTAGGATTGCATCTTAGATGGTTAACTAAATGCTGCAATGTCAAATGCGTTTAGTTTGAATGGTTGCAATATTTGGCATCGCAATCGCTCATTTGTCCTTCCATTAAGAAAGAAATAAACTACCAAATGCGAAATTAAAAAATTACCTGTGAGTGTTCTGCTATTGACAGCTAGCAATATATTTGTTCGTTGCGAGACATGTAAAACAGAATAAAAATCAATTTCTGTCGTTTCTGTATCTGTTATGTGTTCCAGATTTATTGAAAACAAGCCATACACATAGAGAAGGCACAAATTTGACGCTATCGAATTATTTAACTAAAAAAAAATAATAATAAATAAATAAAAAACATTTTAACCATGCACATGCATATATACGCTAAAAATGTTTCATATATATATATAAACATTTTTGAATACCCGAATAGTGGCTCGGTGGTAGCGTGCGCTGCTAGTGAGCATTAGGGCTGAGGTCAATCCGTTGGTGGCATTGTTGTAGACACTGTTTCAAAAATGTTTGGTTTGGCTTGTCGCTCTATCGTCATTTTTTGCACACTTTAGGTGAAATTGTTTTGGTCCTACAATTTAACGTGGATTCCAAACCACTAATAAACATCCATGCCACAGACAGGATTCAAACCTGAAACCTGTGGTATGAATGACCAGAGCGCTAGCCAATTGGCCATCAGGCCACTCAAAAACGAGGAGGCTCCCTGGCTTTTGCGATGTTCAGCATCTTGCCTCGTCAGTCAGACTACCTGGTTTTCTCCCATACGATACGCAAATGTGGGGTAGTTTCCCCTAAAAGCCCTCCCTGAAGACGCTACCCTCCTTCTTCAACGACTTGGATCCAAGTCCGACTGCTCTATCACAACAGAAGCTGCCCTCTTTCCCTCCATCCATCAGTAGATTACTCATGTGGTGTCTGTCCTACACTGACGGTCACTGAAGATTAATCACAACAACATCATTTTTGAATATTATAATTATTTATTTTTATTTAATAAATTTATTGATTTATTATTATATATCGTTGATTATTTAAAAATTTATTCCCTGTCGAATAAGTTTGATACAAGCAATGGTTTTTTAACCTTCTTGTTTTCCTGTTATTTACTTTTTGAAAACCATCATTTTTTTTTTCTCCTGTGACAATCTGTATGTTCAATATTCATTCTGTATGTATGTTCAATGATTAATTTCAATATGAGACGCATATATACGATCAGTTAACAAAATACAGAATTCTGACTATATAGTAATGGCTACAAATGATTTTATTATATACCAGCAGAACCCGACATACGTTGTCCTGCAAAAAAAAATGCATTTTAGAAAATTACATATCGCGAATATATTCTCCAAGTTCCAATATATGTGCATATTCATTTTCATGGATATCGCTTGAACGGTATACAAAATGAAATCCTGCACCACCACCTGGTGGCCAGTAACAATAAAGTGAATAACGCGAACCTATTTTCCATACTCAAATACATATTATTACTAATTTTTATAGCTATTGATTGAACAGTATAGAAGTTGATAGACTGCAGTACCCTCTGGTGGCGACATACAACAAAGGGGATAACCTAAAAACATTCTCCATGTTTTGTCAAACACACACAAAAAATTTCATCCAAGTCGGTCAAGCCGTTTAGAGTTCAGTGACAACACATGTACAGATGAATTAGATATATAAAGATAAAAAACGTTTAAATTAGTTTAAGTCAGGAACAGACTCACAAAGGGCGCGAGTCGTAGCAAACACACTCAAATATATCTAAAATTATGCGAGCAAATTTTGATGAAATTTGTTTCTCAGAGATTAAAATAGTTATTTATTGTTGAATACGAATATGATACTGAAAATTTGAAATTGGCTTTCAGTATCTTAAAGTATTTTTAACTTAATGTTTTCAGTATAATACAATGTGTTAACAAATGCATGTTCTATGTTACAGGGTCACTTGGATTTCGCTTTTGCATTTCCTCAGAATAATAACTGAAAATTGATCAACTGCAGGCTACCAACATTATAGTGGGCCATTTCCATTGGTATCTTTTCTGCCCTGTCGACTTAAATTTTATTTTGTGTGATACAAGTTTTGATGTGTAATATGCAAGAAATCTTTGATGTTGGTTGTTTTGTTTTTAAAAGTTTTTCATATATAATATATATCTTTTTATATATAATTCTTCTGTACATGTGTTTGTCACTGAATTCCTCCTAAGCGGCTTGAACTATTTTGATAAAACTTTTTGTGTGTGTTTGAGTGGGTCCCTGGATGGTTTAGATTCACAGTTGGACCCATTAGGTGGCGCTGAAATCGATATAATTCTGTAAGTGTGTTTGTCACTAAAACTCCTTCTAAACGGCTTGACCGATTTTGATGACAATTTTGTGTGTGTTTGACAAAACATAGAGAATGTTTTTATGCTATCCCCTTTGTTGTAAGTCGCCACCAGATGGTGCTGCAGTCTATCAACTTCTATACCGTTCAATCAATCTCTATGAAAATTGGTAATATGTATTCGAATATGGAAAATGGGTTCGCGCTATCCACTTTATTGTTACTTTCCACCAGATGGTGCTGCAGCATTTCATCTTATATACTGTTCAAACGATATCCCTGAGAATTATTATGTACATACACTGCGTAAAAAAAGTAGAAGGACAGTGTTTTTTTGCCCATTAATGTCTCTTATTTTCTCCTAACTACCAGATATTTATGCAGATTTAGTTTAATGACCCTTTTTTTCATTTTAGGTCAAAATTAAACATCTACCACTAATATTAATAATAAAATTAGTATATATAATTTCCGATGCGTAAAAAAAGTAGAAGGACACTTGCTAATATATTTAATTTTGTGAGTTGTTCTTTTGTTAAATAGTGATTTTGTACTTTGTTTTATCCTTTTCTGTCAAAAAAATCTAATTTGTTTAAAAGTTATGCTGTTTCTCCGTTCTCAGAAATGCCTAAAGGAATACCTTTGAACAATTTTCAAAAAGGCCAAATTTCCGCATATCAAAATGATGGTAAAGGTGTCAGAGAGATTGCTTGATTGTTGCATATGAGCTCCAATACAGTTTCAAACTTTATCAGAAATCCTTATAAAAATGGAAAGAAAAGAAGACTGGTAGACCGAAAAAGTTAACACCACGTGATGAAAGAAAACTTGTTCGTGTGCTTAAGAAGAACAAAGGAAGTCTTTCAAAGGCAAGAAATCAAGCAGGACTTAATCATGTGACGAAACAAACAGTTTACAAATATATATAAAGATCTAAGAAATTCATTTTCAAAAAACGGAAACATCATCCTAAGTGGACACAAGCTCACATTGATATCCGTTTAGAGTGGGCTAAGGAGCACATGTCCTGGACTACAGAATGGACTTCTGTGATATTTTCCGATGAAAAGAAATTTAACTTAGACGGTCCAGATGGATAGCAGCACTACTGGCATTGTCTGGGAAATGAAAACGAATACTATTCAACACGACAAATGGGAGGAGGGAGTTTAATGGTTTGGTTGGCTGTTGGATACGGAGGAAGGACAAGTCTGGTTTTCTTAAATGGTAGGCAAAAACATACAGACTACATTCAAGTGCTGAATTCCGAGCTTCTTCTTTATGGCTCTGACTTGGGGGTGAAGAGTGGAAGTTTCAGCAAGACGGAGCTTCCATTCACACCGCGACCTGAGTCAAAAATTGGTTCCTAACAAATAATGTGGATGTTTTACCATGGCCAGCCAAAAGTCCTGACCTTAATATAGTGGAAAACATCTGGGCAATGCTAGTTCGTCGAGTTTATGCTGATGGAAGGCAATCTGATTCGCTAAATCAGCTTCGAGAAGCATTGAATGACTCGTGGGACAATTTTTGTCAAACAGAAGTTCAATCTCTATACAATTCACTTCCAAATAGAATATTTGAAGTTATAAAGGCCAATGGGAAGAACATTCCTTATTAAAATCACTATTTTTTCATTCATTATAATGCTGTCCTTCTACTTTTTTTACAAAGTTTCAAAAGAGAGAAACTATTTTTGTTGCCATTAATATTTTATGTTTGAATATCATAATTCTGATGTTAAAATTGTATTTTTAAAATATTTGTAAAATGTTTCTAATAAAAAATTTTAGTAAAAATAAAATATTTTTCGGTTATTGTTACAAAATCAAGTGTCCTTCTACTTTTTTTACGCAGTGTATATTGGAACATGGAGAATATATTCGCGATATGTAATTTTCTACAATGCATTTTTTTAGCAGGACAACGTATGATGGGTTCTGCTAATGTATATATATATATATTGTGCTGGGCATCTGGTCAAATGGTGTTTTTCGCCGGAGAGAAATTTTCTTAGGAATAATGACTAAATTAATATTGTCCCGATTGGGAGCGTTATTTGCTCCATTTATGGTCAAGATTTATTTAATGGTGGTAACTTTGCAAAGATAAAGTTACGTCTGACAGTGTGTGTTTTCGGCAGTAAGGGTCGTTTTTATACTGTCCATTTAAAAGATATTTATGTCAATTGGAAAAAAATGACCATTTGCGACACTGGCTGTGAGAAATCAACCTTTGACCCTCTTCACGGAGCTCGCCAGCGGTGAGGGGAGAAGACTAAAGACTCTGCCCCGAAACCCATGAGGGCCGAGAGGCGTTCTCTATATGAAAGTGCTGACCAATTATTGAGAATCAACGAAGTTTAAAAAGGAAAAATAAAAGTCAAGATGATCATTTGGAAATCGAGAAAGAAAACGAGTGACACATGCATAAAAAATATGCAGAAAAAAGTAAGATGTGATATCACGCTGGAAGGTGTATTGCCAGAAAGTGTAAAATATCCACTCCGTATGCCGAAGAACAATTGAAGCAGAGCTCACAAATCCCAAAGATGAGAAAGAAACAGAAAAAAAGGCTAAGAAGATGCCAGGTTACCAAAGAAGTCCCCTCAAGCTGAATGAATACTCGTATGCCTGCTTCATCTCCTCATGGTTTATCGCCTTGTTGCCCAGTATTTGGAGACGGAAGACACCTGAAGATCACCACGTGGTGGTATTCATCCTAAAGCTGTCTGTCCTATCCACCGAGTTGAGATGCTGCTTAATTTTGTGAAAATTTTGATTATTTTATTTGGTGGATTCTCAATGTTTTGCCGTGCATAGTTAAAAATTAAAGCTAAAAATTTATGGCTTAGTACAAAGACATTTACCATGATGGGAAAGGAGTATCTTTGATTAATGTTATTTGTAAGTCCTACTGTTTATTATAATTAACCTATCGAATACAAAACAATAATCTTCTGTTAAAAAAATTTTACTTGATGCTTTTTAATAATTGATCTTCGTAATGGTCATCACAATTTATTACTTTCTTACCCAGTTTTAAGTGACGGAATACACCTCGAGATTAACATAACTGATGGTGATCATCCTAAAACTGTCCTATCCAGCAAGGTTCATATGTGGCTAAATTTTGTGAGTAATTTCCATTATTTTATTTGGTGGATTCTCAATGCTTGCCTCGCATAGTTAAAAATTAATGCTAAAACTTTATGGCTTTGTACAAACACATTCGGCATGGTCGGAAAAGTTTCTTTGATGAATGTTAATTGTAAATCCTACTGTTTATTATAATTAACCCATTGAATACAAAACAGTCATCTTCTGTTAAAAATTTTTAATTTGATGTTTGTTAATTGATCTTCCTTTGCTACTTTGAATGCCGTATGTTACTATGTACATTCTAGAAGTACTGTAATATGTTTATTTGTATTGTGGGTTCATGAGAAGTACAACAATAGTATGTACAAATATAGCATAATTGTAATTAAATCAAAATAGTACTAATTGCCTAAAATATAAATAAATCAACATTTTTATTTTAAATAAGTGTTTGAAATAATTTATTTCGGGAATTTGTTTTCTTCTCCACTTTATCAAGTCTTTAAGGCTTTTGGGCCTGCTTTGATAAAAATGTGATGTTTACATAGATTAATTATGGGTTATTGCAAATTGTAGAAGTTCCTTTTTAGCAATGCTATAGTACATTTTATAGGTTATTGGGATATTTTTAATTATGTTTGGTTAATTGGGTGTTTATGGAAGAATGTTTTTCAATTATATTAAATATAACAACATCATGTATTATTTTCTTAATAAAAATTGATTTTATCTTACATAAACATATTTAATATATTTATATATAAATTTAAATTTTATATATATATATATTATATTATTTATTATTATAAATATATTTTATATTGTTTACATCAATATTTAATTGTGAAAGTTAGCATTCTGTTTCATTTTAATAATTTTTGTGGTGTTCGCGTATATTGATTGATGAGTATTGAAGATCACAAAGTAGATTAACTTCAGTGATGTTTTGATATATCGTGTTTAATGGGATATTATTATTAATGGTTATTTTGGATATTTACATGATTTAGGAGTAGGGAAGGAATCTCCTAAAGGTATTATTTATATATTATATAACACAACAATTCTCCAATTTTAACAGGTGGGCAGAATCGTTCGTAGGCTACAAATGGCGCTACTATTATTAAATCCATATGATTTTTAGTTAGCCCTAACCTTCAAAAGACACGTGTATAAATTTGACAGCTGTTGCCCTATTAGTATGTGAGTTATAGCAATGTTAGTGTTCATCACGTGCAGTCCACTCGGCTGACTGTCGATTGGACGCCGGTGTGAAATGATGGAGCCATGTTTCATCCATTGTCACATATCGACGCAAAAATTCGGGTTTATTAAGATTGAACAGCTCCAAACACTGCTTAGAATCATCAATTCAGTGTTGTTTTTGGTCGATTGTGAACTCGCGCGGCACCCACTTTGAACAGAGCTCTCGCATATCCAAATATTCATTCACGATATGTCCAACACGTTCCTTTGATATCTTTAAGGTCTCAGCTATCTCAATCAACTTCCCTTTACGGTTATCAGAAATTATTTTGTGGAATTTTTTGATGTTTTCCTCGGTAACAGCCTCTTTGGGGCGTCCACTGCGTGCATCGTCCTCGGTACTCATTTTGCCTCGTTTAAATTTAGCAAACCCCTTCTCTACGGTTGATTTTCCTGGTGCAAAGTCCAAATAATGTTTATCAAGCCAAGTCTTGGCTTCAATAGTATTTTTTTCACCAAAAAAGCAATGCTTTATAAACACACGAAATTCCTTTTTATCCATTTTTTCAAATAACAAAAGTTGCTTCACTAAAAATGCTATAACTCACATACTAATAGTGCAACAGCTGCCAAATTTATACACGTGTCTTTTGAAGGTTAGGGCTAACTAAAAATTATGTGGATTTAATACTAGTAGCGTCATCTATGTGTTAGCCTACGAACTTTTCAGCCCACCTGTTACAATGTCCTTGTGATAAACTTGTCCATAATCTGGCCATAGTTTTCAAGAAAGATGTGCAAATAACACTGAAAGGAATGTTTTTTAGAGACACACTGAAACCAAGTTTCTTGCATGCAGACACCATGTCCATCACTCATTTTTTATAGTCCTTTGATATCACATTTCCTAAGAAATTCATTGAGACATTCAAGAAATTCATTCCAGGCTATTTTCTCATCTTGTTGGAGCATGTTATTAAAATTTGCATAATTAAAGAGCCAATGGATATGAACCAATGAAAATTTAATATTTCAGCTTAGCTGATTGCAGGAAATTTGTTGTTTAAGTACTTGAAGATTGATCCCCAATTTCTTGTTCATGGCTTTCACAAAATTTAATATGCAAAAAAGGTAGCACCAGATTTTTTTTTTTTTTTCGCCTACCAATGGTGAATTTCGCACAATCTTCTCTGGGATATCATTTTTTTCTAGTAGGCCATTGCTTTTTCTTTTTTACATAGTGCAAAGCATTGGCTCTACTATCTCACACACATAAAAAGCAGCTGTACTTCGTATGTCCTAATTGAAAACCAATGAGAAGAGATACCACTTTCAAATCACAAAAAATATACCAGCTGTGTGTAAGATGATTCAACAAATATTTCGAATTTATATACGTTTCTTTCATAGAGACAAAGTGTCAGACTAGAATTGATGAACGCCCATTATGCAGCAATTCTGCTTTGAGACTTGTTTTAGAGACTTGAATCCAGGAATAGTCGCCATTGCAAAGGATAATGTTCTAATTTAAGAACTGTCACTAATCCATTGACGTTGAAACAGAAAACAAATTAATTTTTTCCCTGCATATATATACATAAATATATATTTTATATTATTTATTATTATACATATATTTTATATTGTTTCCATCAATATTTAATTTTGAAAGTTAGCATTCTGTTTCATTTTCATAATTTTTGTGGTGTTCACGTATATTGATTGATGAGTATTGAAGATCACAAAGTAGATTAACTTCAGTGATGTTTTGAAATATCGTGCTTAATGGGATATTATTATTAAGGGTTATTTTAGATTTTTACATGATTTAGGAGTTAGGGAAGGAATCTCCTTAAGGTATTATTTATATATTATATAACAAAACAACAATTCATTTTTACAATGTCCTCGTCATAACGTTCCTCTCTAATTTGGCAACAGTTTTCAGGAAAGATGTCCAAATAACACTACAAGGAATGTTTTTAGACACATACTGCAACCAAGTTTCTTGTATGCAGACAACATGTCCATCCCTAATTTTTTATAGTCCTTTGATATCACATTCCCTAAGAAATTGAGATCTCTAATCTGGCCACAGTTTTCAGAAAAGATGTCCAAATAACACGACAAGAAATGTTTATTAGAGACGTACTGAAACCAAGTTTTTTGCATGCAGACAACATGTCCATCACTAATATTTTACAGTCCTCTGATATCACATTCCCTAAGAAATTCATTGAGATCTCTAATCTGGCCACAGTTTTCAGAAAAGATGTCCAAATAACACGACAAGAAATGTTTATTAGAGACGTACTGAAACAAAGTTTTTTGCATGCGGACAACATGTCCATCACTAATATTTTACAGTCCTTTGATATCACATTCCCTAAGAAGTTCATTGAGATCTCTAATCTGGCCACAGTTTTCAGAAAAGATGTCCAAATAACACGGCAAGAAATGTTTGTTAGAGACATACTGCAACCAAGTTTCTTGTATGCAGACAACATGTCCATCACTAATTTTTTATAGTGCTTTGATATCACATTTCCTAAGAAATTCATTGAGACATTGAAGAAATTCATTCCAGGCTATTTTCTCATCTTGTTGGAGCACGTTATTAAAATTTGCATAATTAAAGAGCTTACGGATTATGAACCAATGTAAATTTTCTATTTCAGCTTAGCTTCGCTGATTACAGGAAACTTGTTATTTAAATACCTGAAGTCTGATCCACTCTTTCTTGTCCATGACTTTCACAAAATTTTTCATTAAGCCAAATTTTATATGTAAAGGTAGTAGTAGGATTTTTCCCCTACTAATGTTGGATTTCGCACAATCTTCTCTAGGATATCATGTTTTACTTGTAGGCCACTGTTTTTTGTTTTTTTTTAATTATTATTTTTTTTTAGATATTGTAAAGCTTTAGCTCTACGTAATTGATGAAATCCCGTTTTCATTATGTAGCAATTCAGCTTTGAGACTTGTTTTGGAGACTTGAATCAAGGAATAGTCGCCATTGCAAAGGATCATGTTCTAATTTAAGAACTGTCGTTAATCCATTGACGTGGAAACAGAAAACAAGTTATTTTTTCCCCTGTATATATATATAAATGTATAATTTATATTATTATACATATATTTTATATTGTTTCCATCAATATTTAATTTTGAAAGTTAGCATTCTGTTTCATTTTAATAATATTTGTGGTGTTCGCGTATATTGATTGATGAACATTAAAGATCACAAAGTAGATCAACTTCAATGATGTTTTGATGTATCGCATTTAATGGGATATTATTATTAATGGTTATTTTGGATTTTTACATGATTTAAGATTTAGTGAAGGAATCTCCGTAAGGTATTATTGATATATCAGATAACAACACAACAATTCTCCATTTTTACAATGTCCTTGTGATAACGCTCATCACTAATCTGGAAATAGTTTTCAAGAAAGATGTCCAAATAACACTGCAAGGAATGTTTTTTAGAGACATACTGAAACCAAGTTTCTTGTATGCAGACAACATGTCCATCACTAATTTTTTATAGTCCTTTGATATCACATTTCCTAAGAAATTCATTGAGACATTCAAGAAATTCATTCCAGGCTATTTCCTCATCTTTATGGAGTATATTATTAAAATTTGCATAATTAAAGAATTTACGGATTATGAACCAATGAAAATTTCCTATTTCAGCTTAGCTGATTGCAGGAAATTTGTTGTTTAAGTACTTGAAGACAAGAATTTAAGAAGTGCCATTAATCCATTGACGTTGAAACAGAAAACAAGTTCTTTATTCCAATGTATAAAATAATTAAAAAGTTAATCATGGCGATTGCGAAGCGAATTCACTCGGACATCTTGAATTAAATTCCATTCTCTATGTCTCGATTAACGCTTTAGTCTTGACAGCTCTAGATATCTAACAAGGTTATTCAATTCCTTTTGTGGAAGAATGTGTGGTGTACATATAGCATCATCATTAGACAAGAGTCCGACTGGAAATAGAGACAAAGTGTCCCACTGGAATTGATGAAATCCCGTTTTCATTATGCAGCAATTTTTTGAGACTTTTTTGGAGACTTGAATCAAGGAATAGTCGCCATTGCAAAGGATCATATTCTAATTTAAGAACTGTCATTAATCCCTTGACATTGAAACAGAAAACAAGTTCTTTTTTCCAATGTATAAAATAAGGAAAAAATTAATCATGGCGATTGCGAAGCGAATTCACTCGGACATCTTGAATTAAATTCCATTCTCTAAGTCTCGATGCAAGTAACGCTGCCTTAGTCTTGGACAGCTCTAGATATCTAACAAGGTTATTCAATTCTTTTTTGTGGAAGAATGTGTGTGTACATATAGCATCATCATTAGACAAGAGTCCGACTGGAAATAGAGACAAAGTGTCCCACTGGAATTCATGAAATCCCGTTTTCATTATGCAGCAATTCTGCTTTGAGACTTGTTTTGGAGACTTGAATCAAGGAATAGTCGCCATTGCAAAGGATCATATTCTAATTTAAGAACTGTCATTAATCCCTTGAGGCTGAAACAGAAAACAAGTTCTTTTTTCCAATGTATAAAATAAGGAAAAAATTAATCATGGCGATTGCGAAGCGAATTCACTCGGACATCTTGAATTAAATTCCATTCTCTAAGTCTCGATGCAAGTAACGCTGCCTTAGTCTTGGACAGCTCTAGATATCTAACAAGGTTATTCAATTCCTTTTGTGGAAGAATGTGTGGTGTACATATAGCATCATCATTAGACAAGAGTCCGACTGGAAATAGAGACAAAGTGTCCCACTGGAATTGATGAAATCCCGTTTTCATTATGCAGCAATTCTGCTTTGAGACTTGTTTTGGAGACTTGAATCAAGGAATAGTCGCCATTGCAAAGGATCATATTCTAATTTAAGAACTGTCATTAATCCCTTGACGTTGAAACAGAAAACAAGTTCTTTTTTCCAATGTATAAAATAAGGAAAAAATTAATCATGACGATTGCGAAGCTAATTTACTCGGACATCTTGAATAAAATTCCATTCTCTAAGTCTCGATGCAAGTAACGCTGCCTTAGTCTTGGACAGCTCTAGATATCTAACAAGGTTATTCAATTCTTTTTGTGGAAGAATGTGTGGTGTACATATAGCATCATCATTAGACAAGAGTCCGACTGGAAATAGAGACAAAGTGTCCCACTGGAATTCATGAAATCCCGTTTTCATTACGCAGGAATTCTGCTTTGAGACTTGTTTCGGAGACTTGAATCAAGGAATAGTCGCCATTGCAAAGGATCATATTCTAATTTAAGAACTGTCATTAATCCGTTGACGTTGAAACAGAAAACAAGTTCTTTTTTCCAATGTATAAAATAAGGAAAAAATTAATCATGACGATTGCGAAGCTAATTTACTCGGACATCTTGAATAAAATTCCATTCTCTAAGTCTGGATGCAAGTAACGCTGCCTTAGTCTTGGACAGCTCTAGATATCTAACAAGGTTATTCAATTCTTTTTGTGGAAGAATGTGTGGTGTACATATAGCATCATCATTAGACAAGAGTCCGACTGGAAATAGAGACAAAGTGTCCCACTGGAATTCATGAAATCCCGTTTTCATTATGCAACAATTCTGCTTTGAGACTTGTTTCGGAGACTGGAATCAAGGAATAGTTGCCATTGCAAAGGATCATGTTCTAATTTAAGAACTGTCATTAATCCCTTGACGTTGAAACAGAAAAGAATTTTTTTTTCCAATGTATAAAATAAGGAAAAAATTAATAATGACGATTGCGAAGCGAATTCATTCTTACATCTTGAATTAAATTCCATTTTCTAAGTCTGGATGCAAGTAACGCTGCCTTAGTCTTGGACAGCTCTAGATATCTAACAAGGTTATTCAATTCTTTTTGTGGAAGAATGTGTGATAGCACTAGAAGAAGAGTGTAAAGCATTTAATGAAATTGTTTCTTTATCTTCTTCTTGATCAATGAAAAATTCATTTGGAGTTTCCGGAATGGGGAACCCCCTTCCGGAAACTCTAAAGCAATAAACTAAATGAATAACTAAATGAAATAATTGGAACTCCAAAATATTCCTTATAGGAAATTGGTGGCATAACAGAAGATATATTCGGGTACTAAACTCTCGACTTTTTTTTTCTTGTGATTCCTCCACGAAAAGGATGAACCTTGCACAAGTAGATGTCCTTTTAAAGTCTTGAAAATCATAGAAATAGAAAATGGCATTGTCCTCTTTTTTTTTTTCTCGCAATCACATGAAATGGTTCTTTGAACAAGACTTGCAGCAGACATGTTTGCTCAGAGCTTGTCCTGGTCTCCAATTTTGGATCTGAAATAAAGATGATATGCCTTTTAATCTAAAGGAGTGAGGGAACATTTTTGGGTTTCAAATGTCACTTCTCCACATACAGTAGAACCTCTGTAAGTCGAACTTCAAGGGAGACGCCAAATAATTCGAGTTATAGAGTTTTCGACTTATGGAGGATTTCGACTTATGCGGATTTTGTAAGGAAATATTCGACTTGAGGAAGTTTAGATTCTTTCTGACTTATTTTGATTTAGAGACGTAAAATAAATAAAAATTCAAGTTACAGAGGTAATAAACATGTTTATTTGCAACTTAAAAATTATATTATGTACTACAATAAAAAATCAAAATAATTCCGAAACAACCTTAAAATTAAAAATATTATGTATTAAAAAAGTCAGTTATTATTAATATATATATATATATATATATATATATATATATATATAAATATATATATATAAATATATATGTATATATTTGGGCTTTAGACAATTCGATCGTTCTCTATCTGTAGCATTATCTAAGCAATAAAGAGCAGAAAATTCTCTTTCTTCCGAGTTGCTATTTCATAGAATTGTTTATTCTATTTACTATATACTCATACATTGTTTTCTAAGAAACAATGACGTGCATTGTCGGCAAATCCTTAAAGTCGGTAACTTATTTTTCTTCGAGCTATAGAGGTAATTAGTTTCAAATGATCGAGTTGTAAAGGTTGTGTAAAAGACTGTAAATTCAAACATTGCTAATGTTCGAGATACAGAGGTCCAATTTTTTTTTCCGAGTAACGGAGGGAAAATATATACCAAAGTGGCTTGTGGGGATTGACTAATTATTTCGACTTATAGAGGGTTGAAAATTCGAGTAATGGAGGTTTGGGGCTTGAAGGGAAGGGAACAAAAAAATTTTTCGAGTTGTGGAGATTTTCGATTTAAAAAGGTTCTACTGTATATAGCAGGAATTAGTAAAATTAACGCACTCATTCGACATAACAGAGCCAAAAAATATAATATTTACAACTAAACCGAAAATTGACTGCATTCATTTCTTTCTCACACAAGTCACCATCTACAACTTACACTATCACATTTTAATATTTAGAACCAAGACAGGAATCAGTGTTGACAGCCAGATTGGCGTCGTCTCCAGCAAACTAATTTGAGACAAAGTTATTTCTAGTGTAGTATAGTGTAGTGTAGTGTAGCTATAAAGCTACACTACACTATAGATAGTTATAAAGTGTTATAGTGTAGCTATAAAGCTTTTAAAAAATTAATGTCTTAGGAACCCTATTTCTATGTCTTACTTTTTCAGATGTTTCATGCATATGCAATATGCATTAATATTTACGCATTTCATACAAATTCAATGCATGGGATATCAATTCTTTTTATGAACGTTGTTATATAACTTAGAAATTATTTTAAAATGTAAGTTATATTATGCAACTTTGCATATTTCCATATTTCATTTTTCACATACATTTCAAGAAAATTGTTCAATTTCAAATCAAAATACCTCCGTATCTTTTAAACAAGAGTCAATTTTCAATATTTACTACCATTTGTGTGTTGTACAATGTTATCTAATATATATTTATAGCATTTCTTTATATATAATAAAAATAAATCACGTAATATAATATAAAAGCAAATACAAAATTCGATGCGTTATATAGTTTTAGTTAATTTGTTTAGTATTCGGTTCGATTTTTGTAGTAATCAAGCGAAAAAGTGATTACTTAAATTATTTTCATTTATCAATTTTTAGATATTTGTGCTTTAAATATACATGTTTACAAATAAATACTGATCCAAAAAAGACAGTTTCGTATATTATTTAGCATTAATCTCCTTTGGTACGACAGGCTTCAGGTTCGAATCCTGGCGATGGCATGGATGTTTGTTAGTGGTTCGAAATCCACGTTAAACAGTAGGTCCCGGTCTAATTAACCAAATAGTGCACAAAATAATCGTAGAGCGAAAAATCAAATCTGTAGTAAGTGAAGATTCTATGTATATAAATAAAGTTCCTTTGTTTGAAGATTTTTTGTGTATAATATATAAACACAACTTCATAGATATCACATGTATGACTGCATGAACTAAGATTCAGAAATATATGTTGCATATTTTTCTTTTATAAAAAAAATTATTAAAAAAGCAATTGATAATTGTTATTATTTTAATAATTATCACATTGAAGTGCTTTGACCTTAAAAATTAAATTAAGTGTTTTGACCTTGAGTAATTCTTGCTAACAAATGAAGCAAAGATGAATCAAATTATTCCCCCTTATATTTAAACACAACTTCACAGATACCATGTGTATTACTACATGAACTAAGATTACATATTTTTTCTTTTCTAAAAAAAATCATTAAAAAAGCGATTGATAATTGTCATTATTTAAACAATTATCGATTCGCTTTACATTGAAATGCTTTGACCTTCAAAATTTAACTTGAGTAGTTCTTGTTTACAAATGAAGCAAAGATGAGTCAAATTCCATCCTCACTTTACAAAACAAAAGAGTATACACACTTTTTTGCCAATAGATGGCGACAGCTTTCAACGAATTAGTAAATTAAAAATAATTTTCTGATCATTCAAACGAAACAGCGAGAATGTATCTACTTTTAAATTCCATTGGATAAAATTAATTTTAATATTATTCTCTGCTATTATATCGAGGAGATTCATTGGATTCATCGATTCATTTATTCATTCATTGGATTTCGGAAACTTCTGCCCACGAATCGCCAGAAATTCTCAAACTGTGAAATTCAAATGGGTTGTCTCCGTAACGTCTCGACCTATACTACGACTTATAACGGCTTCAAAAAGAGGGCCACTTTCAGGTTCATGTGAACACTTTAAATTTTATTTACAAACATTATATATCTATATATACATATATGCAGATCTCTATTTACACAAATTATTACGGATATAAATTAAGTACAAAAGTGCAGTTCACTCCGAGTTCGGAGATTTTCAGAGTTCTCGAGTCTACGACAAATCTAAACACCTGGTCTGCGGCAGACCTTAAGTATCACACGGCGTGATTCACGAAACCACAAGGGGGTCACTTTGAAAACAGGCGGAAAACTCCGGCCTATTCAGTCCCTTCAGAGGAAAACAAAAAGACAATACTACTGGTAGACTTGTCGCAGAACTCACTCCCTTCTTCACCAAAAAAAACTCCTTTTAAGACAACCCTTCAAGACAGGGGGTCAGCTTCCTTCACTTCTCATTGGAATAGACATTTCTCAACTCGTGGTCTATCAACAATCACGATGGAGCAACTCATAGTATTCACATTCAATCTGTAGTTGTTTCTATCCGACAAAGTTGCACAGACATTCGCTAATTTTATGAGTCTCATTATAAGTTGACGCTTTAGCGTCGAGTGTTGTTTTGTATCTAATCCCCAGTGTCCTCATGGACATTCCATGAGTATGGATGGAAGGAAAGGGGCAGCTCCTGTTGAGATGGAGCTCCCGTAGGTAGAAGTCTGACTTGACCCCGTGTCGATGAAGAAGTGCGATGTTTTCTGGGAAGACTTTTTGGAGGAACTACCGCGCATTTGGGTATCGCATGGAAGAAAAACGTGAAAACTCCTACTAGGTAGTCCAACTAACGAGGTAAAATACTGAACATCACTAACACCATCGATACTCCTCGTTTTTTGAAACAGTGAACAGTGGCGTCAGCGGATTTAACCTCAGTCCTAATGCTCATCAGCGGCACAAGTTTCCAAGAGTCGGGCCTTCTGTGTTATATATATATATATATATATATACATATATATATATATATATGCGGTTTGGTATATATGCGACGAGGTTTGATTTATTTTGTCGCTCTACGAAAATTTTTTGCACACTTTAGGCTACATCCATGCCACCGGCAGGATTCGAACCTGAAGCATGTGGCACCAAAGGCCACAGCGCTAGCCAATTGGCCACCCGGTCGCGACTTCAGCTAGGAATCAAAATTATATAAAAAGAAGGAATAAATATAGAAGAGAAAATGTACAGATTTTCTTACATTGATTCGAAATAAATGGTGCTACGCATATCTTTGAAAACTCAGCCAAGCAAAACTCTTTCCGTATTCATTTAATTTTATTCGAGTTTAGAGGCCCAGAATGGTCGAGGCCACAGACTCGCTTTCAGACAGCAAAATTTTATTCCGTTTCGAAAATAAAAGAGAAACGGCAACCTTCTGAATGGGTGACAGGCAGAGCAAACCATTTATAACCATCAACCAGGGTTCCCCCCTAAATGCTTGCCACGAGATGCAAAACTATAATATATCACTTCACTTGAAAATTCTAATTTTTGTTTAGACACGAACATTTATTGGTGTTTCAACGCAATCCGAACATAATTCATCTCAATCTGTCAATCTAGATTGGAAATAAGTTTTAAAATACATTTCATTTATTTTGTGTTGATTACGAATCTGTATCGAGTTGATCCACGCACAATAAATACAACAGAATTTTTTTGCATTGTCGGTACTGCAACTAAGTATAATTTTTTTTTTTTTTTTTTTTGCATTGTCAGTACTGCAACTAAGTATAAAACATTTTTGTGTCGGTACATTGCATTATCGGTACTGCAACCAAGTATAATTTTTTTTTTTGCATTGTCGGTACTGCAAATAAGAATAAAAATTTTATTGCATGTATAGTTACGATTTTAATATTATTGAATTGAATGTCGTGCTCTAAACACAGCAATTTTTATCTTCCCATAGATTGCTGATTATTAAATTGATTATCTCGTCCATGCGTTGATTTTGAATATACATGGTGATTATAATTAAAGTTTCACTTTCAGATTGTTGTAAAAAAGAACCTCTCGTCGCAATGAGTTCAAATTTGAACTGAAGATACTTGAATAAGGGGGAAACGGTACGGCAACAAAAAAAAGTTCCAAAGTGTATTAATAGATGGCGCTGTAAGCGGCATAAACAAAGTGAATTTGGTTACCAGTGATATTTTGAATCGAAATGACAACGCATTTGGCATGAGTTGCACATTAAACCAACTGTAGTGTTCAATGTGCTTGATGGTTTCGGTTTTTTGATGGAAAAAATGACTTCCAAGTCATTCAACAGTTGTAGCACTGTTAATGGAAAGCCCATCCACTACGGCAAGGTCATATAAAATTTTTTTTTTTTTTTTTTTTTTGATGCCATACCGTTTCCCCCTTCTTCGCGTATCTTCAGTTCAAATTTAAACTCTTTGTGATGTATGGTTCTTTTTTTACAGCATTTTGAAACGTGGGACTTTAATTATAATCACCTTGTATAATAAACTTCATCAAATTTATTTATTATTGTTATTAAACTTATTAAAGTATAAATTGGCAGATAAAAAAACCTATAAATCACTTCGAAAATATAAACTTGTGAACTTATTCTATAAACATATATTATAATATAATCACCTACATTTTAAAGCTGAGTGTGGCATTTCAATTTTTATTTCTAGTTTGATAATTGAGGACTTCATAACTTTAATTACATCATGTTTCACTGATTATGGTACTAATATTCTGATTCCTGGTCATTATAAATACGCAAAAACGTATGTTTTTTCTTTTTTAAATTTGCTTATTGAGTTATTTTATCTACGTTTCGATTTTCGTAATGATTGAGAATAACTTAAGAGCAGCAAATATCCCTTTTAGACACGTCTTAACATGTCCTATTTACATAGCATCATACATTTTGTACAATTTTTGTTTCATTGCATCACTTAGTGACAAATCCATGATTAGCAAATAAGATAGCGAAAAATAGATAATTATTTAAATGAAACAATGAATATGTCTAATTATAGTTAATAAAAATGCATTTTAAAATAATAATCGATAATTGTTTTAAATAAATTTTCATTTATTTTAAAACAATTATCGAAACAGTGTCACTAATTGCACATATAATTAAAGTATAGACATCATAATTTTACAATTGCGAATTACATTTATAAATTTAAGATATGAGTGAAAATTTTTGATCTTCTAAATTAATTAAATTTTAATAATAATATATCAAAATATTTTCAAAACGAAATTTTTATCACTTTAAAAGAATTTGTTCTACTGATTTTTAAAAAATCAAATTTTATTTAACAGTTACAAAAGTTTTTTACATGCAGACTATTGCATCTGCAACAATTTCATTTGATTTATGAAATGAACTATTGCATATGCGCAAGCCATGGCTCATTGGAATGTGCTTTGCTGGCGAGCATTAGGGCTGAGGTTCAATAAATACACTAGCGGCTTTTCTGTAGACACTATTTCAAAAAACGAGGAGACTCGATGGCGTTTGTTATGTCAAGCATCTTGCTTCGCCAGTCGGAATATCTGATGGGAGTTTTCAGGATTTTCTTCCATACGATACGCAAATGCGGGGTAGTTACGATTGACCACAATTCTGATTACTTATTCCATGCATCTACTCTTTGTGTATTTATATACATTTCCTTGCATGTAGACAGCAAGAAAGTATATTACGCCTTCGTTCTCTTCAGAAGATTTAGTGCATAACCTGTGGCTCATTGGCAACGTACGCCGCTGGTGAGCATTAGGGCTGAGGTTCAATCCGCTGGCGGCACTGTTTTAAAACCGAGGAGTGATGTTCAACATCTTGCCTCGTTAGTCGGACTACCTGGTAGGAGTTTTCCGCGTTTTCTCCCATACAATACGCAAATGTGGGGGTAGTGCCCCCTAAAAGTCCTCCTTCTTCACGACACGGAGCCAAGTCAGACTTCTACCTACAGGTGCTCCATCACAACAGAAACTGCCTCTGTCCCTCCATCCATGAGTAGATTACTCATAGGGTGTCCGTCCCGCACTGCAGGACATAAGTTTCTTACATGCAAACTTTTGCGTCTGCAACACTTTCGGATTGAGGATTAAACACAACACATTATTGCAGATAATAAAAATCTTCAACTTAGTAAGAAAATGTAGAAAATTTCCGCATTACTACTGTGTCCAAAAAGTAAGACCAGTTTTCAATTTAAATTTCCCGGGCATAGGGTATTACAATTTTTTCTTTTTTAGGTTGTTGGCCTTCCCTGACATCTGTGTGAAACTTTACGACAAAATATTCATTAGTGTTTGAGTTACGCTTGGTTTTGTGAGATGCTAAAACTGATTCCAGCGATTTTTGAAATGTCTTTTCAATCGATTCAAAACGGTGTCCCCGGAGTGGTCTTTTGAGTATAGGGAATAACCAGAAGTAACAAGATGCTAAATTAGGTGAATACGGTGGTTGTGGAACGATATGGGTTTCATTTTTGGCAAAAAGTCACGAAGAATCAATGCAGTGTGATCTGGCGCATTCAGTGTTTTCTGTACCAATCAAGATTTGACGCGTTTGAGGCCCAAAACATCTTTTAAAATGGAATTTCGAAATTCCAACATCATCAGCAAGGTCTCTAATTGTAAATCGGCGGTTTGCAAGAACCAAATCTTTAATTTTTTGGGCGTGAGCTTCGTCGGTTGAGGTTGAGGTTGATGGTCAACCACAGGGCTCTTCGTCTTCAACGCTTTCTCTGCCTTCTTTGAACTGTTTTACCATTTCTAAACATTTCTTTCCGATATAGGAAAGCTCACCGAATGCCTTCTGCAACAAAAGTTAACGCAAGTTCTTGCTCAATTAATTCAGACATTTCACAAATCGCCAGAATCAGTTTTAGCATCTCACAAAACCAAGCGTAACTCAAACACTAATGAATATTTTGACGTAAAATTTCACACAGATGTCAAGGACAGTGCCAACAACCTAAAAAAGAAAGAAAAAAAAATTGTAATACCTTACGCCCGGGAAATTTAAATTAAAAACTGGTCTTCCTTTTTGGACACAGTAGTATATGCAACTAATATTTTTTTTAATCACCGCAATAGGCAAAACACTTGTATAATCAACTTATCAATTAAAATTGAATCTCATCAAGTAAGAATGCATTATCAACATATCAATCCCAAAATTATTCTCACATCTGTTATTTGAACTTAAATTTCCAGTTTGTAACATCTATAATAATGGAATTGAGCTCAACTTATCCCAAAATAGCGAATTCACTTAAATATTTGTATATTCTGTGTTAAAATCATAAATGTACCACACATACATCATATTGTCATATATCATTTGTGCCAAAAAAATGATTGAAAATAAAATCACAAAAACTCCAAATTTGTATAGCTTCATTTATTTTCATAAAATCTGCTAGTAAATCAAAATTTATTACATATTAAAACACAGATAGGATAATGTTAAAAAACAGTATCAAACAAACCATTTACAGAATGTATTATTGGCTGTACATTCACTTTTTACAGAACGTAAGAGTATATTGTATAACTAAGCATGAAAATAATCAATGAAAACGGTTTAGACTCGAGCTATAACAAGGCCCCTTAATATTTTGAACATCACATGTTCATTTGACTTCAAAAATAATAGTTTAAATTCTATAAAATAGCAATTAATGTAGTTGATTTTCATACAACATATTTTTTACATTAAATTGCAATACAATATAAAAAAAAAAGTTACGCTGTTTATATTGTTTTGAAAACCCATAAAATGAGCAATTTAATCATATTTATGAAAAAGAAATTAAAAACACCTTGCTTTTTACAAAAAAAAAAATAATAAATTGCCAATTTCGTCGTACACATTAAGTAGATTAATATTTTTACACATTAATATTTATAAGAAATGAAAATATTTTAGATCCTGCATGATTTTAAATTGCTTATTTTTAACTCATGCACATAAAAATTAAGTATAATTTTATTTGGAATGTTTATGATTTAAATTTTATATATATTAGCTGCAAAATTCTTGTGCATCGTTATCAGTTAAGCTTTTTAAATACATTTAATATTTAAATCCTAATCGCATCTCCATACGGATCAAACACTAATAGATTTCATATCTAAGCACATTTGAAAATACTTAAAATTGATTTGGAACATCAGATTTCATTTATATATGCATTAAAGTTATAATGTAACCAAATTTTAAAAAAAAGCTAAACTTCTAGCATCGTGTTTATGAGTAGCAGATATTTAATACAAAGTTTTATTACGTCTTAATAAACACATTTTAAATTAATTAATTAATAACGACTTAATAAACACATTAAACGCAAACTAAAATGTAGAGTTACATAGACATCTATAATAGTATGAAACGCACTAAAACATCTTTGAAATATATCTAATTTTTAATCTCTATATAATCAGCCAGTTATATGATCAATATCAAAATATTCGTCTGTGTATCATTAATACATGATCTTAGTTTTGGTTTTAATGATTTTTTTTATTACAGTACAGAAGTGTTTAATCTACATCATCATGATATCGGTAACAAATTAGTACTGCACCAATACTTTAACTATACATAGCATACTCGGTACAACTAATATGCATTAATAGTTTTGATTATGATTGTGTGTTTGCGGTATTTGATTCTTTCAATTTTAATGAATTCCATCCTTATGCATCAGTTACGGTTTGGTTTGTCGCTCTGCGGCCATCTTTTTTGTACACTTTAGTTACTATAGTTTAACGTGGATTCCGAACCACTAACAAACATCCATGCAACCGCCAGAATGCATCAGTTATGGAGAAGAATCAAACAGATTCAATTAAGTTATTTTGCTCTTTAAATTCTTTAAAAAACGCAGAAAAAGGTTTACTTATTCTAGGAAAGAAGAATTTACTTATTCTATTGCTTATTAAAATAATTCTCTCGTTTCAAGCATATATAAGATAATACTACAGCAAAAGCATGATAAACAAACGGAAATTGCCCAATGTTTAAAGTATTTGAATAAAAAAATAATGCAAATAATATATAAAATGCCACTAGAATAAAATGCAAATCAAAATGCACGAGATCATCAAAAGTTATGAATTAAAATCTGATAATACACATATTTCAAATACTCCCTTCATTCTAAAAAAAGAAGCAAAGAGATAATAGCATTTTTTTTTTTTTTTTAAACCTTTAGCCAAGGAAAAAAAAAAAACTGCTACCCCTCCTCTTCATAATTATAAAATTGCCACACTGAAAAAGTCCTCGTCAAACAGTTACTTTCTCAATCAATTGTTTTCATGAATTGAATTTCTACAAAATTATTTTTTAGAGAAAAATATTGTTAAAAAATTTCAAAATTCTGCAAAATTATGTTTTAGCCAAGAAAAATATAAAAAAAATCTTCTTCAAAATTCTGCAAAATTATTTTTTAGCCAAGAAAAATATAAAAAATCTTCTTCAAAATTCGGCACAATTACTTTTTAGCCATGGGAAAAGAAGAAAAAATTGGGGGGAAAGAGGAGCTAAGAAATAAGGCTACTTTGAAATCACTTTTATGTAATTGCTGATTTTATTTATAAATGCGTGGGAGACAGATGGAGGTGTTATACTGTAATTTCCAACTACCATGAATTCAAAAAACTAACATCACAAGAGTAATCGTAATAATTAAATGTAGCAATTTTAAAAATTCAACGAATTTTTAATAATCAATTTCTGTATTAGATTATATGAACACAAATAATATAACCTTGGCTTATTAACCTTTTTTACGTAACTATTTAATTTTCTTCTCTATATTCAATATGGCAAAACCAAAGCTGGAATAAAACAGAACAAGAAATTTTACATGTTTACATGAATATTTATTACTCATAGAAATGTTATACTCGATTTTGTATATAAAGAAAAGGAATTGTTATTATTGGTTTAATTTTAATTTCACTTTGTCTATTTGAAGACAATAACTATAAGTTTCTATTCAGTTTCAAAAGTATATTAACATCTCTTTAAAATATGCTATTTTTAAGTTAAAAAGACTTTTAAATTTCTTCACTCTTGAAATTTTTTTTTAGCATGTATAGAATGTGAGGAAAATCGAAAAAAATAAAATTAAGTTATGTGAAGCACTAATAATGTTCTTTTTTTTTGAGAATTATTTTCATAGTTGTCATCAAACACTTAAAAAGTAATAAATGATAAGCTTTGGTTTTTATAATATAAAATTGCTTTTCTTAGATTCATTACATAAAAAAATTTCCGAGTTTTTATCTTTTATTTTGAACAGCTAATAGTTGTTTTTGCTTAGGTATTACACAAAATAAAAACTATTGTTTTTATTACATTACAACTGTCTGTAAGACAATAACACTGATAACAAATAGAAGCTTAAAGCAACAAAAAAAAAGTGAGAGAATTTATTATTGTATAAAATAAAACAATAATAAATTTTACAAAAATAATCGCCCCGTACGATTTTAAATTCAATCAGAAGCATGAAAATTAATTCATGTCAGAAATTATAATGATTCTTTTGAAATTATTTCTATCTTAATTTAAATTATAAAGATGATCAATCTCGCAAGTGAAAGTTAAGTAATGGAATAAGTCGAATTATAACTGATTCAGTCAAATGTTTCTCATCACAGATCAAAAACATATAGAAGCACTTTATTTATCCAATATTTTGAAATTCATATAACACAGCATTAAATTTTAAAGTCACTGAAGTACGACGTTTTAAAAAGTTCGTTTTTTTAACAAACATATTCTGTAGATATTCTTGTCCCCCCTTCCCAAAAAAAAAAAACTAATGAAGAAACATATTTATAGGAACACTGAAGGTTAATTATTTAAAATTTCACGATTTTCAAATAAGTAGAAATAAATCTTTTAAAAAAAATCAGTTTCTATCAATTATAATATGCAGAAGTGTAATGTAAACCAATCATGGATACATTTCAACAAATAATCACTAGCATATAAGATACACCATAAATAAAATTCAATGTATTGTATGAATTTTACAGACAAAATATTTACAGAAACATAAATTAAATCAAATAAACTATACATAGCATTAACTAAATCACACTCTATTAAGAAAATGAAAATACATAAAATTTGCAAAACATTGAATTCTTGTAGATTAAGTGAACAGCAAAAAATAAAAAGATGGTTAAAAACATTCTGAAGAATACACATTTACAAAAATGTATTAGTAGTCCAGAGAAGCAAGAATTTCAAATGGAATTACAGTAAACTCTCTTTAATTAGGCACCAGATTATAGAGTGTCCATATAATTTTAAAGGGGATAGATATCGAAGAGATAATAGATATCAAAGAGATATCACTTTATATTAAATTAAATTTAATGAATAACAATTATATTAATTAAAATTATATAAATTATTTAACGATTATAGAATGTGCAGCAATACTAAATGCCGGATTAAGGAGGGATTACTGTATATACCTTATTTAACTATTACAAATTAAAATAATACCCAAAAATAAGCAATATTTATGATTTAATTTTATATAATTTATATAGTCATAACCTATATTGCCTTTTCTATTCTGTATTTTACCCAGTAAATATAAATTACTCATAATCATTTACAATTCATTATTCAACATTTTTTTAAAGAATATGTATAAAACTTATACATAAAAATATATTCATATTTATGTTTATTTAATGTAATTTTTAAAAACTGTGCAGCTACATAGTACAAAATTACTATATTTAGGCTATCAGTATTGAAAATCATAATATCAAACATACATTAGTTTAACATTTTTCATATTTATAACCAACATAATTTTAAAATATCTTGAAATTCATATTTAAATATATAAACAAATTGGCAAAATTCAAGAAGAAATTGTAGTTTCATATTAAATATGTATATCTCAAAAAAACTATTATTTTAATGTTTAAGATAACTTTGATTAAGTAACATTAAAATATTATTTAGATAATGTAGTTTTACAGATTCTTTGTAAGCAAATATCAAAACTATTAATTAAAATGTTTTTATACATTAAGAGTAAATTTGCCAGAAACTCAGTAAATCAAGTTCTTTATTATTAATAATGTATTATATGAAGAATATTCTTATATTTCTCTTGAAAATTTTGATTTAATTTTAATTTAGTAAAATATAAAATAGTTAAGAACAATACTTTAAGACTAACAACATAAATTACAGTTTTACACATAAACAGTAGGGAAGGAAACACTTAGCACAGCGGAAACCATCATCAACTAATGAATACAACTGTTTTTCTTAAAATATATGTTTTAAAAAAAATGTTATATCAGTGTAATTTTGATTAAGGACATAATGCATTGAAGAAATCAATTTATTTAAAAATAAAAATGATTTTTTTTTTTCATGGATTTTTTTTTTTACATACAAGCTATGAGTAAATATTTTAACAGTACATACAAAAGATCAATGTTTTCAAATAAACAGTACTTTGCAATTGCTTGAAGATTATAAATTGTTTAAAAAGTTGATTTTAATTTAAATAACAAAAATATATTGTAATTGAAAATTAGATAGTCTTAATTTGCAGACTTTTAATCTCATTCTTTGAGATTATATAATCTCAAAGAATGTGTCATAAAATCATTCAAGATAATCACCATTGTTACTCCTTTGGAGAAATAGTTTAAAATAATGATCTATGTTACAAAGAAAATATAAATTTTATCATAATTAATATGACACATAATAACATAAAAATTGTTTTCAGAAGCAGTAATAAAACAAGAATTTTAATACCATTCAAAATTGCACTTCATAAACTTTGAATAGCTAACTTACTACAAATAAATATTTTACAATAAATATTTCTGGCAACAAAATTACAACAATTTACTTATTCAATGAATCATAATTAATAAGTGTTCCATATCGAAAGAGAAAAACTAACAGCTGAAACAAAGAATTCAAATATTTGTCTCTATATGTATACGATAATGCAAGATTTAAAACTAACACAAACCATGACGAAATTCGTAAGAGCAATCATGGAAGTTTGGGGTCAACTCTGAACAAAAATCTTTGTTTACAAAATAATGGTAAACAGACATGCACTTAGGTATTTGCTGTCATAAAAAAAGGCTGCATGGGTATTTTCCTCATGCCAGTTATCTTTAAAAGGATTCCAGAAGGCACTGCTATTCCCTTGTAAGTGTGTAACAACCCTTGAAGTGCACTCTAATAATGCACAACCCAATATATCTGTGATGCATGATCTTAAAGTCAAGCACCCAATATTGGAAAAGATTTTTAAGGTTAAGAAAACTCACTTGCACCATCAAAGATTCATTTAAAGCATGATGAAAAAGGGTAGCCGAAAAATTGTATTGCAAATTTAAATCATTTAATTAAGAAGCATTTCAGAAATAAAAACCACATATTCTATTAGCAATAGGGACTGCAGTATCTTCAAGTACTGTTTCACTGATTTTAGTAATTAACTAAATACAAAGAAAATCCATCTTTTGGTAGTATTCTTTTGGACTGGCTAATATTTTATTTCAGTTACACTGCTAAGTAAACATTTAAAAAACTAACTTTAATTTTCAAATATGTAGTCACAAATGAAATTAAGATTTTTAAAAAAGTAAAATTCCAGAAAAACTTTAAAACATTCCAATTCATATAGATAGTCAAGTAAAAAATACACTGAAATTATTTTTTGAAATATTTAAAGTAGAAAAGAATTGTGTACTTTTTAACATCATTTTTAAGTACTTGATTAATGAGAATATATTTTCACATGTATATACAATTCTAATGTACATCAGAATTTAGCTTTCCCTAATTTTCACATTCACATGAATTTCTATTGCAGATCAGAATTTTCCTTTTCAAAAAATGTAATTAATGTAATAAAATTAAGCACATATGTAGTAAATGAAATTTTTTCGATTGTTTTTAAACGGATAATTATATGTTGTTTTGAATAAATATGTAAAAACACTCAAATATAGTTGGTGGTTACACAACTTTCAATAACTAGTTCTTCTACAAAGCATTATGTTCAGTTTGATAATCTGAAGTGACAAAACGTTATTCTTGGGAACTATAAAGAAAATTTATTAAATAACTCTCCATCATTCTTTTTTTATAAGATATAAAATAATCATGCCTTATTATTTTTTTTTAATAATGTACCGAGAATCTATCATCATCAACCTCTTAGTTTTTTTTTTCAGCCAATAGTCAAATACTTCCAGATACAAAATTTTCAAATACCAAATCTTTCAAAAACAATTATAATGAAAGATAATTAATTAAATATCAAATTTTTTCAAATTACAAAATTTTCAAATTTTTTCAGTTTAAAAAAAATTAAAAATCTCAATTTTTATACAATATTTTTTACAATAAAATTACAGCAATTACAGGTCTTACATGTCATAATTAGTGAAAATATATTACTACATTAACACGTGAAACACTAAAAAAATTTCACTGTTATGAAACTGATGCTGTGCTTTCTGCACTACAGAAGCTAATTTCACTGTTAACAACCAAATTAAATATAATAATGAAATATGAAATTTTAAAATTATACAGCAACCACTTTTTAATGCGGCACATTCAGAATACAAAAAACTTCACAACCATGGCAGATTATAGGGAGTTAATATAAATTTAAGGGATGAGAAAGAAAAAGCATTCTAAAGAAAAATTTAAATAATTAAAACAGGTACATATTTAATGAAAATGTGAGTAGAATTGCGTCGCCATCTTGCGAACAAGCTCAATAAATGCCTGAATACATAAGAAAAAATATAAAATCGAGGTTTGTGGGGTGCCGGATTGTAGAATATACCGAACTATAGAATGTAGGCCTAAGAGAGATTACTGCATTTTATTTTTATAATTACATACTACTGCACATAATTGTAGGCAAATTGTAAAGGTTTTATTTTGAATTTATAATGTTGGTCCATTATATTTTATTTATTAAAATTAAATAAATTAAATGGTATGATTTACCTTCATACATATTTTTTCATTTCTAAGATTTAAATATACTGCTCATAATTATTATTCCCTAAAATAATAATTTAAATAATTCTTTATTTTTAGAACATAACTTAAAAGTTGTTTTAAGAGTATTAATGTTGTTTCTAAAACAATGAAGTTTTTTGTATTTTACATAAGAAAGTAAGAAGGCATTGTTATTTAATAAAACTCACAGAAACAAAGGAAATGTACAAAACTTTAGATTTAACAATTTTTCAGAAGTATATTTATTGACTAGATAAAACTTTTTTTTAAACAAGCATTATTAAAGTATATCTTACAAAAAAGGAAATATCATCTTAAAATAATAAAAATACATGATATATTCATGATTAATATTTCATTTCTTAATGAATTCAAGTTAAGATTAATCTTAATAAGATGGGTGTTATAAAATGTATTATTTAATTCATAATTAAACCAGAAATATTTAGAGGAGGCAATTTCAATTGTAAATTATTTTTATAAATCTTCTACTTTTACAGTGTAACATTTTTTTCGTGAATAGTTTGATTAATGCATACCTTTTTAACTTGATTTAAAATTTTGTGATTTCTGAATTTTGAGATTTATATCTACTTCTTCTATGATTAGTAAAGATGACATTTTCAACAACTGAAGCATCTAAATCACTGTCACTCAAAACTGAATAAAATTCACAACAAAAATCATAAAATCATAAACTTAACATGATACAGATAAATAATTTGTTATTACAAAACTATCCAAATTGAAATAGACAACAAAAGTGATAATATATAACAAAATTTTTAAAAATCAATAAATTAATGCATTGCACAAAATGAAATAAAACACTTATGAGGAGTGCTTTAAGTAATTATCATCAGAAAGGGGTTTTTTACCTACTTAAATTTATATCTAAATCAAGTAATGAATGGTAAGTAAAGCACTTGGTATAACAGGTTTTAAAAAACAGTAATAAAAATTAAGAATAAATAATAATAATAAAGAAAAGCAAAGCAAAGCAACATAAAGGTAACTGAATTACTTAAGAACGTGTAATAATATTACAATTAATTACATTTAATAATACAGTTCATATTTCTCCTTATTTAATTACACTTCGAAATAATAAATTTAAAAGAAATAAAATATTATGTAGATGCTATAGAAAATTGCTAACTAGATGAATTAAGAAATAACAGAATTAAGGGTAAAGTAGGAGGCAAGGAAAATCTTTCATAACCTTTCAGCTTTTATATTTCTCTTTCGTAACTGCTAAATTTATTTTTAGTGTTGTTTAACAAATTTTGTTATTTTATAAACAAGTAAATTTCCATTTATTCAGATACTGTTCTAATAAATTCATAAAGCTTTGCAAATTTGTAGTATTTAATCAATTACATAAAATAAAAACAATTCTTAGCCTCTCAGATTAAACTAAATATTCCTTATAAAACCTGGAACAATATCATGCTGTGTTGCCTAAGTTACTTCAGGGTAAGTGAAATTTTGAGAAATCAATAATATGCACAATTTTGTTAAACAATATAAGTAAACACAATTTTGTCAATGGAATTCATCTTAGATGGATACTCTTTTGTATTACTTTGCTATTAAAAAATAATTTGAATCTCTTTGCTGCATTCATGACATATTCAGGGATTTGAAAAATTAAAATAATTTCATGCACAAACAATATAACTTCAACCCTTTAATTTTATAAAATATATATATATATATCCCAAATATGGTCCTTACTTCAAGGGGGAACCATTTTTAATTTATAATAGATCATATTATTAAAGCATAACCACTAAATATAGATATACAAATGAAATTAATTCTGAATTTGAACATGAAAATTATAAATAATTTTAGTCAATAAAAATATTCTTAGAATTGAAACAACCTAGTTATGTAATTTATAAGGTATTAGAAGATTGTATATACAACAAAATAAAGAAACTTTTTAAATATTTACAAAGGATTCATAAATTAAAATTTTCAGTACATTTTGAAAATGTAATATTTTTTAGCCCATTTTAAAACTTCACCTAAATAAATTATAGTCCGACCATGAATAGCGTGGAATGTTAAACATCAGGTTTAACAGTGGAAGCAGATGAATTGATTACTTATTAAGAGTGCTAATCAGATATATGTGGTGCAAAGCTGCTTTTGAAAAAGAAATATACCAGTTAATGCATAATTTTTTCATGCAGCTTTTCTTTTAATATTTTTGTAATCTAAAATTTTAATTATTAAAAATTACAATTATTGCTAATTAAAATTCTTGTTATTGCACTTAAAATACCTCCGTAATGACATTTCCTCTCCACGATACTTCTCTTTCTGAATCCATCAAGACTTCTGACAATTTTCCACACTACATGTGGTCATACTGTACATTGCACATGCTTATTCCAAAACATAATCTTCAAATGTATTTAATGTGTTGAAATTGTATCACAATAAAGTAATTTTTTTTCTTTTGTACTAGAAATATTTCCTTCCTTCTTGCTGGTTTTACATTTTATATTTACAATTTTACATTATTCATTTAAAAGTTCTAACTTGTTCGACACTGAACAGCATTCCTCTCAGGATCACTAGTGTCTTCTACATCTTCAGCAGCCAAGTGCTCTAGTACACCAGGTATACGATAACCCATATTTAATAACATTATTTCTAATGGATCAGCATTCATTCTTCTTTGATTAGCAATAGCAGCATCTTCAGAATCCCGAATTTCACGGGCTTCTTTTGAACCATCCTAAAATTTTTATATATTACATAATAATATAAATTGCATAATATTATATAATATTAGCAAATTGCCTTACTAAAGCTGTTATGAAATAACTGACAGCCATTATTGTATATTTAGGTTTGTTTCCCCAGAATCTTTATTCATCGTTTATTTCATAAATTAAGAAACAAAGCACTCAAAGAGTCAATTTTCCCTCTAAAAACTTTATATAAATAATATAATTTATTATATAAATAATCATATTACAAAATATTATAAATAAAATAATTTGCATATCCTTCTTAAAGCTGCATAAAAATAATTGATAGCCATTATTGTATGTTTAGATCTGTTTTATAGAATTTATATTATTATAAATGCATACAACTTTTATTTCATAACTTAAAAATCAAAAGACTCAGAGGATCAAATTTTCCTCTGCAAATATTATATGGAGTATAACTATTACAAAAAATTAAATTCTTATTAATTCTTTTTAAATTAAATAAAAACTGTAGGTTTTTAATAGTAATATAATGTTTTTGAAAAGACTAATTTAATTTCATCAACATTTTCCTAATATTCACAAATAGTAATTTTGATATTAAATGTGATTTTATACGGTCATAATTTAAAAGTCAGTAGTGAGAAGTTCAATTTTTTCCTTTCAATATTTTTCATTAGATAGAAACGGTAATTATCAATAGAAAATGAACAACAAAATTAAAATGGCACAGTTCTTATTGGTAATCCTAATTAACAATTCTCATGTAATACCTGTATTCATGTATTTTATTGACCGATTTTGTTATTAGTTATTATTTTACATTCATGATATAATGTCTCCATTTTTTGTTTATCATTTAATTTGTTTTTACAGAGAAATTTTAGATAGATATGAGAATAATTATTTTACACAAATTGTTATATTAATTACATACAGATTTATAATTTAATTGCAGTGAATCATATTTATTTTTCAACAGAACGAAAGTATGAAATATATTATCTATTTACAAAATATATTATTTACTTAAGCTAGACAATTATTGATCATATTTACTAGTCACACATATAATGAATCTTGTTAAACTGTTCTCTTATAAACAGCATCCACTTGCTTTATCATAAACATGGATCAACAAATCTTCTAATATTTTTAGTAATGTGATATTGAGGTGGGAAGTCAAATTTTAACAAATCAGCGCCACGACTCTTTTATTAAAATAATGCATATTTTTCTAGGAATGCATGCAAAAATTCTAGGAATTAATGTTAAAATTAAATATTTAGAAGACGATTTAATTGTATCCTTTAATAATACAAACAATAGTAAAAAAACATATAGAAGTTATTCCATTAAGAAAAAATAGGATTTATTGTATTACAATTATAGCATCATTGTGATTAAAATGCACATTTTTTTTTTTTTTTTTTTTTTGTTTATTTTAAAGATATTCTATAATACTTTGGAACCTATTAATTTGATTCTGTTATATTTAAAGGATATATTTCATTTTTGTAAATTAAAGCAAATTAGAGTACAAAAATGTTTTTTAAGTTAGTGCAAATTCTACCCTTTTAAAGATATAAAAAATATTTTTTTAAGAAAAAAACTATTTTTATTTATATACATATATGATTTCAATAAAAGACATTAAATTTATTTCACAAATTCTTCTAAATCCATAAGTAAACATCACTGTACATAAAATTATACCAAAAAGAGTCAGGAGTCAGTATAAAAAAATTCAACACGGGAGTTTACAGTTTTTTTCGACAGACCCTTCATAAAATTTTACCTTATTGTATGGCAACCACTGCTGACTTCAATGCATAAAAATATTATTAAGCATAAAATGCGCAATTATTGAAATCAATGGTTTTCAAGCTTTTTGAAATCAGGGTACATATAAAATCCTACAAATAATTGTAGATGTGCCATAAATAAATTTCTGAAAAATATGATATAGTAGTTAAGTCAAATATTACAGAAAAAAATTATGCAATAAAAAAATGAAAAGCATCCCAGGTTTATTTATTCTTCAGTTTATGAGAAACATGAACCTGAAATGTCCTATCAATTTCTTCAATGTTTATGCATATATTTGAAAGTCAAACTCTCATTTTCTCATCACTCATTATTTTATGAAGATTTCCACTCATTTACACTTAATTGAGGTGAGATAAGAAAATCTTGATTTTCACATAAATATATGACATTGAAAATTATAGTAAAATTTTCAAAGTTTTTGACACATTGACATGCATTCCTTTTTTAAAGAGACAATCCTTACGTTTAACCCTCTATCCACGATCAGTGTAAATAATATAAACAAGTTTTTCTTCAGTCAATAATAAATTATCAATTTCACAACTTACAGATGGTAGAATCTCATAGCTTCTATGGAAATTTTTTTAACAACGAAAATCACATAGACTCTAACATTTCTAGAAGCCAACCATGGAAGTTACCACTCTTAGTTTTTCAGGAAAATTCTTAAGTGCATTACTGCTATTTGGCACTTTTTGTGTGAATAAAAGAACAAAAAAAAAAAAAAAAAAAAAACCAGTTAGAAAGGTTAATTGTTTATAATGAAAGCTATCTTTGAACAAGTAAAAGAGTAACTATATTTTTATATCTGGACATATATTTCTTTAGAATACCACAGGATACACATGGAAATCTTCTAGGGTGCATCAGTGCTCCTGGGCGCACCCTTTGAGAATCAATGGTTTAAACCATCATAAACTTGCAAGAATCAGCATTTTCATTCAAAGTTATTAAGTTATGTATGATTAAAGAATATGTAAAGTTACTATTTAAAAGATACAAAATAAGAAATCTAGAGTTAACTACCCAATGTCACTTTTTTCTAAAAATTAAAACTAATTCATTATATCCAGCTATTATACACAATATGTTAAATCTTTTACACAAATTTTAAAATCTCAATTGAACAAAATAATAATTTGGAACAAAATGATAATAGGTACAATTCTAAAAATAAAAAGAACTTAAACATTTTATATATTTACATAAAAATTTTTATATGAGAAAGAACTTACTTCAGCTTTAGGACTCCATAACCGTACAACTGGATCAATTCCACTGGTTGCTAAAAGGCAACTACTTGGATGAGGTTGTAAACAGTTAACAATAGATTCATCCCCACGTAAAACTCTAACAATATTTGTAGTTTTTCTATCCCAAATAAATATAGATCCATCATCTGAACCAGCAACAATGTATTGCCCGTTACTAAAATGAAAATAAAGCATATTAATATTTGGAGTAAATATAAAAATAATTTTATTAGAAAATGAATATATGCTATTTGATCCAAGATCTTAGAAAGACATGCTGAATTAATAATTTACTAAAGGAAAACATAGGAAGTGGGGAGTCAAAAGGCAGAAGTCGAATTTAAAAATCTGACTCATATCCTATATCGAAATAATTTTTAATATTCCAAAAATACTTAGAATCAATGTTATAACTAAATGTTAAGGAAGGAATTCAATTAAATCCTTCAATAATAAAGCCATTCACAAAGACAGCTTCAGCAGCAAAAGTGAGCATTGAGAGACTTTACTCAGCACTGGTGCTTATAAAAAGCTATCTAGGAACAACCAAGGAAGATCTTATTAAAGATATTCTATTATTAAGAAAAAATAAGATTTAATGTATAGCAAATATAGCATCTTTGTGATTAAAATTAACAATTTTCTTTTGCTTGTCTTAAGCTATTCTTGTATACTTTGGTACATGCTAATTTGATACTGTTATTCTTATAAGATATATTTATTTGTTGTAAGCAAATATAGAGAATAAGAATGTCTTTTAAGTTAGCATAAATACTACACCTTTAAAAGTTACAAAAAATACTTTATGAAAAATCAGTTTTTATAGATATGAGTTCAATAAAAGTCATTAAATTTATTATATATATTAATTAAATTATATATATATATATGTATATTAAGCTATTCTATAATACTATAGTACATGTTAATTTGGTACAGTTATTTTTATAGGATACATGAATTTTTTTTAAACATAAAAGGTGCAAACATTTCTTCTACGTGAGTGCAAATACTATGTCTTTAAAAACTTAAAAATACTTTATTAAGCAAAAATTGCTTTTATAAATATATGAGTTCAATAACGTCATTGAATTTATTAAAAAAATCTTCTAAATTCATTAGCAAAGATCATAGTACACAACATTATGGAAAAATGTCGAGAGTCAGTACATAAAAACCGATTCAGGAATCAGAATTTTTTGGGCCAACTCCCCACTCTTGGAAAATATTGAACAGATACTATACAAAAAATGAAAAACATTATGTTTAAAAAAATTAATACTTTTGAATAAATACCTTCCAAAAAAATTAGCTTCTTTAATATCTGTTGTTGTATTACAGTGACCACAAAATCTTGCTTCATAGTCAAATGCAGTTTCTCTCCATGCTTTCTCACGATCAGAGATTTCAAATAATGCTTTAGCAACAGAGGCTGTACGTCGCTTATTTACACGGTTGCTCGATGCAGTTGCGCCAAATATACTAGAATCATCATCGCTTTCTGTATCAGCTCGTTCTAAATCTAACAAAATTATACGATTTTAATAAAAAGCAATAAATTTAATATTTTTAAAATAAAAGATAAATTTTTATTAAGCATTGCCTCAGAAATAATGAAACGCATTTTCATGTAATTTTTTTAAATCAAAAATAAATAGCATTTATACTCACCCATGTTAGCAAAGCAAGCAACTTTAACTTCAGTCTCAAATAACTCAAAAGTTTTAGTCTTTGCATAATCAGGGAACTTCAACCTGATAATCTAATAAAAAAAAACATGACATAATATACCATCAGTTTCTAAAAATTTAGTTTTGTTTTGGGATTGTAGCAACAAGATTAAGTGAAAAAATATTTTAAATTCTTAAAATGAAGATAACATAGTCAATCTTTATACATACTGTTAAACACTCCAGGGCAAGTTTAACCCAGCGTAATTTGTACAAGCATTGGGCTAATCGAAAATGAGCTTTCAAATAGTCAGGATCTAACTCCATTGCAGAAAAACAATCACGAATTGCAGCATAAATATCACCATCCCTGAAATAAATTAATTAATATAATCATTGTATTATCAGGATCATCATAAAAACATTTTTGAAGCAGTTGGAAGTCAGAGTCAGGTGTCAGTTGAAAAATTCAACTCCCAACTCTTCAATAAAAATTTTTAATTTTCCAAAATTCTAGAAATTAATGTTGAAATTAAATAGTAAGAAGCCAATTCAGTTGTATCTTTCAATAATACATCCAAATAGTACAGACAATTACTGCTTTTGCAGCATACCCAGAGTTAAGAGATTTTTCTCAGCACTGAGGCTTCTAAAAAGCTATCTTAGATCAACAATGAAGATCTTACAGAAGCCATTCTATTACTGAAAAAAAAAAATATTATTGTATTACAAATATAGCATCTTTGTGATTAAAATGTGAAATTTTCTTTTGCTTGTCTTAAGCTATTCTGTTACACTTTGGTACCTGATATTTTTAGAGGATATATTTATTTGTTGTAAGCAAATTTAGAGAACAAGAATGTATTTTAAGTTAGTACAAATACTAAACCTTTAATACTATATGAAAAACTGTTTTTACATATGTGAGTTCAATATAAGTCATTAAATTTATTTCACAAGTTCTTCTAAAATCACTAATAAAAGATCATAGTATATTCATGTTTGTGAAAATTGCAACACCATGAAGGAATCGTCATAATTGAATGAAATTTAATACACAGTTGAGTGGTAGTGGTACAAATAAATGATTAAATGTTCAAAGCAAACAAACAATAACAAGAGATCAGAATCAGTATTTTGTGTAGCTACCACGCGCCGCAATAAGTGCTGCTACACGACGTGGCATGGAGTCAAACAAATTTTGAATGTCTGCCTGAGGAAGAGCATTCCATATTGTTTGTATGCGCACCCAAAGTTTGTCTGCAGAAGCAACAGGACGAGGATCACAAGCGAGACGCCGACCAACGAAATCCCACACATGTTCAATCGGCGACATATCCGGGGAATACGCAGGCCAAGGAAGAAGCTGTACCTGTCGCGTTTCAAAGAAGGATTGAACAGTATAAGGGCGATATAAGGGCGGGCATTGTCCTGTTGAAATACAGCGCCTGGCAAGCTTTGAAGGAAGGGAACAGCTTGGGGCTGTAGAACTTCACTGATGTACCGGTTGCTGTTCAGATTGCCCACAATTCTTAGCATTTGAGATCGTCCATGATATGCTATGGCACCCCAGACCATAACTCTGGGTGTTCGTCCACTGTGGCGTTCGATAATGCACTCCGGAAGGTGGCGTTCACCGGCATAGTGTCTGACACGAATGCGGCCATCATGGTACCACAAATTAAAGCGGGATTCGTCAGAAAACACGACATGCTGCCAATCAGCACGCCAGTCTCTATGCTGAGCGGCCAATTGTAGCCGCAGGCGGCGATGGTTTAGCGTGAGAGGGATCCTGTATAAAGGAGTCCTAGGGCGCAGTCCACGCTGCAGCAGACGTCTACGAATTGATGAAGCACACAATGAAACACCTGTAGCTATTGACCACTGTGCTGCCAATTGTCTAGAAGAAGCTGTACGGTCCGTCAGCGCCATGCGGACCAGGTGTCTATCATCGCGAGCTGACGTCCCATTTCGGGGTCCACTCCCGGATTTCCGAGTTGTCCGACACTCGTCCGTCCACTGCTTCCAAAGCCGTATCACTGTTACGCTGCACACGAGCGGCTACTGCACGATAAGACAATCCAGCTTCACGAAGGCCGATGATTCTCCCCCCGTTCAAACTCTGTAAGTTGTTCAAATCTCGCTCTCTTTCGTCGAAGAGGCATAAGTAACGATTGAGCTAACGTTTACCACTAGCAGATAACCACCGATAACCATACATGCCTCGCTACAGCCGTCTATTTATTCGGATCCATCCGCCGTTCAGAGGGCGCTGCTCAGCATACGCATGCGCTACGGATTTGAAATTCTAATCATTTGCATATCATGCGCTTATTTGCATTTCCTGAAAATTTCAGCTCACTCGCGTAAGTCCTTCATAGTGTTGCAATTTTCACAAACATGAGTTTATATAAAATTATGTAAAACAGGTCAGGAGTTTTGTATCCGTGTAAAAAATCCAACTCAGTAGTCGGGAATTTTTTGGCCTAATCCTAATCTCTGAAAAAGACACTAAAATTAAAATCATGAAATAAAAAAAAATGTATGAAATAATCTGAAACAAATTAAAACACGATAAACTTAGCATGTCTTTTCCTCTTGAATGTATAAAGATGGAAATTCTATAAGTGAGAAATTCTGTTAGTTACATTTCCATCATCAAGGCAAATTATATAAATCAAAAGTATAATTGAATACTATTATAGATAACTTTTCTAGTGATACCTACAACAAAATCATAGCTTTGTTAGAAAATTCTTGGTACAGTCAACATTTTAAGTTTCATTCATTACTGGAGGTAAAAGCAAATAAATAAATCCATGTTTACGTTAGTTAAATATAATGGTTCTGCCACTTGATTGCTTTTTAAAAATCTTTTTTTTTACTTGAAGGTAAAAAAAATATATATATACTAGCATATTACAACTTTGGATTTAAAAATATCATTTCCTTTCTAGAGATATGCAGAATTATATCAAGATATTGCTTTCTTACAAATATTTAATTATAATTAATATCTTTAACAAGAATTTCAAATTCCTGTAATTATTTTAAAAATTAAATTCATATTTTTAAATACTTGCCATCCTCTCTTTATATATGCCGCTGCTCTATTACCATAAAGGCATGCAACATTGGGATATAAAGAAATGCCATTACTGTATAAACTGATAGCAAAAGTATATTCATGCTTTTCGAAAGCTTCATTGGCTCTTCTTTTCAACTTTTCAAAACTTGTAGCCTTTGATGAAGAAGACCTAGGTGAATGAAACAAATTTGATTAGAATGGCATGTTAAAATGATAAAAATTAATATGCAACTAAATATTATTTACAATTAAATAATAATGTTTAAAAATCAATCAAAAACGTTTATAAACACAAATAATAAGATATTTCCTAATTACTGAAAAAAAAGGAATCATATAATTATACTTCAAAACAATCTACTTGCTTTTAAAGAAATTTTCAAGTCATTTGGGGCAACGACTATCTTGTTTGTTTGTTTTCGTTCGGTGGTCCAATTTATTTTATTAGCTGCAGCTTTCTGGTCCGAGAATTCTTCTAACAATCAATTCAGTTATTTATTGAAGTTTCATTTATTTACATACAGTTAGTATTTACAAATAATATATACAGTGTAGGGAGTTGATCTTAACACTCAGGTGGTAACAGCTCATCTGCAAGTCCAGGAAGAAAACCAATTTTTAAAACACTAGCAGCACCACCCAGCTTCGCAATGAAAAGCTTACAAATTCCATCATTTAAAAACAATTAATTAAAATTTTGGAAGTATCTATAAAATAACATGTTACTTTAAATATTAAACAACTTTTGTACATGATACATGCATATTTGTCAGTTCAGCAACTAAATCTTGCTAAATGCGAACCAGTTATTTGTTTTTTCCCTGCAAAAAAGTATATTGCAGCAGAAATTCATCCAGAATTGTATACTATTTATGGATCTGCAATAATGAGTGATAGAAAAAATGGTGAAAATGTCAATCATTTCTGAAAGGCCAATCAAGTAGCTGATAGGAGTTCAACTCTTAGGACTGGCAGGATTAGTGATCAGACAAATGAGCTTGTTGAAAGTATGAAAGAAAAAGCTCAGGAGAAACAATGCTTTGTCAGTTCTACAGCTAAAGAATTTTAGCTATAGAACTGATATAGGTTATATAGAAATGAATCTTATTTAAAATCTGCTTATCTCATTTTTTTCCGAACGAATTGATATATGATGTACCAGAAAAGCAATGGTAAATAATAATCTGTGCAACCATGATGTAAATAAAATTATTGTATATAAACGATGCACATTAAAATAAAAAAGCAAAATATACCAATAAACTTTGAAAGACTTGATTATAGTCCTGCTTTTTTTTTTTTTTTTTTTTTTTTTTTTTTTTTTGTACATTCACTTGATTTTCTTAAGCATGGATTTTATAGTGGCTTAGGAAATTTTATCGAATATTCAATATTTCTCTAATTCAATGTTTTCTATCAATGTCAAAAATCGCATTGCATTATTCATATATTTTTTAATTTCATGTAATAAAGGAATAAAAAAATATCAGAAATATGGAATGGCATGAAGAACTTTTTGTGAGTTCTCATCCACAATTTCCAAATGCCATAATTACATTAAGAGGGAATTTGTCGGCGATAAACTGAACAGCACTGTATTGCGATCTGGAGTACAAGTTTATCAAACACTCAAATCCATACGAAAAAATACTAAGGCAAAGACTTGATTTGATTCTGGATTACGGAATGCGCCGAAATATCAAATGCTGGAGAGGTTATTTTACTAGGAAGTTCTAGGTCCTTTCTGATAAAAATTAGAAGTGAATATTCTGTATTTTATATGTAATAAATTAATTATAATATAAAATAGAGAATATCTGAACTCAAAATTTGACTAATTTTTTTATTTCTATTCCTGAATACACAAAATTCATTTTACAAGAGATAAAATGCAAAAATAATGGCAGAAATAAATGTTGTTAAGCATAAAAAATACTTTATTTTAGGGAGAGGGGTAGAGGGCTTCCAACTAAACTCCTTTGTCATTTTCAAAATTTTCACGCCATGCACTTGCATGCTATAATTTAAAACATAATTTATAAAACCATATTTAAAAATAATTTCGACTATAAACTTCAAATGCTTAATCTTGCTAGCTTCATATTTTGGGAACAATGCATTTAATTGCATAATTTTTAATACCAAATGGAATGATAGTATCAAATAACAAAGGACATTAGAGCAAGTACTCAAGATTCTTCACTAAAGTTCAATCATAAAATAAAAAATTTAAAAAAAACACATCTTACAATTAACATTGCCCCATAAACAAGAATGAAAAATATTTTCAAATGTAATACAAATGTTTCTTTAATGATACTTCTACTCTCACAAATCTTTGCAATCATTCCATCTTTTAAGTTTGCTAAATAATATTATTGCAAATTTCAACATTCTTAAGAATTAAGCAATAAATATTTTACCATTCCTTTTTAAGGCTTCAATTTCAAGAGTTCTTGATCAATGTATTAGATTAGCCACTCTGCAGTCAATTTCCAAGACTTTTCTCGGGGAAATTAAAAAAATTCCAGGTCATTCGCATAAAACCGGGACACTATATAATCTATTTTAAAATTCCTATGAATTCTACGATTTATAACATTTATTAATAAGAATCTAACCATATTTAACACATTAATTGTTTAATTTTCTCATCTATAAAAGTTGTTTCTTGCTGAACATCATGAAGCAGTTTTTGTATTTTGCTCTTTAATTCCTTTAGTTGCTTGGCTCTTCTTTGCTTTTCGGGGTTTTTTCTTATTCTAGAGTTGAAGTTTTTTTTTTCCTTGACATTCAACGTACTTGGAGTGTGAAGATCTCACATAGCTCAATCTTGTTTTTGTTTTTTTTAATGATTAAAATGCCTCCAGTTGCTTGTACTACATCGAAAATTTGTCTTAATTTGTCTTTGCTTTCTACTGAATGATTCTCTACCCTGCATTCTGAATTTATAGAAAACCACTTTTCAAAAAAGTCATTTCTACGAGAAAGTGCTAAAATCAGTTGTATGACTGCTACAAATCAGGGGCTTCCACTTTACTAATTATATTTGGCCAGTACTCCTCTAATCTTTCACTTCATTTACATGCAAGCATACAGACTCACACTGAAGGAGTATCACAAACTTTTTAAAACTTTTCATAAATCCTATCCCCTTTAATGTTAGACATCCAATTATTTAATATTAAGTTTGAATATACATGGATAATCGTTTGAGAACTGCTTTGATGTTGCATGCAGTGATGTGTACATCCATGTTCTCACTTTGGTGAACAGGAAATTTAATGGAGAGCCTTTTTTTTTTTTTTAAAAACACTTTTTTAAATACAATCACATAATCCTTACTAAATACAGATTGATATCCTTTTACTTTTTTCAAATTGATCTTCGATTGCAAAGGTTAAATTTACAATTTTGCAGGGCAATAACTGTTCTCCATTACATCAATTTTCTATAAATTGGAGCATTTATCTTCCAAAACACTAATCCTGATAAGCTTTTGCATAACTCTCTACAATAAGGACATCAAAGGTAAGTACAGAAAGGAACCATAGGAGTGCCACTTTCAAAATCAGCAACAAATGGTTTAAATGTTGAACTAGAGATATAAAAACGACTATTTTTGAACTTTTAAAGAGTTTATATTTGATGCACTTTGAAATTAGAAGGAAATTCTTACACATTTTATAGTTAAAAGATGACTTGACAAACTCAGCAATGAGCGGTACAATTTCCAAAGCTCTTTCATTTACTACCGAGTTTTCAATCGAAAGAAAAAAATTTTGGGAGAATTTTTTACAACCAGTGTGTGAAGTCGGTTCTTCATACTGGAACATCCTTGAATAAATAATATAAGTTTCTAAACAGTGCAAATATACATCAGTGTTTGTAAGGAAAGCAGCTTCTATAGAATAATTAATGTATCTCTTGCATGTCTTTAATAGTCAGTACAATAAAAAAAATAATAATGAAAGTTTTACAGAAATTAAAATTTGTTTTTTCACAATTTTTTTCATTTTTTTTTTTCATATTTTCAAATTTTTTAGGGTACTTTAACTCTTATTTGTTGGAAATAAGCCATGCACTAATTGTCAGAACTCTTAGGGCTTGTGCTACAGCAGTAGAGAACTGCCACAATTAATCTGAGTACAACTCATAATAAACTTATTAGTATAATATAATAAATTTGTTCATTAGAGTAACTAAACTAACAAAACATTGAAGTAATAATTCTACATTAGAAAAAGAATAGTTATTCGTAAATAATAAAATAATTTATAATACAAATAATTTTCTTACCATTTGTGTACTGGAGCACGTGCAAAAGAATTAACTACCCCATTTGTAAAGCCCCTTTTTGTTGAAACAGAATCCTTTGAATGACAGCAATTATCTACAATTCCAAATAAAGAAGTATTAATTTTAATCTTTTATATTTCTAAAAGAAAAAACAAACACACACAAGACACATATTTCTATAAAAATAAATGAAGGGAAGAAACAATAAAATATGATAATTTATTGTTTTACACTAATTATTTTTTTGAATAATTTTCTTTTAAGAATAAACTTCACTAAAAAAAAATTTTTTTTTTCTTTGTTTTGAAATAAACCAAAATGCCTTTGGAAGATTTTTGTTATTTCACTAGAGTCCGACCACAGATAGAATGGAATAATAAACATCTGGTTTAATGGCAGAAAAAGGCAAATTGATTACTTGTTAAGGATACTAATCAAATATGTGCAATGCAAACCTGTTTTGAAAGAAAAAAGTATAATAGTGTAGAATTTGTTTCATCTAGTTTTCCTTTTAATATCGTGTAATCTGAAATTTTAATTATTAAAAATTAAAATTATTTTTATAGCAATTAAAAATTCCTGTAAAATGGAATTTTCTCCCCTTTAATGTCGCTCATTTTGAATAGGTCTGACTTAGCTGCTTGCCCATTTTCAAGTGATCCGGCTATATGTGACACGCATTCAAATCTGAGGCATGGGCAAAATGATCTACAAGTACAAAATTTACCTCACTTACGATTTACTTGAAAAACTTCTTTACACAAATTACAGGAAAAAACTTTATTAGAATACTTTAATACAAAAGTCTTAAGAGCATTAAGCATTTGACGAAAGAAAAAAATATTTTTGCTGAACTAAAGTATGATAGAAAACTTTACATGACAGTTTAAACATTAAAAACAACAAAAAATAATTATAAAAAAATCTCCTCACCTGGATTACATAATTTGTTTCTTGTCTTACAAAAAAAATTCATCATATTAAATGACATTTGTTGCCGTTTTGATTGTATATCAAACAAATAAATTTGCTCTCCTCCTAAATTAGCCAATAATTCCTTTCCATCAGGACTAAACGAAACATATGTAGTTGTTACTGTTCTGTGACGCTTTTTAAACTCATTTTGCTTTACAGGCAAATGTCCTGTAGATAAATATACATTGTAATTATATTTGAAAATATATTTTAAATTTGAAGGAAAAAATTCTAACACATACCATACACTCATTATACAAAGGAATTTAATTATTTATAAATAAGTTTTTATTTATTTAGGTTAACTTTCCATTTTAAAACACAGGAAAATGTCATTATGTATATGTATTGTTTTTTTAAACTTAATTTCAAGACACTCATTATATTCTTATAATTTTTTTAATTTCACAGAAAACTTTTAAAAGAAAGAAATTAACACAAATATACAAAAAATAATAATAAAAATTAAATAAAATATTTCTTACTCTATAATCGTACAGAAACACCAAGATATTTTAACATTAGTTCTTTCATGACTAATTTTAAATTTCTGCAAAAAAAATTATAAAAAGGGACATATTTGTTATTTCTGCAAAGTGTAAACCAACTGATTGATTAGTAGTTAACAACCATTTCATTAGTAGTACCAAATTGTAGTTGTTATTGTTACTATACTATAGTAACAGGAAACAATTTAATGTATGTTATAGGGTAAACTGTTTAGACAAATTCAGGACAAAAACAAGATCACTTATTAAGAGTGGGGCAGAGGCTGAAAATGAAATAGGTGTTTTACTCAATTAATTCTTTTAAAGACCGAAAAAAAAAACTGTAGATAAAGAGCATCCATATTCATTATTAACTACAATGCTAGTTTAACAATATAAATGCAACATACATATGCAAAAGTTTCTCAGTAATAAATAATTTTAAAATTAAAAGTTACCTGCAACAAAATATGACACACAGTCTTGTGGTAAATTATCTTGTAAGGGTTCAACTGTTTCTCCAAAAGTGAATAATGCACTTTTCCATGCCTGACAGGAGGGTACAAGAGGCTGGCTTTTATAACACTGAAAATTATAACTTCATTATAATACATTACAAAGTTAAATTTAGGTGACAAAATGCAATAAATTCAGTTGGGTAGTTTCTTTCAAATAACACACATAAAACTTTTTACTAATTTCAAATTAAAAAGTGAAATTTTGACAATAAAATCGAAAAAGAAATTTTAGTTTTACAGAAAAGTTAATTTAAAATCCTTCGCAAATTTAAGTCTCATAAGCTACAATTATTTAAATTAAACTACAATAAAATGCAGTGATTTTTTTAGAGTGACTAATATAAAAAAAAAAATTAACACATAGGACACTTGGTACTTGGAAGATTTTTACTTTGCATCCTTTTTTAGCAAAGAAAAAAACTTTTGTGTCTTCCATGACCATTTGACACCATCAATTATCATAGTAGATTTGCTGTTTTACATAATTCAATTTATAAACATAACAGAATAGTAGAATATTTAAAATCCTAATTTTAATTATTCAAAATGTTACTAATTGCAATTAATTAACCTATTGAAATGCAATGATAAATAGAAATACTTAATTTATTATATAAAATAATCAAACATTTTTTAATGTCAATAAAATATATTGCTTTTTATTAAGAATTGTTTTTCCTGTTTGTATAATCCAAGAAATATCTGTAGGTTATGAAAACATTTCCTATAGACTCCATTTCCTGATATGAGAGTAGCAAAATAAAAAAAATCTGAAAATTACTTGTAAATATGTTATTAAAAGAATCAAGATTTTTAAAAAATTTTAGATTTAAAATTGGGAATCTCTTTTTAATCAAAAAATAACTATTAGTAATTCTGAAGTTCATATTAATTAAAAAGTGTGTATATCAAAAGTCCTTCAATAGAACTTTTGTTAATTTTTCAGTTAATCAAAGTGCTTTAATTTATAAGTAGGAAAAACATACTCAGCAGTTTCAGAACCCACTTGATGTAGAATATTTAAAATATTATAAGCAACTCTAAAATTAATTATTATCTAGTTTCCACTTTATTGGAAATAGTTGCATAAAACTTTTAACTATTTGAAAAGACTATAATTAACACATAGTAGTAAGTTACCTAAAAGATTAAAAAAAAAATAAATAAATAAAACAAGGTTCAAAAGTAATTATTTGAATTTTGAGCAATAAATTTTGATAACTATGTGACATTAAGAAATAGGACTAGGAAAGCTAGCTTACAGGAAAAGATTATCCTCGGAAATGGATACTGGTGTATTAGGTAATAAGTTTTTAATTTATAAAATCATAGAAAAAAAATTCATGACAATGTAAAGAAATCTGAAATAAACTAAAAAGGTTTAAATTAAAGGTTGTTGTAAAAACTTGTTTCGGTACTTAAGAGTTCTTTGGTGGTCAAAGGTTCAACCTCGACGACAAGTGAAAACTGCAGTTATGGATTGATTTTCTTTACATGTTCTTTGATGTCAGAATTCAAAAACTCATTGAGCAATATAACATATGACTGAACAAAAATAGAAATTTTGTAGAAAAGTAGATAAAAGTATGTAGAACATGGAAAAATATATTTCACTGATATGTACAACATTTTTTTTCTTAGTAAAAAAAAAAATTTATTTAAAAGATATCCCTCATATTTACAACAATTTTTTAAAATTTAAATATTATATAGCATCAAATATTTCTTACTTAATTGAAGAACAAAACTTTAATGTCACCTTAGAATCAAATTAGTTTCATTTGTAAAGTAGGAAATTTGAACATTAATGATTTACAACATTTAGTAAAGCATACCAAAGTGGCATAAATCGCCTCCTTTCACATAAGAATAAAGAATACTGACTACACATCTAGGTTATAGTATCACCTACACTTTTGGTTCAATTGTAATTTGAAATTACTTTGGAAATGCTAAAAACTAATCTTTAATTTCTTAATTATTAATATTTTTTATTAATTATTGCTACATTTTTCAAACTTGGGACAAATTACATAATAATTCATTGTTTCTCTGGAAGCTGAAAACACTACATTAAGAAATAGCATTTTTACTCAATAGAAATACTTCTCAAATCATTCAAACTATTCTATTTACATCATAAAACAATTCTGTTATTAAAAAAACCTTTACAATATGAATAAAATCTGAAATTGATTGTTCAAGAGAAATGCATTTAGATCATATCATTATGTGAAGTAAAAGATGTTGAATAACAATCTAAAAATGGAAAGAAATTGTGAAAAAAAATAATAACACAATGAAATACATTTTATGCTAATAAACATTTTAGAAATAAGTACGATTCTAAAATTACTTTTAATAAATTAGTAATTTTAATAAATTTCTTATAATTGAGGCTACAATTTACTTTATGGGAACACTAATTTCTTTTTTATTTCTACAATATTTATTCTTAATATTTTTTCAATATTTGATCATTAATTACATTTTTATTTCATAATTTACTTCTTGTTGGACTACATTTTTAAAACAGTCATTTTAATATTTTGAAGAAGTTCAATGCACATCTTAAAATTTAATGACAAAAAAATCATATGGATGTATATATTTGGAACTATTTTGCTTGCAAGTTTTAATATCTTTACTGTTGTTAATGCTTCTGCACTTCAACACATTTTAAAATATATCATAAATAAATCTTTATTAATATCACTGATGTAACATAAAACATTTGGTTCAATTGTAATTACTTTGGAAATACTAAAAACTAATCTTTAATTTCTTTATTATTAATATTTTTTATTAATTATTGCTACATTTTTCAAACTTGGGACAAATTACATAATAATTCATTGTTTCCCTGGAAGCTGAAAACACTACATTAAGAAATAGCATTTTTACTTAATAGAAATACTTCTAAAATCATTCAAACCATTCTATTTACGTCATAAAACAATTCTGTTATTAAAAAAACCTTTACAATATGAATAAAAATCTGAAATTGATTGTTCAAGAGAAATGCATTTAGATCATATCATTATGATTTTGGGATACTTAAAAAAAAAAAGAAAATTAAACTAGTAATAACCAATACAGTAACCTTTCTTTAATCCGGCATTTGATAGTTTGGTACATTTTATAATATATCATCGATGAGCATTCGCTTTCATATTTTTTCTCACAGGTTTGGGAGTTTGTGGATCTTAACAGCCAGATAATGACAATATACTGCTAGCATTTGTCAGAGATTTATATCGTCTACATGGGTTCAGAATCTGCAAAAACACATTAAATATGTGCATATTTCAATCATATAAATTGTTTTTATCTCAGATGCTTTATCTTTGATATCGACCATAAAACTATATTAAACCTCGATAGTCTGGGAAAATCGCTACTCCAGCACGGCTGTGGTCCCGATGCCAGATTAAAGAAAGATTGCTGTAATTAATTTTAAAATAGAATACATACTTCTGTTATAGACCTTATCATTCTACGGTCATACAATCTGACATATGGATCATTAGCACCAACTGCTAAAAGCTCAGGCTGTAATGGATTAATTGCAATACATTTCGCTTCTGCTTTTCTACCCAGATGATTCACTAAATTAATGAGAACATTTTTGCATGTGTTTGAACATTGATGAGATGTCCTGAGGTCAAATTGCCTGTAAAAAACCATTTTCTTTCAATTTGAAAACAAATTACAAAATATAATCAAAAATAAAAAAAGAATTTTTTTTTCTTTTTAAAAAAAAACCTAAATGAACTTTTCATCATTGAATTCTTATTTTTCATGAAATGAAAATTCCATTAACCTGCTTGGAAAATAAATCAATTTTGAAATCAATATGAGTATGAAGAGGATAATGGTATTTTTTTCCTAATAAAATATTTTACAATTTAATTAGGAAGAAAGTTTAGAAGTTTTGCAAATTACAATTTAATTAATTATAATATAAATATTGTGAAAATAAAGAACATTCAAATATATAGTACAGAGAAAAAAAAAAACGATTGCATCTAAATTAAATAATGAAAATTTATCCACAAATTAAAATATAACGATAAAATCTAATTTAGTTCTGATTGATTATTTGAAATGAAAATTATCACTAAGAATACAATGGATAAATGTTACGATTGTTGTAATATTTAGATGGTTGAAATCTGCAATACTGTACCCCTGAGAGAGTCGCCAATCATGCAACCCTGAATATTTTGCCAATCTCTTTAGGGTTAAAATACTCTAGAGGACATTATAACTTCTTTTTCCGAACAATATAATGACTATTTATTTCTACTTTGAAAGTTATTTGCAGAATTTTTTAATTATAGTAAATAAAGAATATAAATATATAATTTTTTAATATTTATTTTGATAAATTATTGATTATTCCGAGATTGTTCTTATAACCTATGTTGGCCACTGATACAGAAAATAAACAATTTTTATAATGCTGCCACTCATGAAAATACGAAACAAACAAGAAAACGATTTTTTAATTTATTAATAACTTATATTTGATAATAAAATAATTATTTTCTTTTTAATGCTGTTGACATAACTAAGGTTTTATAACAACAGTTATTTGAATTCGCGCAAAAAAATGTTCCTCTTTATTTTTAGAGCGTTAGTTCACGGCTAAAACATCGATCAAATGCATTAAATTGTTCTGCGGTTTTATGATGTTTCTTCTTAATACTGTTGACAGAGTTAAAGTTTGTGGCAATCGTTATTTGAATTCGTGCAGAAAAATGTACTTTTTAATTTTAGAACGTTAGTTTACAGAAGAAAAAGGCCGTTGGAACGTATTAAATTTTTCTGTGGTTTTCTGGTGCTATTCTTGTTTCTTCATTCATTTGATAAGGCTATGCACGAACAGGTTTTAGAAAGGCAATAAAAATATAATTTTCGCCTCCAACAAAGGATATTTCAACATAAAATGTAAGTTATTCTTTGGTTTCGTTTGGTAACGTTTTATTTTTAAAACGTTAGTTCATGGAAGTAAAAGGCCCATGGAACATATTCAATTTTTCTGTGGTTTTGTGATGTTGTTCTTCATTCGATATGATTTTGCAAGGGCAGGTTTTAGTGAGGCAATAAAAAGACTATTTTCACCTCCAACAGAGGATATATCAGAATAAAATGTAAGTTTTTCTTTATTTTTTTATTAATATTGTTTTATCATTTAAATGCGGCATTGTAAACAACATAAAATATTTTTCTGGCATAATTGAAAAAAAATTTGGAGTATTAGCCAATAATTTTGGCGTAATTTTACCGTTGTTAAAATGATACATTTTCCTGAGTTAGCAAAACAAAATTCCACATAATTTGGCATAAAAGCAATTTAAAGAATAAAATTTTACATAATGGCTATGTGGCTACAAATGTTGCCATAATAGCAATTTTTGGTGAAATGGCGTTTTTTACAACTACTTCGACGTTATCAAACTTCGGCAGCCATTTTGTTTATTTACTTGGCAACTTGGCATCCTAGTGATGGATTTGGCGTAATATCGTTTTACCTCGAAAAATAACTTTGGCATTAATTATTGTGTGTACTTGGCATCCTGGAGATGCACTTGGCACAGGGTACAGGATTCTACATTTTTACCAGATTTACACACGACAGATGGTCATAATTTTTTAATAATAATAAAGACAATTTAACTTCCATAAATTATAAAGTACCATTAATGAAGTAATTTTATGAAGGATTCAAAAGAAAAACATGTTAAATTTACATGACAATTCCATCTTCCGCAGCACTCCAAAACATAAATGGTAAATTTGGAGCAACAGCAATACGTTTGACTCTTCCCCCATGGCAGCTACAAGACATAGTAGTTTCTTTAGTATAAATATCATGAACTCTAATTCTGAAATCAGCAGCTCCACTAACAATACTGCGTTTAGTGCATGGAAGAAACTAGAAGGAAAAAAAACATTTTACATTTCATTTAATGAAACATTTACAAAATATTTTTTTTACTTTTTCCTAGAACTAAAATAATACTGGATTAAACAAAAGGTTTTATAAATGTTCTAAATATTTTTTTATACATATTCTTAAATATTCATCTCTTACTTAAGATGAAATAATCAACACCAACAGAGCTTCATACTAAAATTAAAAAGTAATACAATATGACAAAAAAAATCATAAAACTAAAATAATTAGATTTATTCAGATAATATATAAAAAGGTCAAAGTTATCAATAGAAATTTCATATATATTCTAATTTATATTAAAAACTTTTGTATATATTCACACAATTCAGAATATTGATAAAAAAAATTTTCACTGTTTCTAAATACGAATATTACATGTAAAAAAAAATTCTAATTTGACTAAGTTTATTATTTAATTATATAAAATGAGCATTTTGATTTTTGAAGAAACTTATGAAAAAGAGAAACATAACACTCATGGGTTTTGTTTAATTAAAATGATTGATTAAATAAGGCTCAATTAGTAGTCTATATCAGGAATTAGCAGAATATTCAGAAAAGGATATACAGTAGACACTCCTTAATTTGATATTCAGTGGTTCTGCACTTTCTATAATCCGGCACTTTTGAATTTTTTCAGGAAAATTCAGGTGTTTGTTGACCTTGTTCCCCAACTTATGAAACCCTGTTCACATTTTCGCCCAGTGTTCCTGCTTACAATCAGTTCTCAATTTAGTACAGTGTAGAACTTATAAATTTGTGTATAAAGCGCTAAACTGCCATGGCTGTGATCTCAAACATACCGATTAGAAGAGTGTGTACTGTATCATGAAAATTTCCTATGCACAAGGTAGCAAACACTATAAAAAATGCATAAATGGCAATGAAACATTACTTTGGCTTTCCTTCAGAAAGCACACACACATAAATATATCTATGCATAACTTAAAGATATTCTAAAGACATTCAAATATACAGAAGAGAAAGAAAACAACTTTTGCAACTACATTAAAAAATTAAAATAAATTTATCCATAAATTATAAATAAAAATATTAATGCATCAAGAACGATAAAATCCAATTTAGTTCTGATTGATTATTGTTAAATAAAAATTATAACTAAAAATACACTGGGTAAACGCTAAGATCACTTCAATATTGAATGTATGAGGGCTAAGCAATCATACATTTTGAAAATTATATACATAAAAGATATATAATTTAATTTCCTAAAATATTATGCAACTTACTTATTCTAATTATATATTTTCATTTATATAGGTTTCTTAAAGTTATAAAATAACAAAACACACATTGCCCTACTGACAGTGCAAGAAATTAAAAACAATAATACAAAGATAAAAATGGTAATTAATGTTACTAAAAAGAATCTCTACAAATTATTTAAGATGTTATTATTATCTAATTACATTTGTAATGAATTTTGAGTGCCTTAACTTTTGTTTAATTTTATTTACAGTAATATACATAACAGTATCAAGATAAGTCTGTAAACTAAATCTAAAATTTTAGCAGTATATATATTATATTATATTCTTAAGAACATTTCAAACATTCAAAGCAATAGACAGGGAAAAAATATTTCACAAAAGAACATACAGTTACGAATTAATCTTCCCTTAAAAACTTTTTAAAATTTAATTATATGAACTAAAAAAAAATATTTAACTGGTTCAATAAAAATGAAACAACTTTTTAATATTTATCTTTAGTAATATTTTATTATACATGTATCTTGAAATATATGTTAAATAATAAAAGTTTATTAGAAATGAGGTTATATATTTTCCTGAAATCTTAAACTCATTTAAGAAGAAAGCATTCTAAGTAATTAGATATCTTTTTTAAAAATTTGAACAGTAATGAATTGTATAAAAAATTTATATAAAAGAAATAAATGTCTTACTTTTACAGAAAATATATTTCCATGGTGACCACTTTGTATGCTATATAATTTTTTATATTTGAATGGATCCCATAAAACAATGTGAAGATCATCTGAACCACTGGCCAAAAGCCTATAAAACATATTAATTATATAATATATTCAGCAGCGATGTTAATTACACAAACATATTAAAAAGATTTTGAAAATAAAAATTTAAATTTGAAAGCTGTCACATTTTTCATTATTCACATAAATAAAATGTATGAAAAAATTGTAAAAAAATACATGTACTTTTTGTAAAAATATGTGTAATATATATAAAATATTAAAAAATACAAGTATTATTAAAATAATAAATGTATGTATTATATATAAAATATTACATATATATAATGTGTATAATAAATATATTTATTAAAATATTTATGTAAAAAAATAAAACCATTTGTTTGCCAAATCTTTCAGAAAATATGATAAAGAAATGAACTGTAAAGAATATCTTGAAAATTTTAGATATGTGCTCCATTCAATCACTTGTAAAGCTCAGTAACACCAAGCTTTATTTTTTACAATTAAATTAAACATCAGTCGTACCATTACAGAAAAACTCAAGACAGACATTAATTGGATTAATGAAGAAAAGTATGAGAATGTAAAAATAATGACTGCATTTGAGAAAATACATATAAATGCAGAATATGATTTTGAGAGAATACATATATACAGAGAACATGATTTTTTTAAAATATGTTCACAATGCATGGCTTTTAAATAATTAAGTTAAATCTATATTGCATCCGTTTTTCTTTATATACCTATAGAGTAGTAAAATTTCCACTTCACAGAATTCTTAGAAGGGGAGATTGTAAAAACTCAAACTTCGATTTTAGTGAAATTTATACTTTAAGTAGGACATCATTAGGATGTTAATTGGCCAAAGTTGTTTGATATCCTTCTTAAAAATTTTGAAAAAAATGGAATTTGAAATTTTTAAATGCTTTTATACAATTCAAGTGCTGAATTCCTGTATTTATAAACAATATTGAAATGTAATAGTTAAAGACAAGAGCTAGCAATCCAAATGGCACAAGATCTATAGATTTTCATTATATTTCTCTTATATTCAAATTACTATCTCATCAATCTTTGAAAATCGGAAGATGCAAGTAATATAGCGAAAATCAATGAAAGTTTATTTGTTGTCATTGGAAAGTTGCTGAAAAATGTAGGATATGTTACATTGGATATAACTTATTTAATTAAAAGATGTCGGCTTTTTTATGAACCCAGTTTAATATGAATAGAAAATTCATTTTAAATGTTCATTAATTCATTGATTATCTATTTCTTGTATTACTGTTATATTCAATATTTATATTTTCATTATTTTTCTCACATTTAACTATTCCAATCAACATTCCTCAAAGGATTAATTTGTAATTGAACTTTATACATTTTAACATGTGGCAGCTCTTCGCACTAAATATAAAAGAAACAGGCAAGAAAAAGTGAGAAAAAGCATTCTTGTGTGTGTGCACGTACATGCATGCAATAAACCAATACTATCTTAATACTCAGCCAATACTAATGCAATATACCAATACCACTTAAATCTCGCATTTGAAAACAAACTTACTCTCCATTTTCACTCCATTCCAAGCAATTGACGCAACCAATATGACCCTGCAAAACAAAAGTATAATTCTTTAGAAAAAAATGTGCTCGGAAAATTCGGAAATATAAACTTTTATTTTTTAAATGTTAAAAAAATTATATCAGTTCCAAATTACATAAATATACTCATTTTTACAACTGGTTTATAAATATGTTTGTTATTTTTTAAAACTTCTGTACATTGTATTTAATATTTTTGAATTTATTGAAATTTATAATTTTATTTTTAGATTATTAAAAATTTATCCCGCAAAATAAAGAATTTATTTTTTTAACTTATAAAGAGATATTAATATTTCTCATAAAAAAAGGAATTGATTAGTTCATTTGTTTTTAAACTTAATTATTTATCATTATAAGAATTATAATCATTTATCATTTAGAAAAATTTAAAATTGTCAATTAGATTTTTAAAAAATGTTACCAACCAGTTTTTTAAAAATTCTTAAAAGGTTAAAGTGACTATCGCTAGTTTGCTACAGAAGATTGTTAGATTAATTAAGTGAATCTATATCTTAATCAAATCAAATCTTTGAATAATTTTAATCAAAACTGTTTCCTATTGATCATTTAAATGTATTACATTTAATATTTATATTACTGAATTCCTTATGATACTAGATTATTAAAAGAATTTTTAATGCTAGTAATTTCGAAATAGAGCCTATTTAAGATGTTCCAAATATTCCCTATTAAATAGAGATGCCAACCTAAAATGACACTCATCAGTACTAGCCTAGAAAATTTCTTTAAAAAAAAAAAAAAAAATCTGGTCTGTAAGGGAGGAGTAGTGAACACATATTACTACTTTACAAATAATAAATTTACATTAAAGAGATGTATAGCCTGATTACCTATTGCATGGAAAATTGGCTGCCAGGCAGACAGCCAATTCAGACAGATTCTCAAAGAGTGGCATCATAAAGAAAGTAATATTTAGTAAGGATTTTAATTGCAATAAAAAGATTTTTAATTTTTAATAATTTAAATTTTACACTACAGCAAATTAAAAAAAAAATAGATGAAAAAATACCACACTAATTATTATACTTTTTTTCATGCAAAGCAGCTTTGCACAGCATATATCTTGACTAGCACCCCTAATAATGAGTAGATTCATTTGTTTATGCTGTTAAACCAGATTTTTACCACTCCCTGCTTGCTATCCATGACATTCTTAACTGTAGCTGCAATTTATAATATTGCTAAGTAAAGCAGCACTTTTTTTTTTTTTTTTTTTTTGAAGAATTGAAGTTTTGATTAAAATAGAATTAATTTAGAGATAACTTAATGCAATAAAATAAAATAGAATTAATTTAACGATAGCTTAATGCTACAATACATGAGCTGCAATTGTTTATTACCAGAATTGATTTATTGAGTGCAAAAACATCATGTAAATTTTTAACAAAGAATTTATACACACTAAAAACCTAAATTCATATATTAAATTTTATTCTCCTTTCAGTTAAAACATCCGGTTCCTGAAGATTGTTCCCCCTGAGCTCCCCCTCAAATTAATTCATGCCGATCTGAGATGCTCTCTTTGGGTTTAATTTTTAATTATTTGCTGCGATGTGCACTCTTCGTTTAAATAACTGGCTATCTATTAATTTTAATTTAATTCTTTTTAATATAATTCATTAACTTTTTAATTTTAACTTCATTACTTTTCTTAACCTAATCACTTAATTGTCTCTTAACTTTAAAGATCTAAAAGAGGAAGAAAACCTTCCTACAAAAAAAAGTGTTTATTGTATTTTTGTCATTGTCGTGGCAGCATCCGGCTCTATACTCTTGAAACCACTTGTAGTAATGTTTTTTGTATGCTT